>VZRE01004189.1:15058-73128 GCA_013396775.1 Cephalopterus ornatus
AAAGAGAAAGGTCTGCTGGCACAGACCATCATATTGTCCCTACTATTTTCAGATGGAATTCTTTAGAAACTGCACGTTTTATCAGGCTGTATTCTGCATCCTCCAGTGCCTGTAGATGCCGTGCTCTAATTTGAGTTTAAAAGAGGCATTTTAACTGTTCATACTTTTGTGCTTTCCTCCCACCATTCTGTCACAGCCATTTCCACTTCTCCCAGGTTGTGTGTTCTGCACCAACCATACTCCAGCTGCACTCCGGGTGATAAAGTATTGCTAATTTGCTTGAAATGCTGACAAGGAGAACTCCATAGACTGTAAATAATAACTTCATCGTTTTCCAATAGTTCAACAAAGGAGCTATTTGTTGTGTTGATTTTCCATAATAGCACTTACGACTTGTGCACAGTCTGTAGAGATAAGTGTGTGTTAGTTCTTTAGCAGCTGAGGCATGGGAAGATAAAATTCAACCTGCTGGTAGCTGGAGGTGTTCCTTTTATACAAAATGTATTTTGGAATTGGGGGAAACGAGAGACAACAACTTACGATTGTATAAAAATCATAATCATTGCGTCTGCGAGTATATAATTTTAATTGCATAGCATTATATCTATAATATGTATATTATAGATATATAACATATAAAATATATATTAAATATAGATTCTATTTATATAGTATTTGTATTATATTTATTATATTTATATATTATAATTTTTAGATATAAAAATATTTATTGTAGTTATATTTATAATACATTTATATACATTATTCTATTGCTTTATAGTTTTGGTGATGTTTTAGAACAGTGTTTTCACTAAAGTGTAATGCCTAATATTCCTCTATTAGGAATTAAAAGGACATCAGAGTGGTTTTCCACAGAAAGTTTTAGTTGTTTCTAGGGGGAGTGGGGAGGCTGATGGAATTTCCATGTTTCATTTCCATTCTACAGATCACAGGAAAGAACTTTCACTGGAGGATAATCAGTCCTGAAAGCTGAATTTCCCTCTCCCACCCGGCACAGAGGCAGCTGCGGTGACTGTGACTCCCCTCTCAGCTGCTTTGGGGAGGACTGGAGATGTGCTTTTCACCATGAACATCAAAGGCAAGGGCAGAAGGGGGTTGTATCCAAAATTCCTTCCTGCCTTGCTCAGGTAGCATAACCAGACCAGAGCAGCAGAGAAATAGCGTATTTAATTTATAAATAGAGAAGAATATCAGAGTTTCTCCAGTTAGAACAAAGTTACTTCAGTCCTACATAACCAGTAGGAAGCCCACAGCGGTCTGTCATACACAAGGCTGGGGGAAGAAAAGGTGAAGGGGAATCTCAGTGAAAAGAAGGATTTGTGACATCTTTAAAAGGTGCCACTTCATGATTTCAGAAGTTATACTTCATTGATTAACAGTCAGCTCCTTCCTCCCACATCTCACAGAGCTTCTGCACAGATAATCATTAAATGTGGTGTTTAATAGAATTACAGCCAAACCAATGCCTGCACACAGAGCTCCTCATCTTGTTTGGTTCTTCACCGAGAGCATAAAAAACCCAAGCAGGTCAAGCACAACTGTCACAGTGATATAAGGGCAGAGGGATTGGCTTTGGGAGAAGACTTAATTTCTGTGCTTAATTATTGAGATTTGAATTTGAAGAAACTGGATCTGATTTCTAAGGGTTAAAGGAGGCATCTGCACATCTCAGTGCTCTCCTTGTTCTCAGATATTTCTGCTATTTGGCTTCAGATAAATTATGAAAGTTGGTATTAATCATAACTGACTTGGGAAATCTTCAGTGGTGGCATTTAGAGCTGAACTGGTCGCACTTAGTTCCCCTTATAGATTTATCATTAAGGTAGTATATATTATCAGAAGTTAATATATGTTTGCCATATACGTTTCTATGAGATGAACTCTGCCCTTCAAGCTCCTTTTGCTCTCTGCTCACAGCGAGGAGATCTAGGTAACAGTCCCACAGGAATTGTCACATCAATACCCCATGAGAGGTTGCAGACATCTCTATTTGGTCAAATGAATCTTATTCTTATCTCTTTAAGTTCTACCTCATCAAATCAGGTTTAATAAATATAACCACAATTATCTGATGACAAATCCTATCCATGCTCTTTTTTGCCCATCATGTCCCACCTTGCTCTTTGTTGCTTATTCTTTTGTATGTCTCCCTGCTTGGAACAGCCTCTCTGAATGAATTTAAAAGCTCACAGACATTTCCCTTTTCATAGTTCTTTCTGGTATTTTGCTCTCAGGAAGTCAACAAAATGATACTCCGAGTGGGTAAAGTATTTAAGCCTGAAACGTTACACGAATTTCCACCTCCTAGTGAGATCATCAAGGTTTATCACATTTCTGTGTAGCTAAATCATGAGGATATTATCTTCATATACATATTTATATTCATTTTCCAGACTGGGAGCAATTTTCTGTACCTTGTTCTAGGCAAAGTCCCGCTCCTGGCTCCTGGTTCCACCTGTATTTAACTGTGCAAAGCTGAGCAGTCCAACAGCCAACAACCTGTTCACGTGCTGTGCTTCTAATTCCCTCTTCTAGTACCCAGAACAGAATTATACCCTTCCCATTTTTAAATTGGCAAGGGTTTTCCATTAATACCAAGGGTAAGATGTATTGTAGAGCGTCACGTGCAGGATTTCTGAGCACCTCACAATCAGTTGCAGGATGTTCAGAGGAGTTGAAAAACACTGAGATGGGAAATCCAGCAATAATACACATTTCTCGTGAAATAAAGACACATGAGGTACAAATAATTGTTTATTGGGGTTAATTGAGGTTATATTATGATCTTAGTGCCACGCCAGGACCTTTCAGGGCATTTACAGCAGGTAACAGGCCTTGTGCTGTACCAGGCACATGCACCACCCTTGTGCCTGGAATGTGTTTCAGAGGGAGTTTTCCAGTTGCAGAGGGACCCTCAACACCCACCTTCTGCCCAGAGAGACTTAATGTCACCCAAATTTGGATGTTCATGGTTTGGATGAGAAAATAACCCCATGCAGGTCTCGCTAGTCACTGCAGAGGCACAGATCTCTTAAAATGTGAGTCATCTGCCTTTTTCCAGCCACCTGCTTTAGGATGAGAGGATTTTAATCTTGGACTCTATTGAATTACATGAAGTGGAAATTCAGGAAAGAGAAATTAAATATTAGAGTAACAAGCTCAGGTGTCGTTCAGGTGGGCAGGAGGTGCCTCCTAAACACAGAATCTTTCCTCCAAGACATGATTATCTCTTCCCACTTTATACTTCTTGTGCTGAAGCAGAAGGAAAGAGAGGTGTGGGAATGATGGTACAAAAAGGCAGCCTGCTGCTTTTAAATAACCACATAGATAATATAAGTGTATGGAGCAGCACATTATTCTCTTGGCTGAATAAAGGTGAATGCATCATTAAAACTTAATTAAATGCAACTGCTTGTAGCAAAGAGAGGGTCAGTGGCTGGTCTACTGTAACACAGATCCTCTTTCTCCCTCTTGAAGTGCACATGCAGCTCCAGTAAATCCAGACAAGCAGTGATCATTACTTATATATATACATATATTCTTTTCATGGTCTTTGTGTTGATTATTGATTCCAGTCATAACAATTCTATTGCCTCTCTCTAGCTTTTTTTTGCAATTGAAATAGCTTTTAAAGGCTAAAAGTTGGGCAAAACATAGTTTATTCAATTTTGCTCACTCACCAAGAAAAGATGCTTAGCCTGGAAAGACTTGCTAGAGGACATTGATAATAATATTATACCCTGGTGTGCTCTTTTTATCAGCATGTTTACAGGAGAATGCAGGAGTGAAACGATTTGTACAAGTTCATCCTCTGGACTATCAGCCAGAAATCCTCTCTCCTGAGTCCTTGGTCCGCATTTCTTCCTCCACTACATCATTCTGTCCCTTTACATTTTTAGGTAACAAATGGCACTTCTTGTTATGTTCAAGTTCCCTGGAACTTGTGCCTCTGTGCTGTGATGGCAGCAAAGGTTGGTGAAAGCAAAAGTTCAACATCAGAAGTTATTTTATAAGGACCTTCAGCCAGCTTGTTACAAATGCTGCAAACAGGGCAGTGCTGATAGGGCAGGAGATGAAACATGGAAAAGACCCAAGATCATCCAGTTCCGACCCCCCTGCCATGGGCAGGGACACCTTCCACTAGCCCAGGTTGCTCCAAGCCCTGTCCAACCTGGCCTTGGACACTTCCAGGGATCCAGGGGCAGCCACAGCTTCTCTGGGCAACCTGTGCCAGGGCCTCCCCACTCTCACAGTAAAGGATTTCTTCCTTATAAGCTGAGCTAAATTTCCCCTCTGTCAGTTTGAACCCATTACTCCTTGTCCTGTCACTACAGTTCCTGACGAAAAGTCCCTCTCTGGCTTCCTCACAGGCCCACTTCAGATATTGGAAGGCTACTGTGAGATCTCCATGCAACCTTCTCTTCTCCAGAAACACCTTCAGCATTCAGATTTCTACCTTCCCCCTGATAGACTACCCAGCTGGAGAACAAAACTCCACTTGTGGAGTTGGGTTTTTGGGGAGATAAAGGGTGCCTGGAGTGTTACGTGTGGAATTGGCTTCGCTCTGGTGGCAAAGGCATCAGGCTACGAAAGGGGAATCCTCCAGATGAAAGAGGAGAGTGGGGCATTCAGCATCCTAAAATCTCCACAGTGCTTCCTTTACAACCAGAATAACCCAGCCAAACCTCTGGGAAATTTTCTTCAGGATTAATTCAGTTTTGTCACTGGAGGATGTAAAGATGAGGACAAGAAATGGAAAACTTGAAGCACTCGACAACTCAGAAGAAAATTTTGAGCAGTGTTTAGTCTCAGCGAGGGACAAGAGTTCATATTTTCTCAAAATAAGTAGCATTAAAGGAATAGGAACACTGCAGCCTTCCTTTTAAAACTCACACTGGAAGATAATTTGTCTTCAAAGACAGTAGAAACTACAATGTTGAAGAGAAACAGTTGTTTATATAAGGACTGTGCTTTTAAACTACATCAAAAGACCACCTAAGCACAGGTTTAACTATAGAGATTCCACTCATCCTATTCCTATTCATCAAATCCCTTCTGCTTACATCTTGTTAACCACAAAGCCATGCATGGAATAGTTTTGATCCACTTAGAATTCAGGGGTAAGGACACAGTTCATATCCTGACTGCTCAACAAAGGCACAAAGATCTTCTTAAAATACATGGGAGCTTCAGTAAGGCAAGGAATGTTAAAAGAACCACCAAAACATCCTTGTGCTCACTGGTAGTTCTCTACATGAAGGAAAGAATAAGGAAAATACGGCAGAAAAATCACCGGGAAGTGTAGCAGTTAAAAACCAAAAAAAAAGCAATAACTAATTCTAAGAAGAAGACTGGAATTCAGATAACTTATGAAAGTGGTGTTGGTTTTTTTGGTGTTTTTTTTTTTTTTTTTTGGTGTTTTTTTTTTTTTTTTTTGGTGTTTTTTTTTTTTTTTTTTGGTGTTTTTTTTTTTTTTTTTTGGTGTTTTTTTTTTTTTTTTTTTGGTGTTGTTTTTTTTTTTTTTCATTTGGCTTTTTTTCAAGTAACTTTTAAAATATTCCAGATCTTCTTGGAATCCCGTGGGCTGTAACCAATCGCTAAGCATGTGTTTGGGAAAGCAAATGACTAATTTTCTGACAACCTGAAGACTTTTAAGAGACACATTCCTGGAGCAGAACGTTTCATGGTGTATTTCAATGATTTTGCCGGTGAAGGACATTTATTAGCCCCGAACTTTATAATCGCAGGGGCTCAGACATCGAGAATGGGGCATTATTATGATTTCCCAGAACAATAATACTTTGCCACTCTCCACTAATTTGAAAGGTCTCTGCTTTATGCTCGCAAGGGGCAATTATAAGAGTATATTAGAGCTTTTATTTTTTTTTCCCACTGGCATTTTTTCTTTTTTTATTCTTCTTTTCTGTGTCAATGCTGAAGGTCTGCCCTGTTTAAACACTCTGAGTCTGGTGCTTAATGCCTATAAACACTCATATTGGGCTTTGTTTTCAGATAATTTAATCTTGTATTTAAATCAAGGGGCAGGGCAACCTGAACCAGAATCTCTGGTTATAAACAGGCTTGAAGTTCACAACCAGCCACCCTGACAGCGGCGTTTCCCACTGTGATCCTGCTCTTCCCTAAAGCCTGCCAGTGGAATTCTGCATTTGGCTGTTCCCTGTTCCGCTCGAGCAAGAACGAGAAGAGCAAAATGCTGCTCTTTCCTAAATCATCTTTCCTTGATTGAAAATTAAAGAGCACTCAGAGAACTAGACCTGCTAAAAGACCTGAGGGCAGGAAAACCCCCAGGGGAGGAGATCCCTGACCGTGTATCCACTGCTGATAGAGGGAATGTGGGAATCCTAACCCAGCTGTGTAAAACTGGATGTGGGGGGAAGAAACGACAGGAAAAAAAGCATCAATCCATGGGATCTGCATCTGTATCGCTACTTTATTTCCAACACATCTATTCTCACCCTCTTTTGTATATAAAGCATTAAGTGTGTTAGTATTCCTAAATCAGATTATTAAATATAAACCACAGTATTAAATGATTGGCATTCCTAAATGCAGAATCCTGCATTTCCTTCCTACCAAATCTCGAATTAAAGTATCTATTTTGTTCTGTTTTCCAGTTTCTTGATCCAGAAATGTCTCCAGATAATTTCCTCCAAGAGCTTGTGTTCTGGAATAAAACGCCAAACAGGGGAGTGCTGCAGTTCTGAGGGGTTTGTGTCTCTTGGCTTGTAATGACTTTTAGCTTATGGTTATTCCCTACTGCCTGGTTATAGTCACTGGAATTGCTGGAATATGTGTACATGACACAGCTTTTACAGCCAAGATGTTATTTTTGCCTTTATGAAACCTCCAAAACCAGAGGGTGGGGATTTCCCTATGCAGATAATTAATTAGGTGATTAAACAAATACTGCAGAAGTATTTAGAATGATTCCACTATTTCCCTTGTGGTTTGGAACCACAATATTCCCAGAGAAGTTGCATCAAACCCTCATTTTCTTAGGAAAAAAGCTTATTTATGCCGCTGTTCTCTGCAATTTCTGTTTGAGAGCAACGTTGGATATTTATATTTGCCAGTATCAGTCTTGATAATCATCCAACTCATGCCCATCACCACATCAGTTTTACTTGGGGTCCATCAATCCTTTGTTCTCCCAGACCTTGGAATGTGCACCTGCAAAGCCATCCCTGTCGGAGTGGCTTTGCTTTTCTAATTTCTAATTTAACTTCAGCTGTTTCCTGCAATTCAGAAACTTATTGGGCAACGTAGAGAAGGATGAATTTTCCCAATTTTCTGAAAAAAAAAGCTAAGGAAATGTGAAATATTTGTTAAAAGTTAAATATTTAATTTTCGTTTGAGAGCAAAACAATTCTCTATTGGGTTTGAAGCCTTTATTTATTTAGAAACACGTCTTTAATCAAAAGGGTTAAATGTTGCCTTTTAAAAAATTGCATTTTAGGCTGAGTGTTTCATTTTGGATGAACTCCAGCTGCTATTCCATGGCTTTTTTTATATTTTGGTTGTTTCACAACAAAGCATAAAATAAGACTGTTCCTTCTCTCCTCTGCAGACAAGACAGATTAATGGCTGGGAATAAAAATACTGCAGTAATTTGGAAGAGATTTAGGAGCTGGAGCAGTGAACTGAACAAACCGAGATATTCCTGACTGTATATAGCATCTACAGTGTGGGTGTTTACTCAAATAGTCATCCTGCTCTGCCTTTACAGGCAACAGAGGTCAAGTTATTATTATTATCATTAAAACTATAAGAATATATAAATATGTAATTATATAAATAATAATAAATAATATAAATATATTAAAAATTATAAACTTGCTATAAATAATGTGTTCTAGAGAGTGGTGTGTCTTCATCAGGCAGGACTCTCACACCATCATCTCTCACTTCCCCTCAGTGACTACAAAGGGATGTGAGGAGAATTCTTTGCCTGGAGAAGGGCTTGTTGCCCAAATTTGAAGGTGAGATGTTGCTTCCACACTTCCCTCCAGCTGCCAAACCTGCAGGGAGAAATATAAAAAGGAATGACCAGCTGATGAGGAATTCTATGCTGAGTCCCAGTCAACAGGTGTAGGGGAGTTACCTTTTGTAAGGATACAGAAATAAGGACAGAAATAAGATATAAAGTGATAAACAGGCTGGGAGAGCTGGGGGGGTTCACCTGGAGAAGAGAAGGCTCCAGGGAGACCTGAGAGCCCCTTCCAGGGCCTAAAGGGGCTCCAGGAGAGCTGGAGAGGGACTGGGGACAAGGACATGGAATGGTAAGACAAGGGGAAATGGCTTCCCACTGCCAGAGGGCAGTGTTAGATGGGATATCGGAAAGGAATTCTTCCCTGTGAGGGTGGGGAGGCCCTGGCACAGGTTGCCCAGAGAAGCTGTGGCTGCCCCTGGATCCCTGGAAGTGTCCAAGGCCAGGTTGGAGCAACCTGGGATAGCGGAAGGTGTCCCTGCCCATGGCAGGGGGTGGCACTGGATGGTCCCTTCCAACCCAATCCATGCTGGGATTCTCTGGAACACTGCTTTGAGCACTGCACTGCAGGGAGGAGGACAACTCATCCTCAGAAACTCAAAAGCGGTGCTGGGAAACACAGTTTGCTTTTTCTGTCTTTTTTGTATCCGATTCCTTCAACTGGATCAGATGTGCTTTGAAAAATCATATGGGAATCTGGCTCCAAGATTCGCTTAGGAAATGACAAACCCCTGTAATTAATGGGGACATAAATTTTGCCAGAAATCTTCCGTCTTCTCTTGTGAAAGTGTGTAATGGTCAACTGCTCTGCTTTTATAGGACAAGTGTTATGGTTCACGGGGAGTTTAAAGACAAAATTTTGATTCCCAGGGATATATTTTCAGAAACTGTTTTCATGCTGATGTTTTATGGGCTAAATATGTCAGGATGAGTCACTCGAAAGACATTAGTTTGGGCAGACAGTGACTTTTAGAAATATTTAGTATTTCTTACTTTCTAGTGTAAGCTGGCCTTTAAACGCCTCAGAAGTGGAAATGGAGTCATGTTTAATATTTGATAGTAAGTTCTGATAATTAAATATTAATTGCATTCTCTTTCTGAGCAGAATGCATATTATTGGACACTATACATATTTCTGTGTAAGTTATAAAATGTATTAACTTCCTTTTTTTAGACTACAATGTATTGTTATGGGAATCTTTGGAATATTGTAATGACACGAGAAATTAATGTATTTCTGTGCTAATGTGCATTTCATAAGAGAAATTATTCAAAAGAAAAGAAGGCAGTGGATGAAGTTTCCAAGTTACTTCATCACATCCAGATATATTTCTTCCACCGTGGTGACTATTTCGAAGTTGTCTGGCCCAATCACAAATTCATCTCCCAGTGAAAATCAACAGAGATGATGTCAACCCCGACCTTTAATCGTCTGAAAACTGCCTTTCTATTTAGCTTTAAATCTACTATTTTTCTGCTTTTGTGTCCCTCTAATTGAATAATAATTTATTTAATTTTCTTTTTTAGGCCAAACCCACATACGTCTATTTTTCAGGTAATACTATTCCACAATAAATTCCCATGGATTTCTACTGGACACTTAATCAAGTTCAGCTTGTACAAAGAGATTTATGGGAACAACACAGAGAGCTCTGAGTGTGGGGTCAGCAAATCTTCATTGGCTTCATTCAAGAAAATGCCTGCACTGATTTGAATAGTTTCATAAAATGTTCTGGGTCACCTTTTCCTAGAATTCTCTATATTCAAATGCGTTTTTCCTCTTTTTGGCACTCTGAAATGCCCTCCAGAGGAGAAACCTGCATTTTTTGGGCATGTCAGAATGTGGGTTTGGTTTCTTTGTGTGCATTTTGGGCATTCTGTGCCTCTTGCCAAGCAATTCAGGCTTCCAGGGGTAATCCTGGATAATTACCATAAAGAATGGTTACTTTATCCAGTATCAGTTGTACACCTCCAGTTCCGAAGCCATTTACCTGAGCTTCCTTCCGCTCACAGCAAATAAAAATAAGTTGAAGTGTTTTCCCACTCCAAGTGGTGTCTGTAGATAAGAGGGTGACCTGAAGAAAAGAACTGCACGACTGACTGTGCCTCTTCCCTGAGAGTTAAAAAATAAAACACAATTCTGCTGAACTGAAGTAGAACCCAACAGTTTGTCACAGTGAGATACTGAGTGTGAGAATTCACCCATCAGGGATTTTGTTCTCAAACCCAAAGACTCAGATTTATTCAGATCTGCTGTTAAAGATTCCCTGCGTAATGAATAGAGCATTACTAATATTTTCGGACAGAAATTTAGCATCCAGAGCAGCCAAAAATCACGTTCTGGAGATGCCTCACTCTCTTATCTATACAGACACTTAGATAATTTATATGAACCACCTGGCTTTCATATGACTTTCTTCTTCTGTTGGTCTAATACATTCATACAAAACTCTTTGCAAGTCTTAAACTCCGAACATCGCCAGGATCCCACAGGAGATCTGTTTTGCAACATTTTCTAGACCTCCTGACATGGTGTGTTGTCATCCACTCTCCACAGTTTACACGAGAACTGTTGAAAACTTCAACAGTTTATAAAATCCTGCAGCAATTATTACCGGATGGTCTAGTTGTTTTTTTACTTGGAAGCTTATCCTGATAGACAAACCCCTAGAGAAACTGAACTTTAAAACAGAATAGAAAAGTAAGACTGCTTAGTCACTTACATGAATTACTACGTGGTGGATTTTGTTTCCCTTTGATTTGTGCCTTCACTTGAAATTTTATGACTGTAGAAATTATGTTGTAGTTATGTTCACATCAGCTGGCCAAAGAGAAGAGGAATTTGTGGAATTTCCTGTGCTATCCATAGGACTAAACAAGACATTTCAGTGCAGTGGCTTTCTCCAGTTTCTCATGTGGTGACTCTACGAGGCAGAGAGGAATAAATGAAAACTCCTGAATGAAAATTCCTCAGCTTGAGTGGCTACATAGGAGGATAGAAACAGGACAGGTTAAAATGGTCTGGGAGGGAGGGATTGCCTGAAGCAGGGAGAAGATAAGAGGTTTTTCCTGGGGGACACTGAGTGGGACTGTAAGCTGTGAGTTTGAAAGGAAACCATCTTATCTGGGCTGCATCAGAGCTCAAGTGTATTTATGGACAAAACACTGAGGGTTCATGGTCTGTATGTCCAGGAAATTCGATGTTCTGGGAAGTATTTGAATCCAAATACAAGGGCTCTGCAGCAATTTTCATACCCATGTAGTGACTCCAACCTTTTCCCAGTTCTTTAAAAAGGCATTTTTGGGATATTTCATGATGCTTGTGGTTTGAATGAGTGTAGGAGAATGTGGGAGTTCAGTCCCAGCCCATGACATCTCTTTGCAGGCTCCACGGTCTAAACAGTTCAAGTTCTTTGCTCAAACAAGGGCAAGAAGAAATAGGGACAGGACTGTTCAAGGGGGTGGAGATATGGGGCCAGACCTTAGAAGGACCTCCACTCCTGGAATGCAGCAGCTGAGGACACCTACCTTTAGGGCATTTCAGATGACACCAGACACATTTGTGTCAGCAGCCAAAGCAAGTTATTTACTGTCAGATGGTGTACTGGGGGCTTAAACAGCCGGGTAACATCTAAGACACCTCCATCCAGACACTCAGTTCCAGGCAGCTTTTTCTCTAGGCAAAACCCCTTATCAACATCTTATCACTCACTTTGTCCTCTGCAATGAAAATATATCCCAAGAGTCTGACCTTAAAGGACTGGTTTCAATATCTTTGATGCTGATATCTTGCAGCCCTGCTGAAAGCTTTACTGATCTGCAAAGCAGTATGAAAGCTTTAGGAAAGCAGTAGCCCTTTTGCAGAGGGTGGACAGGTGTGACACTGACAGAGCAAGTGAAAGGATTATTCTCATCCCAACAGACTTGTGCTGCTTGTATAAATATAGTCACAGCACAGAGACACAAAATCATTTGTGCTGCTAAACTGGGGCATCATCTCAAGTGTCTTTATGTTACGTGTCAGGAGAAGAAGTCTCCTGGCACCCGAGCTGGGCCATCAGTCATGGTGACTGATGTGCTTTAGTGGATGTGCAGCAGTCCAGGTGGAGCCTGAACACAATAATTCTTCAACATCTCCACTCCATCAGTGCAGAAAGACAGGCCTGGGTTAAAGAGTGAGCCCTTGACCCTGAACGATGCACCATGAAGTCATTGATCTCCATTTCCAGCCCTTTCTTTCCCGCACGCAACGAAGTCAATGGGATTGATTTTTGTGCCTGAGCTGCATCTGCGTTATGGATTTTGAAATAATATTAATTCTGCTGCTTCCAGTCTGCAGAGCAGATATGTGGTTTCTCAGAGATAAACATCTCTGGGAATGCTTTTCAGACTCTGCCATAGGCCCATATCCCATTTTTGGACAGGAACTCAGAAAGTAGGCTACTTGTCTCCATAATTCTTATATTTACTATCTTAGCCTAGATATTTCTTATTTTTGCCCTGTGTTGCACACTTACGATACTCAGGTCTGACCATGCAATCACTTTGGGATCCTTTTTTTGGGTTGTTTGGTCTCAAAGACAAGGATTGCTATTGTAGCTCTTGCATTTGGACGAGGGTTCAAGTGCTAACACCACTTATGTATTACATAATTGCTGCTGCTTTAGTATTTTCAACCAAGAAACCTCTGAGAAGACACTTACAAATTGTGCCATCAGGCTGCTCACATACGTGAGGCCAAATATCTAAAACTCTAACTAACATGAATTTAGTAGAACGTTTTTGACACATAAATCACATCTCTGCTGACAGACCAAGGTGCAGTGTCAGGTAAAAAAAAAAAAATAAAAAAAAAAAGAAAGAAAGATGGAAAAAAAGTTCAATCTCAGTGGCACAGCCTCTTCCTACCTCATCCCACCACATCCAAGTGCTACACCATGAGTGAGACCTCTGGAAGTTCCTTCCTGTGCGTTAAATGATGTGGCAAGAAGAGGGAATCACATGGCTTTGAGCAATCTCTTCCCCACCAGTGCCTTAATCAGTGATAATCAACACAGGTCCAAGACCAGGCATGTGCCAAGCTGAGGAGAAAGAGTGCACCAACCACCTTTCCCAAAAGGCTGTTGAGGAGGAGGATGGACTGCAGGATTGGAGGCACAGTGACGGCACCATCCCCGTGTGACTTCACCTTAGGGCACGGAGCAAGGCTTGATCCAGGGCCTGGAGAACACTTCCCTCATCCTGAGAGAGATGCTGGTGGTGCTCAAGGCTGGATCTCTGGGAGGACAGAGCTGTTTGACAAACCTTGGCCAGCACTGGAGCTGTTTGCTCCAGGAAAACCTGGAGGAATCCTTGACATTGCCTCCCACGAAAAGTTCTTCTACGAAGAGCAGAACTGTTAAGCTGCTGTGTGGTAAGAGAGAAACAGAGGGACAAAGAAAGGGTCATATGTGTTGGGATTAGTCTTTAAAGACCAACCAAAACAAGGTTGGTCTTTAAATCAAGCAAATCATCCTTATTCAAGAGTGTGCAAACCATCTGGCAACATCCTGTGGATCCCGGGACCCAAATAATGATGGGAAGAATGGTAAAACATGCCATATGTCTTTCATGTGGCTTTATTCAAGCCAAAATTCAGTTCAACTCAGCTGCCTAATGATTAGTCTTTTCTCTTAATGCTCAAGTATTTAGGCTGATCCCTTGATCACTGTGGAAGTAAAAGGATTTCCTAAAAGGGGATCATTCCAACAGAGGCAGATGCTGGAAATGCATAGATTTTTGGTCATGGTGGGTGCTCAAAACTGGACAGTTGAAATCAGATGTGGTGGATTTCACCTTTATGATTCAATCCTTCCTACTGCAACCAAAAGGCTGTTTGCTGTGACTTTAACTTCTATTGTTCTAAAGATTTCACTTCTTTTTTGCTTTGTGACTCCACTACAGCCTTTGGTGCCTGTTCCATTTGTCTTTCTAGGTTTTCAGTTGCATTTCTTTTCATTTGCTTGATTTTATGTTTTCTGCAAGCAAAAGAACAGGTTTCTTCCTTACATGGAAAATAACTGCTGGAAAAACTAGAAGAAAATGCCAGCTGCAAACTCCAGGTCTCCCACAGTCCTGCAGCCTGTGCAACCCTCCCATTATTCCTCAAATGAAAGGATAAACCATTTTGGAAACAACACAGTGTAGTACCTGCTGGCAGGTTTCCTTAGCTAGGACCCAAGACAAAAACTTTGAAAGGGAAGTGTCAAAAAAAAGGAGCCTTTGTGAAAAAATAATTTGATTAACAGTGTGGCAAACACTGCTTTTGTTCAGCTTGGTACCCACAGGGCTTAAGCCAAAGCCACTGTCAACATAAACCCAGCTAAGCAAACAGCATTGTAGCTGTCTGTGGTTTTCTTTTTCATTTTTCCTTTTTTTTTTTTTTCATTTAATTCAATGAAATGACTGTATTTGTGTGACTCTTTGGATGTATGAGAGGCTTTATCCTTGTCTTACAGCCTGAGCTTTTCCAGCACTTTAAACAACTTTACAGGAAAGGTGCTATTTTTAGTTCAGTATTTTGAAACGTTTGACCACCTTGAGGATTAACTCTTGGTGGAGCTGATGAGAATTTATTTTCCATTTGCATTATTATCACAGGTGGGGATGGTCACAGTTCTCATGCTTACAGCCGCCTAATATTTTCACTTATATAGGCCCATAATTCATAGCTTCTAGATCTGCAAAATCAACTGTTGTGGGCTGAAATGCTCTAGTTCACATTTCTACCTCATGATGATTTTTCCCTTTTAAATTATTTTTTTTTTAATAAAAGTGAGTCCATCTCCGAGAACAACAGTAAGAGAAAATTAGTTGCTTTGCTCATGTTAAAAAAAATTAATGTCTTTCCCCTTTGCTCTCCTGTGCCTCTGGTGCAAAAGATGGTATTGGAAACTGGAGGGGATGAAAGGGCAAACCCACTAACTTTTCTGTCAGATCTGGGGGTTTGTGTTTCTTCTGAATAATGGCCCAGGTTGAGTAAGACAAAAACCTCTGAGATATCACCATCTGCACATAGACAGGAGAAACAACGCAGAAATCTACTTGGATGTCTTAAGAACTACAGCAAGGGATCTAAGGGCCCTAAATTCAGGAGGACAGTTCAATGAATGCCCACCCAAACTGATTTCAGACACCAAAGCAAGAGGCAGCTCTTCTCTTGGATTGAGTTTTCCTAATTTTGTGTCCTCAGCTGTTGGTCAGACCTCAGCAAGAGGCCAAACTCAGCATTCAGGATTCAAACGCACATCCGAGGAGCAGAATCCAGGGACAGCAGCGGGTAAGGGCAAGACCCAGAACTGTTGAGCAGCCACAAGCAATCAAGGGTCTGAAGAGAGTAGCCAGGAGAGGGAATGGCTGGAGCTGTGTCAGGGAGGGGTTTGGTTGGATATTAGGAGAAGGTTCTTCCCCCAGAGGGTGGTTGGGCACTGAACAGCCTCCCCAAGGCTGCCAGAGCTCCAGGAGGGTTTGGACGATGCTCTCAGGTACATGGTGGGACTGTTGGAGTTGTCCTGTGCAGGGCCAGGAGCTGGACTTGATGCCCTGGGAAAAAGACTGAAGGTCATGGGAGACACAGGATGAGGTAATGCTCACCTTTGATTTAGGGCAGAAGTCTGGACTCCCTGCACTGGATCTGGAAGGAACAAACACTTTATGATACTGATTTAGGACAAACCAAATCCTCATATACTGTGGACAGTTTTCTGGTCGGGCCTATAATTCCTCTTCAATTAACAAGACGTCCCCTTTGGTTGCCCAAAATCAGACAATACGAACATCCCTCAGAGCTTCAGCTTCACTCCTCCACGGCCCTGGGGTGGGTTATTCCTGAGCTAAACCCAGCTGAGAATTCAGCAAGTTTCCATACTCACTGTAGGGTGTTTGACTGCACTTTTCCATACTGGTGTGCCACGGACAATCCTCTTTTGTCCCGTTGGATCTCAGGCCTTTGAGCAGCACAACGGCAACATCCTTTCACTGCCAGTTCCTGAGCTGAGCTGAGTGGGCTTAGGAAAGCTGAAAGCTCTGCTTTTTTGTGTCTGCTCCAAGTGAGAATTTGTTTGTTTTTGGAAGTAGAACACATTTTTCACCCAGTTTTGGGCAGGAGTCCATCCGACACTGAACTGCCAGTAACCTGGCAGGTATCTCAGGTGGCAGAGCTCAGCTGCTGCCACTCCAGAGCTGGAACTGCAGGTTAAAGAGAGGAAAAATACAGGAACATAAATTTGGATTTTTCAGGAAAAACTCCTTTATTTTTCACGTTTAATTTTGTTATATTTCTAGTTGAAAATTTACAGAAGGGTTATTACATATATTACTGGAAACAGAGCCTTCCTACTTCTCAAGGTTCTTTTGAGAAGTCCTGCTTATTCCATTATTATATATATTATATATTATATAATATATATATAAAATGATATATATGTATAAGTAGTATTTTAATGCTGTTTGATATGAAATCCGAAAGAACAAAGTGCCAAAAATTTTTGAAGAATAAAAAAGGGGGAAAAAATAAGTCAGAACAAGCTTAAATTTTTATACACATTCTCATTTAGGAAAAAAAAAAGTAGGGCTGCCTTGTGGTGTTTTGTGACAAGGATTAAATAATTAAAAGCCATTTATACAGTTTCTAATAAAAAAAAAAAAAAGAAAAAAAAGAAAAAAAATCATACTTAGTCCAGAACTTTTCACAATCCAAAACATCAGGGTTTAAATGTAGGTAATTTTTCCTGGTCTCTCTAGTGAACAGAGACAGAGGCAGGTCCTGAAAAGACCACTAATCCGAGGATCATGGAATCATTTAGGCTGGAAAATACCTTTAAGGTAATCAAGTCCATCCATTAACCCAGCACTGCCAGGTCCACCACTAAACCACCACCCCAAGTGCCACAACTACACACCTTTGCAATCCCTCCCTGCTGCAAAGGCTTTGGTATGGATTTGAGAGGGCACTGCTTCATTTCCCACTCCTGCACGGAACAGCTGCTGTGAACATGGCAATAAAAAACCAATAAAAATCTAAATTTAAATGAGACCCAGGACTAATCATTAACCCACTTCGCAGATTCTTGTGTGTTTCCCTACAGCAACAGCGCCTTGACGGCGACATCAGGAAGCAATAAATTACACTAAAATTGCTTTGTAATTATCAATAATTAATCAAACTAAAAACAATTGTTCCAGACTCCACTGCACAAATAATTAATCCCTTTTGGCCTCATTTCTCCTCTTTGAGCTGGAAACAGAAGAGTTGGTTTTGACAGTACATTTTGCTTCTTATTTCTATGAATGGTCAGTTCTTCAGGGAATGGTCACGGGGCACCTGACAGGAGAGTTTTCAAATCGCTGCTGCAGTACATATAAAGAAACAAGACTAATACAGGTTGGGCTTAATGATCCTAGAGATCTTTTCCAAATTAGTTGATTCTGTAATAATGGTTTATGTAGAGGTAATAGCCCTGAAAAACTGGAGTAAGTATTTTCCAGATGGGGCAGATTTACTCCATTTGCCTCGTTGATTTGTTAAACTCTGTGCCAGGAATGCAAATAATAATTTGATTTATGATTTACTTGAATGTAGAGAAGTCTTTACCAACACAGAATCACAGAATGGTGTTTGAAAGGACCTCAAAGATCATCTCATTCCACCCCCTGCTGTGGGCAGGGACACCTTCCACTATTCCAGGTTGCTCCAAATTCCATCCAACCTGGCCTTGGACACTTCCAGAGATGGGGCAGCCACAGCTTCTCTGGGTAACCTGTGCCAGGGCCTCCCCGTCCTCATAGGGAGGAATTTCTTCCTAATATCTCATCTAAATCTCTTCTACTTTTAGTTTAGAACTGTCCCTTCTTGCCCTATCACTACCTACCTGTGTAAAAAGTCTCTCTCCCTCTTACACAAGCTCACTTTAAGTATGTTTAAGAAGATCCCTGCCAGGAAATTTGTGACTTAAATACACCCTGGTTGCATAGATCCTGGAAACTCCAGAAAGCTCGTGTGATTTGTTTACACCTCTCTCCATCTGTCCCAGCAAACCAAGCAGGACTCGGGCCTGGAAAATACCTTTTTCTGGTTCTCAGGCCAAGTGTGACATAAAAGCCCTTGTCTTTACAACTGAACTCTTTCAACACTCAAAACAACGATGTCAAATACAAACTGTCTGTTTGGGAATGAGCCCTTTGGTGCTGTGACTTCCGAACCAGGAGGTGTTTTGGGAGTGCTGCTGGACTCTTCTGGCCCAGAAGGGCTGTACCTCACACTGGGGACAATCTTAAAAGTTCGTAAATATATCAATAACCTTCCAGTTCCCTGGAATATTCCTTGCCTGTGTTTAATTCACTGGCACAGACATAACTCCAAGAGAAGGCATTTCTTGCAATAGAGCAAAACTCTGTTACTCGATGGGACAAGTATTACAGATTCCAGGTGTTTTGATCCATTTATATGTCATTTGGAGGGTTCTTGCTTTTTTTAATCGGGAAAAAAATCGAGATAAAATTAATGACAAATGCTTTGCAGGTGTATAATAATTTACATACGCGAGTATTAAACCGCAAAAGCTGAGGACTTTGATGAAGAGCAGAACTCTCAGCAGCACCGGAGTGATGCTGGATTTCATGCCAAGCAAAGGCAAAACTGCAAAGCTTGCGCTTCACAGAGTTTGAAACAAACATAGCACATAAACACAGAGGCAGAAATAGAAAGGAAGGAGTAAAACTGGGGTTTCCTGTGCTGCTTGCCATATTTCAAGTCGGCTTGGATCACTCTTTGCAAATATAAACTCCTCTTCAGCCCTCTGTGAGTGAGCACTCTCTGCTCTAGATCAAAATGGAGGGTTGTGATGATCTTTTTGGGCCTTAACATCAACAAATACTTGAAATAAATGCATGTTTCCACGCAGAGCTCTCTGCTTCTCCCTGTGTATATAATGCCTGGCTCTAGGTCTGGCCGGTGAATGGCCATTCCATGCAAGGAATTTCCTATGGGCATGTTTAAAATCAGAATTTAAGCACACTACACTACACTGCTACTTTTTTTTTCCTTTTCTTACAGTCACTCTGGTTCTCCTCTAAGTAGAATTCCTCTATATTGGGTTAAAAGTAGCTACTCTTGTTTTATTTTGGAAGCTAAGCCTGGATTTACCGTATTCCTCCACGAAAGTCTATGTGGGAAGGCAAGGCTGGAAGAGCAGGAAGGGGGGGAATCATCTCACCCAGCCTTTTGTATCGAAACTTAAGGCAGTCACAGGTTTTCTTTTCAAGGTCTTCTCACCTCATAAAGAGATTTCAACCCATTTTGCCTGTTACCCACTTTATAAGAGGACACCTTTGGTGAAAACTTATATTTATATATGTGGGTTTTAGATGCTTAAATTAGAACAAATAAATCCCACCTGCAGTGAGGCAGAAACCTCAGAAAAGGGGTATTTTGGAACTCCTAAAATGAGATGCAGTGAGAGGAAGGAAAGAAGAGGGCTGGTCTCTGATTGCCTCTAAATAAAACCCTTCTTCCCTTTTACCTGGATTAACCCCTTATTCCTAATGTTTTCCAAATTATTTCAAAGCTTTTTGTGGTTCCTGTTCTGATTCAAACCAACCGTGACTGTGCCACCTGACAAAAGAGGAAGAAACACAAATGTTTTAACTTACAAAACAGATTTTTTTTTTATTTTTTTTTATTCT
Source organism: Cephalopterus ornatus (assembly GCA_013396775.1). Taxonomy (NCBI): domain Eukaryota; kingdom Metazoa; phylum Chordata; class Aves; order Passeriformes; family Cotingidae; genus Cephalopterus; species Cephalopterus ornatus. The sequence continues at coordinate 34,809 of VZRE01004189.1, forward strand.
CAAGAACCTGAGCTCAGAATGGCAGATTTATCTCGAAGTATTTATCTGGGTTTGCCTATTCTCATATACTTCACATTGCCACTGTTTTAATACAGGCTCCTCTAGACACAAACATCTCTCCCACAGGTTTGTTTGAAGACCAAACGCTATCCAGGAAGATGACAGAATATTTCATAGGATCACAGCTAATAGAAGGCGGTGAAGGAAAAATAAGGTAGTTATTCCAGGGCTAGAGTTCCAGTTATTCCACCTCACCAGGTGTCTTGCAAGTAAACACAAGGGATTATTATTTTTCCCTACTAAAGAGTCAATTTTCAGGAATGTCAAAAATTGTTGAAGATGTAAAAGTAGCAGACAATGAAATCATCCAGTGCTGTTTTTCCAATTGATTTTTATTTATATGAGACTAACCCTAGAAAAGATGGGAAAGGAAGGAAGAGAAGAATCAGGAGAAACACAGGAACTTGTACAATGAGTTAAAAATACATGATTTAAGAAAAGTTACACCCAGATGTTGACCCAAGACAGACAAGCTGTATCAATTCTCCTGAATTTTCGTTGGAGGCTGAGGAGATTATTCCAACCCAAATGCTCCGAGGTACATCACGGCCAAAAAAAAAAAAAAACCCACAAAGGAACTTCTGTGACAAACCCAAATATTCCACATTTCACACGGAAGTGGTTTATTGCCAGGTCTGAGAATCGCTCTTGCCCAGAAATTTACGGTCAGGAAAAAAAAAAAAAATGCACCAGGCGCTCAGATATTTTACCGTGTGCAATTTAGTGGGGGAAAACAAAGGCGGGCACGGCATCTGTGCTTTGTCTCCAAGAGGAAACGCGGAGCTGTTCCCCGAAGGGAGAAACTAATAGGCCCGATTAAGGTATAACTGAGCCTTTTGATGAGTTTGAAAGAAATAACCTTTGGCTGCTTTCCCCGCGGAGGACTCGGGGCCCGTAATCTGTCGCTGCGTGAGCTGAGGGGCAGCTGCTGCTGCCTCTGGGAGGCATTTTTATGGCGTTTTCCGTGTCGCTCAGCGCACACACACGAAGGGCTCTGTGGCTGAAGTGACTGAGAAATGATATTTAGGAGTTCGCACGTTTATTTTTGTCGTAGAAGTGAGATCTTTACGCGTCGACTTGATGGCAGCCCCGCCACCTCGATGCACCCTGGGAGAGGATTCTTCCCCTGCAGTGGCTTCTAACTGCGTTTCTTTTTAGTCTCAAGCTCTTCAAATCACGCCTGTGATTAACCATGTCAGGCCTGTCAAAATACAAGAAGGTTTGACGGGATTAAATCCAAAGCAGCATCTCACAGAGGGATGTGTCACAGCTAGGAATTTGTTTCTCCCTTGTAATATTGACAGGGAAAAAGTATTCTTTTATGGTGTTACTCTGCATAAAAAGGTTGCTCTAAACGCTGCTATGGCCAGCAATATTTATAATTCAGTGGTTTAGGCACCTCCTGCTATTTTGTTGCGCTCTGCTTATGATGCCATGGAAATTACTCTGAGGATAAAATGGAATGAAAATAAAAATAAACACTTAAAAGTTAAAAAATAATAAAAAGTAAAATAAATAAAAACAAAATTAAAAAGTAAATTAAAAATAAATAAAATAATAAGAAAATAAAAGAGAAAAAATAAAATAAAACAAAATAAACATAATATAATTCTGTTAACAGGAAGAAATTGGAGACTGAGGATTCCAGAATTCCAGGACGTGTATCCCTAGTTCTGAAGTAGAGAGACAGAAAAGACTCATTGAATTATCCATTTAATCTTTGTATAAAGCATAGGTAGAGTAATGCAAAAGTGAAGGAATGGGGTTGTTTAATTGAAAGGCTGGGAAAGTAAAACAAAGCGAAGATGCTTTATAAAAATCAGGTTAATCGAGTGAAATGTTTTCAAGATTGGGAAATCTCACATAGGTCCACAGTTGGCTTTGAGATGGAGCCATTGAAGGAATTCAGATCCAAGCATTTAAATAAATATAAAATAAATAACTAGAAATAAATTTAGTATGAAAGTAAATAATAAAACATACAAATATTATATTTATAGTTAAAATATAAATGTATCTTTAAATAATGTGTAAATATATCTTTTAAATTTTGAATTCCAAATATAATATATTTATAAAATAATTGCATTTATATAACATAGTTAATTATTAATAATTATGATATAATATATTATATTATAAAATTACAAAGTAAGTATAAAATTAATAAATTTTATATAAATTTAATATATATGAATAGGGAATAAATAAATATTCATATCCAGGTGAGTCTGGCCTTCCACTATAGGCAATGAACATCTAAATGATGTCACCAGGAAGATCTAAAAAACCATCAGTTCAATCTAAAGCAAAACAACCCCCAAAACATTCATTCTCTCCATTGATTTAAAGGTCTTGATCTTCACTGACAACGGTGGCCACTTCGGTTCTGAGCAGAAACACAGGAACTTAACAAAACCACATTTTTAAATCTGAATGACTAAACCCGGATCGAGGTCACTTTGCTTCACTTTTCCTTTCAACCTCACCTTGTTTTCCCTCACCTCCTTGCACTAAAATATCCCGAGGACAGGCTGGGCCAGGCTGTGTTTGTCGAAGGCCTTGCTTGGGGCCGAGCTCTCCAGCTCACCCAGCTTGGTCAGCTGTTACCAGGCTGAAAAAAATGTTTAATCTATTTTTTTCTTTAAGAAAATATATTAATTTCTCAGAAATTAAATTCACAAAATGTGGGATTTCTTTGAAATAGAACCCAAATCAGGAAACAGAAAATTTCTTGCACAGGCGAGTCCCGCTGTAACTTGTTGCATCTGTTAGAAATGAAGAGGTTTGTGAGATTGGAGCAGGCTGTCCAGGGAATTACAACGCCAGGAATTGCCAAAAAAACCTGTAGATGTGGTGTTTAGGACCATGGTTTAGTGGTGGCTTTGCAGGGGTGGGTTAACGGTTGGACCTGATGATCTTCGACGCCTTTCCCAACCTTGATGATTCTGTGATTATTTGCAGGAATTTCTCAGCTGATTTTTGGTGGGTCTTTTGTTTTGTGCTTTATTAATAAAACTGGCATTTAGTGTTCCTTCATCTCTTCAACGCACAGAGAACCAGGACAGGGACAGGACATAGGTCAGGAATGACTTTACACTTCAGATGCTCCAGCACCCCGCGTCCTCCAGAAAGCCCTGGCTGACGGTAAGAGCCTGTCTGCATCTCGGAGTTGATGTGAAGGGCAGACTCCTGAACATTGTTGTGAACTGCTTATGGGAACAGCCCAAAAATGTATCCTGATCACCTCCCAGATCAGCAAGCTGGGAACAATTACCTTTTTCCATCCCCACACTGTCGCCTCAGAGCCGTTGTGCTTTTTCCCCATATTGAGGTTACATCCCGTTGTTATTTATTGACTCTGCTGCAGAAACACCTTGAAAATCCAGACTGAAGCCACTTGTGTTAAGTGCTGTTCAAACATAAATTATGACCTGGTTCAGGTCCCAAAGAACAAATTGCCTGAAATTAGATGTTCTGAGAAAAAAAGTGTGAAGATGAAAGGCCACAGTTTTTTTCCTCGAGGTGAATGAAGAGGTAAAAAGCAAAGCCAGGGAAAAAACAGAGGTATCTTGATATCTGAGACAGTTCGAGACTCATATCTAAGAATATATTTTGACCTATGGGTCAAATGACTTGAGATTTTATTGGCTTCTGTGTATAATAAATAATAATAAAAATAAGAAGAAGGAGGAGGAGGAGAAGAAGAAGGAGGAGGAGGAGAAGACGAAGAAGAATGAGGAGGAGGAGGATAAGGAGAAGAAGAAGGAGGAGGAGGAGGATTAGGAGAAGAAGAAGAAGAAGAATGAGGAGGAGGAGAAGAAAACAAAGAAGAAGAAGAAGAAGAATTGTATCATTATCATATATAATTATTACTATATATAAAATAATTATTATTATCACCATCAGCAGCAGCATCTTCTCTAATACCAGAAGGAATGGTCCTCACATTGAAATGATTTAAAAAATCCAACCCTCTGACTCAAGCATATTTTCTGAAGTAAAATGACATCAGATAAATAATTTAATAATGCAAATAAATAATATTTTTAAAAGGGCAGTGAAATAGCATTGGATTTATGGTTTACATTCAGGGGGATAATTGAAAATTTTGAGAACCAAAAGCAAATTTGTTTGAAGAACAAATCATTTATATTTCTGTGTAATTACATGAATAGCTGATATATACTGAGACAACTCTTTATCAATATAGAGTTATATCTAGATAATAGATATAACTTCATGCAAATATAAGAAGAGAGAAAAGAGATAAAAATAAACCTCAGACTTTGAGGCTTGTCTTTTTTTTTCTTGCAAATCTTTTTGTATTTTTTATAGTTGTAGAGCTTTTATTTTAGAAAAAAGAATCAAACAATTTTTTAATTCCATTTAGCTTTCTTTTCCCCCCTAGGTCCTTTATTGCAAACCAGAGGAAAAAGGAACCTCCTCAACCATGGATTTCCAGCTGTAATTTTAACTTGAACTGTGTAGCAAAAAGCTTTATTGGGATTTGGCTGGTGGCACTTTTCAGAAGCCCATTGAATGTTTTCAATCTGATAATGTCATTGCTATGATAACAAGGACACAAAGAGGCATGAAATGGCCTCTGAGGGTTTAAAAATAGCAGCAGTGCTCTTGTTTTCCAGTTTTTACTATCAAATCCAGGCAATCTTCAAATGTAAACAATGCTACAAAAGCCAAATGATCATAAAGCCCTTCACAAACAGAAATAAAAATGATGATTATTACGCTCTGTGAATCTTGTTTAAAACGATCTGAGCTCGCCTCTGTATTTTTCAGGCCTGTTACATATTTGTAATTAGGCTGTAATATTTAATCAATCACTAGAACAGGACATAAAAACTCAGGGGGGTTGAGTTATATCCCTGGAGCCTTTAAACCAATTTGGTTTTTATTGGTGAAAAGGAAAAAATCAAGACTTACTTCATTGGGTCAGTGAGTTACAGCTGATTTGAAGCAAAATAAAAGCAGGTACATAAAATCAATCAAGCAGAATAAAGAGCCAACCTCTGGCTAAACTTACTCCTCTTAGATCCAGTTCATTTAAAATGGGATAACAATGATATAATAAGGTTGGAAGAAATATGATCATTGGGTAAGGAAAATATTGACTCTTCTCAAATGTTCTCTTCCTGGTTGGAAAGGAGGCAGTTTAGAGATATTATAGCTCCTAAAGTTAACTAATGCAGCCCCAAATGTTTCCCAGGGTAACGACAGCACATTTTTTGAACTGTAAAAAAATTGATGCGCATTTTATTTATCTCTCCCAGTGGAAATGGTATATCAGAAAGACAGAATTTATTGCAGAGTAAAGCAAAAAGGCAAAGAGAAGCCCAATCAGGCAGACACCCCAAGAGCACTCTGGCCTCATCCCTTCTGGGCTGCTCACATTTTCTGAAGAAAGGAACAGCACAAATGTTACAGATGTGGCACAGGGAAGCTTTAATTAATCACTGTGACTGCACAGGAGAGCAAAGTCCACATTCCACTCGCTATTCGTGTCAGATCGATATTTGAGGGGGAAAAGTTGGTGTCACCACATCAGACAACAGACCACGTTAGTCAGAGGAGGTTGGATGTAAAATTAGTCACTGAGACACCATGTACTTAGACACCTTTTTCAAAAGGCTGAATTTAACAGAGCTAAAGCTATGTGAAAATCTAATATTTTCCTTTATTTCTTTGTAGTTTCTTTAGCATGTCTTCCAAAGGAACCTGCATAGGGCTAGTTAAGAAAGAATATGGTTTTTAAAAAAGTTTCCTCTTCATCTTATTTTTCTTTTCATTTTTTTTCCCCTCCATTTTTTAAAGTACTTTGACTGGAAAAGAAAACTAGTTTTACTCTGGAAATTGATTAAACATTTCAAATAAAGTTAAGGTCTTTCTCATGTCCAGTAATACAGAAAGGGAGGTTGTGAGATAGATGGAGTTTGTGGGGAGAGTTTTTCCAAAAGCCTGTGGATACATGTGCAGATCTGAAATGCTGGCTTCCACCCCTGAGCTGTTTCTTCCCTCTCTGTGAAGTCCATCCTGGTCCAGTCATGGAGTTGGGAACTATGGAATTACCCTGAAGCAGATGTCTAAAGCAGATTAAGTAAAGCACCGTCCAGAATTACCTCTTTACTTTATGTGCTGGGAAAGTAAAATCACAGAATCCCAGAATGGTTTGGGCTGGAAGGGACCTTAAAAATCCCCTAATTCCAACCCCCTGCCATGGGCAGGGACACCTTCCACTACCCCAGGTTTCTCCAAGCCCCATCCAACCTCTCCTATTCTGGTGTCTTTCTGTTATTCACTGCTCACTTTGGGCTTTCCTTTCAGGGCTGTGACAGTGTCAGGAGCTTCTTGTAGCCTCAAGGGGATGGAGAAGTGATGGAGGTGTGTGGAGTGGGTCGAACAAGACCTGTTTTATTTCATGTAGATGAAATATGGATCAAATACACCAAAGGAACCATCAGGATATGGTTCAGGATTTTCTGTTGCTTTGGAGTTAAAGGACATACCTGGAGGTACCACCGGGTGCTGGGAGACTCAAGACTAAGTAAAAAGGAGCTTGGAATTACAGAATGGTTTGGGTTAAAAAGGACCTTAAGGATCATCTCATTCCACCCCCCCTGCCATGGGCAGGGACACCTTCCACTAGCCCAGGTGGCTCCAAGCCCCGTCCAACCTGGCCTTGGACACTTCCAGGGATGGGGCAGCCACAGCTCCTCTGGTCAACCTGTGCCAGGGCCTCACCACCCTCACAGGGTAGAATTTACACTTAATATCCCATCTAAACCTGCCCTCTTTCAGCTTAAAGCCATTTTCCCTTGTCCTGTCACTATGTGCCCTTGCAAAAAGTCCCTTTCCATTTTCTCATAGGCCACCCTCAGGCACTGGAAGGTAGAACCTGTCCCAGGGCAGACAATTGCTGTCTATTGTGACACGAGGTACCTGTCCATTCCTTCCATGGCCTCACCCTACAGATATCCCTGATGGCTAAATCAAAGCTGTTCATGCCACCCCTGTAGGTCTTGGGAACTGGAATTGGCTGCAACACTAGAAGACAAGTCTACTTTAAAAGAACATGAGCTAAAACGGTTGAAATTCTTGTGCTTACTGACATTGGAGAGACCTGAAACTAATCCAGAAAGCGCCAAAGTGCTCAGTGTGCGGATTCACCTTGCTCTGCAATGCTGACAACCTGCTAGAAAACACTTTACACCCTTTTTTGCAACTCCTGAGACATCTGGGGAGCTTTTAGTTCCTTCACAAGGCTTTGAATTAGCAACTTAACTCTCCTCCACTAAGTGTTCAGTCTGGCTGTCGAATATTCCATCTGCCTTCTGTGGATTTTGGCTGGATGTTAATCATTTTAATTGAAAACATACAGGCTTTAATTATTTGCTCCGAATCCCCAAAGAAAAAGACAATTTAATTTGAAGGAGTCTCTGTGGAGGGTTGGTATGTCCAGGAAAATTGATAAAACCTAATCAGCCAGAAGTGTCCTGCAGATAATTGGTTGGGTTTATGGATTATTGTTTTAAAACTCTGTAAAATGTACAAATAGTGGATTGCTTTATTATGGTTTAATTTGGCAGACAGTACTCAAATGGGAAAACTTTTAGTTTTCTTTACTCAATTCAGTATAGTCAAAGGCAGTGGCAAATGAGTTTTATCCTCTCTTGAGTATGAAACCTGTCAAGAGTTCAATTCTTCACCAGCTGGATAGGACATTCTGTAAATAATATGTAAAATTTATGACTGGAAGACATGGAAAACTAAATTTCTCTCCCAGATAAAGAAATGCTTTATCTGTTAGTTTCTTAACTATTATTTAGTTTTCTAAAATGGAGAATTCCCTGAAAGAGAAATTATTTTCCTGAAAGATCATGAATAATCTCTATTGACTAATAAGAATTTTTTCACTCTTTTTTTTTTTTTTAAATACCAAGCTTTTCTTGGAATATTTTTGTTTGGAAAACTTCGTAAGGTCCCACATCAGTTGTGCCCTTGTTCAAAATGGCACTGACAGGCAACTCCAGGCATTGACTCCTCCTGGGCATCTGTCTTGAAGAAGGATGGATCATTACTGATTTGTTAACTGTCAGAGGTTTAAGATGGGGTAAAAATGCCCATAGATCAGATAAAACCAGCTAAACTCAGGGTTTTCCACAGAAAAAGTGCTAACACATGATGCCACCACCAAGATTTCAAAGCTGCCTGTTCCCATTTTTATTGATTTTGAATTTTATTTATATTTATATTTTTTATTAATTTTTATTAATTAACTGTTATTATACTTGGAGTTTCCCAAATCACTTTTGGAACTGAAGTTACTTCCATGTTTTGTCTATCTGAAATGGAGTCAACCTTCTTTTTTCATTAAATTCCTTCAGAGCCTGTGAAGTTGAGGATGGATGGCAAACAAATGCAAGTTTGCTGTTCTTATACTAAAAATAAATTAAAAAAAAAAAAAAGGAAAGAAAAGAAAAATCTGAGCATTTTTTTCCTTTGCTTCTTCAGATTTAATGGATTTTCTGGACTTGGAGATCTTTAAGTGCTCTGCTTTTGAGCCACCAGGGTGCTGGTGTGGAGGTGAAGGCCACGCACCAACATCACTTCTGAGGAGTCTGATTTTGAGGTACCACACTGGGATCTCAGACCTCTTGAGATTTTGGAGCAGAATCTGGGCTTCATGACATTTAACTCTAAAAACTGGCATTTGAGGTGTCCCTCCAGGAGAAAAGTCTGGCAGCCTGAAGGAGGGTCTCCGTCTCCTCTGATGGAGGTGACTCCTGCCTCCCCTCTGACTGGAAGGGCATCTCAAAATGCTTCCCAGCTTTTTGGTGTCCGGAGTTATCTGAGGGGAATCTCATCCCATGGGCAGGAGCATCTGAGATTCAAGACCTGAGATGCTTGATTGAATTTTGGGGAAAATAAGGGGTTGAGAGGAGGTACATCGGGACGCAAAATTCCTTGGATGTGGGAGGAATCCACTGGATTCACGTTTCCCCCTTGCCTGTGGGGAAGAGCCTGTGTGTGGGAACTGCCATGTCCTGGAAAGTGCAACTACAAATGAGACACACATAACACAGCAACGTGACCTTTTAAAGGATCTGTGGCTAATATGTATCAGGCTGCTAAATAGATAATAAATAAATGACAATAAATGTAGAATAAGCAACCCCAAATCCAAAGGTTGGACTGAGGGTTCCAAAAAAAAGAGCATTCAAACAAAAGAAATTATCAAAGTTCTCCGCTGCCTCTGTTTATTCCCTCTCTTTTTTTAATTTGTTATTCTCCCTCTTTTTTTTTTCATGGATCTTCCTGGCAAAGAGAAGCGCTGAAGGTATTCTTTTCAAAGCCTCCAATTATTTTATATAGCTTTTAATTTACTCTGGCATCTTTCTCAGGAAGTTGTAATCTTCCTCTCAAAGTTATTTTATCTACATGAGCAAGGAAAAACTCATTGTTAAATCACTACAAGGAAATTGGCAGATGTTACATCCTTGTTCTTTTTTGAAAACAATTTCATTTTACCAATTCTTTTTTGTTGTTGTTGTTCACACCACCAGTTGCAAGTTATTTCTTTCTAAGAGATTCCAAAGGTTGCAGCAGTTTTCCACATTGACAAACTACTGACACCCCTTGGAGCTCTGATAAATCCACAGAACTTCACACAGTCTTAGTATTGCCCTGCCTCAGCACCCTGATCCATCTCCCTGTCTTTCCAGCCTATTATCTGTGTCCAAATTACCCTCTTATCTTCATTTTTTTCCCATTAGACTGCTGCATTTAGGGATCGGTGAAACAGAGGTTTTGTTGATCCAGGGAAATATATTCTATTTATCTATCTCTCTATTTTCTCCAGGGCTCAGCTCGGGACTTGGTAACTTTGTATGTGTTTAAAGCAAATAAATGAACAGGGAAAAAAAAAAAAGAATCCCTGAGAAATATGTTCAAATAACAAATTTCCTTGACTGGTGTTAGCATTTCTCAATTGCCCTGACTCAGTCCTCAATATGAAAAATCTCATGTGTCCACCTTTCTAGTTGATGTGTTTGGGGTTTATTAAATGAAGAGACTCAGCAAAGGAGAGGTGTCAACTGCCCTACAACTGTGTCTCCCATTCTCATGGCAAATAAAGGAATAAATGGGAAATGGTTCTCGGGAAAAACACTGCTTTTCTCCCTTGAATTTATATTTCTTTCTTTAGTGTTTCCCAAATGATTCATACGTGACCTGGACATGTCCATGCATACATAGGTAGATCCAGGTAATGTGTTCAAGAATGTGCAGGTCTATAGATACAGAATTTGTTTCAAAGGGGTCAAGAGGGTTTTTGCCACAAGTTTAAAGGGCTTGAAAGGAGAATTGGGAAAAAATGTAGTTAAGTTACAGCATTAACTACTGCATGTGCACAGAGGAATCACAGAATCCTTGAATATCCTGAGGTGGAAGGATCATCAAGAACAAGCCCAAAAATCCCACCATGTGTTTGAGAGCATTGTCCAAATGTTTTGTGAGCTCTGGCAGCCTTGGGGCTGTGCCCACTGCCCTGACGAGCCTGTTCCAGTGCCCAACCATCCTCTGGAGAAAGAACCTTTCCCTGAGATCCAACCTAAACCTCCCCTGGCACAACTTCATGTCGTTCCCTCGTCACTGGCCACAGAGAGAAGAGAGCAGTGCCTGTCCCTTCCCTTCCCCTCGCGAGGCAGCTGCAGCCTGAGATCAGGTCTCCCCTCGGTCTCCTCTTCTCTAGATGACAAACTTTTCCAAACTGTGGGTGTGAGGACTACATTTTCTGGGCGTTAGGTGTGGCACATGTGATCCACACTCCTTGTCCTGCTGGGACTGGGCATGTAGGGACGGGAACCCACCCAGGGTGGTGGTTGCCCCTGGCCCTGGTGGCACCACCTAACCCAGAGCTCAAAAAACTCCACTGAGTCCTTCTAGTTTAGTCCTCTCCTCTTCCTGGTTGCTTTCCCCTTCTGGAGGAAGAGCCAATTCCCCGGAATAAATTGTATGACTGATTCCCTCACGGAAGTTTGGCGCTGCTTCAGAGGAGATTGAAACAGTCTGTTAAACAACACACCACGTTGTTGGATACCAGAGGTACCAAGGCAAGTGTCCCCAGAAATAAATAGGTACAAATATCTTATTATTTTCCATGAGCGATCCCACATTTTAGAGCTGTGTAGCTGTTGAGAACACATCAGGCTTGTAATAAAACAGTATTTCTTCCCAAGTCCCTCAGGATAAGAACTGATTGAGTAGCATTTGTCTCAAGTAAAAAACAAAAAAAGGCTGCAATGCTGGAGGACTCATGGACAAATCTGTAAAGCAGACTGGATAAATCCAACATTAATCTTCAAATTTAGGCATTAATGTTAAGGGCCTTGCACTTTTTTACTAACCCTAGTCTAGAACCCCAATGAATTTGGGACATCAGCAGTTTTCTCTCATTTCTCATTCTTTCCTCCATCTCCATTTCTCTCCCTTAAACTCTCCAGCTCCAAATCTTTGCTGTAACATAATTAGAAACCTTACTGAGTTAGAAATACTAAGGCAGAATCCATCAGCCTTTAAAAAAAAACACCATGCAAGATCAGGAAATATATTTTTTTCTTATTTTCTTTTTTCCCTAGGAGTTAAAACTCTCTTTAGATCTTTGTTTATAGCCATCTGTGTCAAACAACAAATAATAAGGCATAGAAATAAACTGTGAAACTGAAAAAACAAAAGATATTCTTGTTTGTGGTTTGACATGGTTTTCAACTTTAAGGAAAGGCACAAAAAATTCTGTTTATTTAGCTTGGTTTATTAAATAAAAAGGGACATCAGAGATATTTTATACAAGCTCAGATCTCTGAAAGGACATTCACTCTTTGAGAAATGTTATAAAGCTGGAGACTCAACAAAATTGACAGCTTGGTTTTGGGTTTGTTTGGGGTTTTATGGTTTGGTGTGTTTCGTGGGGTTTTTTTGTTACTTTTCTTTTTCACTAGAGTTTGCTAACCTCACACACTACAATAAAAAAATAATTCCTGTTCAATTCTGTGTGAAGCCAACACAGAATTGTATTGGGTTTGGGATTTTATTTTTTACCAGTCCTGTTGGAGCCCGGAACACTGTATTTTTGCATTGTTTTATGATGCTTCTTTTTAATTATAAACCCAGGACAGGGTACCTTGCGTCTCCCTCCTCCTGACTGCAGGACCTGACAGCAGCTACCCGTTGTCTCTCCCCTAAAATGTTGGCTGCCTCGGAAAGCAATTTGTTCTGATACATTGGTTTGGTGGCCAGGTTTTGGCAGTCGGGGGCCACAGGGGTGGCTTCTGTGGGAAGCTTCTGGAAGCTTCTCCCACGTCCGACGGAGCCAACACCAGGCAGCTGGGCGGGGCACCCACCAGAGGCCGAGGCGCAGCTCACCAGTGGCATTGGCAGCACCTCACAACAGAGTCAAGAAGGGGAAAGAATTTGATGTTAATCACAGGCAGAGGAGAGAGGGGTGAGGACATGTGGGAGGAACAGCCCTGCAGACCCCGGGGCGGGGCAGGGCGAGGGGCAGGAGATGCTCCAGGATCAGGAGCTGAGGTTCCCCTGCAGCCCGAGGTGCAGCCCATGGGGAGGCAGCTGTGCCCCTGCGTCCCACGGGGGTCCGTGTGGGAGCAGAGATCCACCTGCAGCACAGGGAGGAGCCCACACGGAGCAGGGGGATGTCCAAAAGAAGGTTGTGACCCCGTGGGAAGCCCGTGCTGGAGCAGGGTCCTGGCAGAACCCGTGGACCCAAGGAGGGAGGAGCCCACTCTGGAGCAGGTTTCTGGCAGGATGGGGGACCCATGCTGGAGCAGCCTGTTCCTGAAGGACTGCAACCCATGGGACGGGCACACACTGGAGTAGGATGTTCTTGAAGGACTGAACCCATGGAAAGGACCCTCCCTGGAACAATTCATGAAGAACTGCAGCCCGTGGCGAGGATTTATGTTGCAGAAGTGCATGAAGGATGCACTCTCCTGTGGGAGGGACCCCATGCCGGAGCAGGGGAAGAGTGTGAGGATTCCTCCCTCTGAGGGGACAGCATACGACGAACTGAATCACAGCCCCCATTCCCTGTCCCACTGCTCAGGAGGAGAGCAAATTGGGAGTGAAGTCAAGCCTGGGGAGAAGGGAGAGGTAGGGGGAAGGCATCTGGGTTTATTTCTCATCATCCCATTCTGGTTTGATTGATACTAAATTAATTTCCCCGAGTTAAGTGTGTTTTTCCCATGAGGGCAATTGCTGAGTGACTGATCTCTCCCTGACCTTATTGCCACCCAGGAGCCTTTTGTTGTATTTTCCCTCCTCTGTCCAGATGAGGAGGGAAGTGATAAAATTACTTTGGTGGGCAACTGGCATCAGCCTGGGTCACTCAACCACAATCAATATGATAATATTCACACATTTTGTCTTTGCAAAACTGAGACAACTCTCAGATTCCAGTAAAATGAAAAATACTGAGATTTTGCACATTTCAAAGGCTTGAAATTTTTATGCCCGTGTCTGATTTTGAAAGGAAGATGAGAGAAAATTTCAGAAACATTAAGAAACACATGATAAAATATTACTGAATTAATTTCTTTGTCCACAGGTGACCAGAGAAACCACCTCTGTTTTACCTGCAGTGGTGAAGTGGGTGGCTTTGTCACCTCAGAAGAGTGACATTTTGATATATCATTACAACATCACCACAGGAATAAGGAAACTGTGATAATCCAATGCATTTTTCATTCCCTGACATTTAATAGGGAATAGCATTAAGGTGGATCATCAGCATTTGCATACTGTAATTGTTTTTGTATAGGTTTGGGAGGGCTGAGTTAACGGGGACCTGTCACTTATATCAGCTTTTTAATTACTATATTTCACTGCTGTTCTCGAGCTCCAAGGCAAGTGAACTTTAAAATAACTTCAGAATAGGTTTGGGCCTTAAACTAAAATCTAAATGCAATAGGCTGCGTATTAGCAAAATAAACTGTTCATATTTCTTAAGCCTGACAGCACTGTTAGTCTCTCCTTAGCTGCTTAGATATCACAGATTAATTGAAAATAATGGAATCAAACTGGTTCATATTCATTCAAATAGATGGGAACTTGGGTAACTAAGGAGGAATTAGTCTTTATGGACTCTATTTAGGCATAAAACCTGGGCCAGCCATCTAAAATTACCCACTTTCCTTTGAAAATGGAAGATTAGTGATCAGAAAGTTGGACTAGATTATCACTGCAGGTCCCTTCCAACTGAGCTATTCATTGAATCATACAATGACATAAACATTTAGGTTGGAAAAAACCTTTTAAGATCATTGAGTCCAACCATAAGCACAACATTGCCAAGTCCACCACTAAACCATGTCCCTATTAGGAGCATATTTCAGATATGTAATCAGATATATCCCTCACTCTAAGTCAGTAATTGCAGGAAGAGTGCAGGAGAGAGAGATAACTAAAGAATGTTATTTATAACAACCATTTTAATTTTCCTTTTTGGATGCAGAAAGACCTTTTGGAAAGACCTGTATCTGTCACTGAGTGGAGGCGAAATTCAGCAACCAATTTATGTCAAAATCCAGCTCTTAGCATCAGATATTGAGGTGAACTCCAGCTTCTGATCGGATGGTTTGTGCCTTAGCATAGAAACATCCTTTTTCCATCTTTCTTAAAAGACTGTCCTTAAGGGATGAATCTGAACAACAGTGCTGGTCATGGGCAAGACTGTAAACCTATTTAAATGGGCAATTAAGAAAAAAAATTTATGGTGCTTGGGTTTGAGATATTAACAGTGGTATGAAAGTTTTATCTTAAAAATTGTGAGCTTGATTATTTAAAAATCAAAGGACGTATAAAAAAATAAACAACAGAAAAAAACCCTCCAACAAAATAAAGGGATAAACTATAAAATATTTGAAGGAGAGGAATCATCAGAAAAGAGTAGATATAAATCTGACACTGTCTGATACTCTCAGTAATGGGAGTACTTGCACTCGAGAGGCAAACCAGCATACCCTGATTACATATCCCAACGTATTCTGACTCTTTCCATGAGGAGAAGGAAGCCCAAGATGTCCATGCCCACCCTTTCTTCCAAAGCCTTCAGAGAGCTGCCTCAGAGTGGGAGGCAGGTCTGTCCTTTCAGCCACTACATTTCATAGACCAGCTCATAAAAAACAACTCAAATTAAGGCAAGACATGGATCCTCATCCTGCAGGGACACCCTGGGGACAAAACCTTCTGCTCAGGCGTGAATCTTAAATCATATCAGGAGGAGCCTCGTTATTCTGTGAGCTGAGGCTTCCTCCCAGAGGTGTATATTTTATTTTCAAGCCCTGGTTTAAACCAGAAAGCAAGAGCTGTCCCTGCGAGAAGATGGAGGTGTCTGTTGGGACGTGACACCAGTTGCTCTGCAACAGCAGCAAATGTGTTTAGTCCAATTGGTATTCAGGGCTCTGTCCTTTGTGTGCTGGAGTTTGTGTGCTCTGGTTGAGTCTCATCTAATGATCTTTTCTGCCTGCAACACAGCCAGACAGATCTCTGTCTGCAGTTCTCTCTGAATTTTCACAGCATTCCACAGTCTCTGAAAGGTGCAGTTCTTAGCTGCTTGTCTAAGACCTCTTCCCCTACACCACTGCACAAGATGAATCTAATTTAATTTGGCATCTGCAAGAAAGCCTGCAGATTGCCAAGAGTCCAGAAGACAGATTTTAATAAATGAGAGGGAATTTTACAATGTTGATTTGTTTGCTTCCCAGAAAGGTGTAGCTGTCTATTTTTATTGTCTGGTGATTTTCCAACTCGTTCTCCTATTTCCTGCTTGGGACTTGCTGTTCCAGAAGTGATGAGCGATCTGGTCTCCTGCAAGAGCTGCTTTTATTGAGGGTCTCCAAATTTTATTCAACTATTTCCATGCAGTCACATTCCCACCATCTCCCTCCTCCTTTGAAAGTCTTCCAGTAGAGTGTGTAGCTGTAGTTGTCTTGTTAAATTTATCCTGCCACGAGTTTCCATCCACTTCAGCATCAATTTCTTTGTTCCTTCCACTTTTTCTGAAGGTCTTTAAGTAATCTTCGGAGCCCTTTTGTTTTCCTACAAAATAGGTGTTGTCAGACAAGGAAGCAGACACCTTTCAGGAGTGGAGGAATTCTGTATTAAGTCCACTCTCAGAATTATGGAATTGTTAAGGTTGGAAAAGACATTTAAGATCATCAAGTCCAATCATGTTCACCATTAAACCATGTCATGAAGTGCCATATCCGCACAATTTTTTAACGCTCCCAGGGATGATGATTCCACCGCTGCCCTGGGCAGCCTGTTCCCATGTTTAACAACCCTCTCCATGAAAAACAGTTTCCTAATGTCTAATATAAACCTGCCCTGGCACAACTTGCATTCCTGAAAAGCACCATTTTGCACTGTGTGGAGACGTGGCTTTGCTAAGGGAGCTCAGTGACGGAGCTGAATTGGTACATGGAATAAAACCAGACAAACCATGCCAGAACAAAAGTCTCAAAACCTCCCAGGCAATTTTAAATTAAATTAGTCTGATGTCTGGTTAACAATATTTTAGATGCTTTGTTTTTCTTTGGTGCAATAGCACATAAAAATCAAGAAAACAACCACAGTATTATTAAAGGAAAAAAAACCAAACAACATATTTATATCATCTCCTCCCCCATTATACGAATTTTGAAGCCATTTTGGGTGGAAGGATTTCAACAAGTTGGTCCTGAAAGAAATCTAATATTTCTACTTTCTCTAAGACAAATGTGTTATGTTAGAAAAATGTATATATATATATATATATAAAAATTGTGTTAATGATGATCTTGGTCCCTTTCATCCAGGGTGGTGAGGCCCTGGCACAGGTTGCCCAGAGAAGCTGTGGCTGCCCCATCCCTGGAAGTGTCCAAGGCCAGGTTGGATGGGGTTTGGAGCAACCTGGGCTAGTGGAAGGTGTCCCTGCCCATGGCAGGGGGTTGGAATGAGATGATGTTTAAGGTCCCTTCCAGTGCAAACCATTCTGGGCTTCTCTGGCAATAATAAAGCTTTCCTGAACATTTTCACCATTACCATTGGAAGGCTTTTCCACAAGGATTTTGCAAACTCCACTTCAAAGAGTCGTATGGTGAGAGAGGTTCCACGACAGCACAGTGGAGAACCCAGACGACCTGGATTCTGTTGCAAGGAGTCAGTAGAGGTGGAATTCATCTCCTTTCACCAGTTACATCCAAGTTAGGCCTAAGCCAGACATTTAAATTATGTACAGGGTCAGTGAGGAGACAGAGGTTTCTCCACTGGTTACCTAAACTGGAGGGTGTTAAAAGTGTGTTTTAGGACAGTATGGTTTGGCCCATGGAAGTTCTTATCTCCTTTCTCTGATCCCAGAAGATTTAGTGCTCATTCAGATGCCCCATGAAGGTACCTGGTGCTGTCAGAGATGCCAAAGGGATCCCTCTTGGTTGCGAGCTGCTGATGGGTTTCCCACAGCTCCTGTGCCAAATCTCCTCACTCCAAGGACAAGATTCAGCTCAAGGTCAAGGCGTCCAAATTTAGGACTGTAAGTGCAGGTTCATCCACGCGAAATGGGTGCACCAGCTCCATCTACAGCCAGTGGAGATCTACTCAGTGGGGCTGGAGGAGGTGACCCAGCAGCAGGGATGGGCTTCCATGGCCAAACAGAAGCGCATGATGTCGTTTTGGACTCTGAGAGTGGGGAACCCACCTGTCCTCCACCTGCAACACCAGGTGAGTGGGTGAATATCTCATGTATCTCCTGTAGGATCTGTTAACCCCATGTAGAAGTGTTGGCTTAGATTTACTACACTGGAAGGATGGTCACCCACTTCACATGTCACCTAAATAGAGAATTCTTAATCTCCGACTGAACTCAGCCCTAAAAACTGTTTTAAGCTCTGCACCTGGTTTTCAGAGGGCCGCATTTGGGTTGGAGTGACATTGCTGCTCACCACAAAATCAGGCTGGTTTGTCTTAGACCTATTATCCCATAATTCATGCCTGAATTTCTTTCCTTCTTTTTTTTTTTTTTTCCTAGACCCATAAGGATGTCATCTCAGGGAACACTAAGTTTAACCTATTTAACGTTGCAGCAGCAATGCTTTATCAAGCTTTTTCCAGTTCACATCCGC
Source organism: Cephalopterus ornatus (assembly GCA_013396775.1). Taxonomy (NCBI): domain Eukaryota; kingdom Metazoa; phylum Chordata; class Aves; order Passeriformes; family Cotingidae; genus Cephalopterus; species Cephalopterus ornatus. The sequence continues at coordinate 53,057 of VZRE01004189.1, forward strand.
AAAGTCAAATCACTTCAACCTCCTTGATGTCCCCAGACCGTGTAAGAATCGCTTCAAAACAAGGCTTCAAGCATGATTTTTGTTCTTCAGTGGGCACAGTTAAAAGCATCGGAAAAAAAAAGAAAAATTAAAAGTATTGAAAGCAATCCCTGCACAAATAACTCCAGGTGTTGCCTCCTGCCCCTTTTGAGAGAGGAGTAACCCAGCCCAGCAGACGTGGGATGTGCTTCATCTGTAACACTTCAAACAAAAAGTTGCATTTAAACTTTTGGGGGCTTCGAGAAGTTTTATTTTGATCTGAGGCAAATTTAATTTAAAGGAGAACGGGGTTCTTGAGTTTATTCCTCTCTGGAAGGATTTTTATTTATTTATTCATCCATTCATTTCCTATCACCTTTAAGGAATATGAAGCCTGGCACGTGGGAAGGACCAACTGCAGGGCAAAGGAAAATACAAAGAGAATGATAAACTTTGGGAACGTGGTGAGTTGGAAGGGAACAGGAACAAAGAGAAAAATAACAAAAGGAATTAGGGAGGAAATTAGAGGTGAGAGGCAGAAAATTCTCCTTTTCCCTCTAGGTTTAGCACATCTGGCTTTTAATTTCTAATTTGCACAAGAAAACCTTTATAATGCCCTAGAGAACAACTGAAAAAAATTGCAGGATTGTGTAAAAAAAGACCCCTTAAACAGGGAAAAAACTCTGCAAACAGTGGGCCAGAGTCCCTTTATTTGGTTCTAATGTTCAAATTCCAATTGTGCATTATTGCTGGAACTAAGCACTGAAACCAGCATTAGGATTAAGAAGCTTTTAGAACAGGGATATTTTAATCTATTTTACTTCCCTTCTGGTGTTCAGGACTCACAGTGCATCCCTGCTGCCTTTTTGGCTGTGGCCAAGAGACCACAGGTTCTTTATTTAGATAAAAACAAGAGAAGTAAGACCACAAGACGAGTTTCTTGCAGATTTCTTGCAGATCCTTACAAGACTGGCATTAAACTCTAAGTGTTGAAAGGCCTTAATGTCTTCAAACTCTTTGTCTGAATGATTGATCAAATTTGATTTAGAGCTTGTTCAGAAGACCAATAACAGGAATGAAAGCCGGTATTGCCAAGGCTAGAAATGAAAACGTTAAGGAACATTTTCTTAGAAAGTGACTCTTTCATGAGCCTACACACTTTATTTCTCAGCTTGAGACACGATGGGGGATGATTAAATGTTTGTCTTGTTGTGAGTGACTGCAGGATGATGGTTATTCACTGCACGTCTCCAATGCTCTGAGCACTTGCTGCAGTTGATTGAGATGCAATGATTGGCTTCACTTATCGTGTTCAAAAAATATTCATTGTCCCTTGTGAAATAATGTCAAGATTTCCTTGGTGGCAAAATCAACCTTTGAGCCTACCAATTGTTATATAAAAAACTCTACATATCAATGACTATTGTTATTCTTATAAGGCATCTAAATGGGTTTTTTTCTCACTTACACATCCAGGCCACGGATTCTGCATTTTGGCAGAAGCTGACAGTGCTAAAACAGGATAGAACAAAGCCTGAAATGATTTCTTTTTAAATTGCCAACCACTAGCAACTCAACGGGGACAAGGGGGAAGGGCTTCAAACTGAAATAGGGTAAATCCAGATTAAATATTAGGAAAAAAATCTTTACTGTGAGGGTGGTGAGGCCCTGGCACAGGTTGGCGGTGGATGGCGCGTTCCTGGACGTGTCCAAGGCCAGGTTGGATGGAGCTCTGAGCAATTTGTACTAGTGGAAGGTGTCCCTGCCCATGGCAAGGGATTGGAACTGGATGATCTTGAAGGTCCTTTCCCTCCTAAACCATTCTGGGATTCTATGAACTCCAGTCAAGTTTTGTCAGGAAGGAATTAAGAGACAGTAGGACCATGCCCAGGAAGTCTCATTATATCATTTGGGTTGCAAAACGTTGTCTTTGGATAATTAAGTCTCGAGTGATCAGCTCAGTGCAAAATTCTCCTATGAAGAGCAGAGAGGAAAAGACACCTATTTGTTGAAAGCCTCAATCCAGTTGCCGTAAGGTTTATATGATTTTTCCCCATTAACTCATGCAAATGGAAAAAACTTAATAAATACAGATTGCCTGGTGGAATTAAGGGGAATAATTCCTCTTAGCTTAGTGGAAACCGGAAAATAATTGTGGGATTGTCTCAGGTATTAAATATTCCATCACACTTAACAAGTAAGGAAAATAAGAATGAGAAGAATAAACTTTATTAATTTCTTTTATTAAAGTGGGGTTTCACTGAGGCCTGGAAGGGTGTTTAGTGGGAGAATAACACCCTGAAAACAAGCAGGCTTTTGTATTTCCTTAAGGGCAGGCAGGATATTCCCTTCCAGCACACATAAATAATGGATTACCTGAGCTTTATTACCTTTTTGGCATGATTTCTCCTCCTCTCAGGTTTGCAGTTCTCCAAATTACAGGAGCAATTTTCCTGTTTTCCATGGTGCTGGATCCCCCCTCCCAGCAGCTGGAGCTGGCTTATAATAACATTTATTGCACAGGCTTTGGGGCCTATTTCCTTACACTCCCTGCAGTCTAATGGATGGTCCATGACACTGGTCCAGACTCACTAATTTCCAACCAGCCATTGTTCCACGGATCAGTGCTTCCAGCGTGATGACTCAGCAGGCAGCTCCCCAGCCCTAAAAACCTGGGTTTGGAGGATTATTTCAATCCAGATCAGCATTTCAGGAAGGCTGCTGCGCTGCCGAGCCGGCACAGATGGGGAGATACCCTGATCCAGCTAAAAGAAGCGCACCAGAAGGAGGAAAAAAAAGGCACAAAGAGGTAAATAGAAAAAAAAAAAAAATCGGGAATGTTGCAAGAGAAAGGGAATGGTGGTGCCACGATGGAGCAAAGCTGAGATACTGCAGAGACAAGAATATCTGTGCTGATCAAACCCCCAGCCATGGGGCTTGTTTAACCTGGATAATAAAGGGCTCAGGGGGGACTTTGTCACTCTCTACAGCTCCCTGACAGGAAGGTGGAACCAGGCCGGTCTCATCTCCCAGGGAACAAGTGACAGGATGGAAGGAGATGGCCTCAATTTGCACTGAGGGAGGTTTAGTTTGGATACTAGGGAAAATTTCTTCCCTGAAAGGGTGGTCAGGCACTAAAACAGGCTGCCCAGGGAAGCGGTGGGAGTCACCACCCTCGGAAGTGTTCAAAAAAAGTGTGGATGTGGCCACTGAGGACGGGGTTTAGTGAGGAATGAGGTGGTGGTGCTGAGCTGAAGGTTGGACTTGACGATCTCAAAGGCCTTTTCCAGCCGTAACAAAGATACGATTCTGTGCTTGCAGTGTTACGGCCCCGTTTTCCTCTCAGCCCCCTGGAAAACCAAAAGCCTTTCTTCCAGCTTTATCCCTCTTAGAGGAAGATTTTAACTTCTTAGAAACACATCTAAATCTCCTCATCATGGCCCATCTTCCTCCCTGGTGCATCTTGGCCTGCTTCAGCCTCCACAGAGGGACCCGGGAACCCCTTGCAAAAGAAATGTAAGTGCAAACCCCAAATAACAGACCTATTCCCACACAGTTTTCAAGCAAGGCAAAGTCTAGACTTGACTACAAGCTTTCAGCACCTAATTTTAGTCCTGCTTATAAAAGAAAACGGGGTATATAAACAAGGAATATTTTATTTACTCACACTGATAAATTCACCTCCCCCACTTTTGCTTTCCTTACACAAACACATTCAATCACCAGGACATAGAAAATTGCCCCTGGATTTTATTGGTCACAGGTGAGGTGTTCTTTCAATTAGATGTAATTAAGAAATTCAGTCCAGCATCATAACATGCCCCTAAGGAAATGACACGTCTTTACTCGACTATGCTTATTGAAAATAACTTCTTTTTTTTCATTACAGCCAATATAGAAATTAACCCTTTTCTGGATTAAAATTAATTGCTGAAGGTCAGTAACTAATCTCTTTGTTTTGAAAGATAGACTTCACTTAACTGAACTGCACTTAAGAGCTTCCGAATTTCCAAGAACAAAACCTTTCAGCATTTTACACAAATAAGAGAACTAATCAAAGGACTCTGATTTGACTCTAAAAGAGATGACTATAAGTTGCCTTTCTAAATCCTTGATTTTTTTTCCAAGCTGATACAGCGTTTTACACTTAAACATGAAATAATTAGGATATTTACAGTGTTCTCCCCAAGAAAAACTGAAAGCTTTTGCCCTACATTAACTGTTGCCTAATTCTGGAGTTTTTAATGTCCAATACAGTGCATTTTTTAACTCCAAATATCACTCCCAGATGTTGTCACCCCCCTAACATGGTGGTGTAAATTTTTGATGCCTCTTTTAGGGATATGAAAAGCTCCATCAGTCTCTAGCTTGCAAGGCATCAAAAATATATCCCAGCAGCAAGGGGCACAGACTCCACCACTCCTGAAAATACTGCAGGAGGTGTGGACCCAGCCAAACCTTTTGTTTAGGAATAGGGAGTCAATGAAAATATGCATTCTGGTGCTGCCAAAAAAAGATATTAAAGTGGAGGTTGCCAATGCAAACAGAGCGGGACTCACCACAACCAGCAGCTCACAACCACACCTCCGGAAAGGCTTCATCAGCCTCTGGAGGTTTTTTTGTCCTGCAGGTTTTAATGACTGGCAAAATGGGAATATTTATATGAAATGAATCATTTATTATTACAAATGCTCAGACAAAGGACCTTAATCAGAATTATTTACTAGGCAGTATAAAAGCTAAAACTACCAGTAGTGTAGTACAAGATAGGATAGTGCACTGTGTTGAAGCAATTATTGGGACAATTATATTAAAGCTGGCAAAAAGGAGATAATTATTAAGTAGAGATTTGATGTAACTCACCCAGACCAACCCTTGTGGAGAGATCTTTTTCCCTCAACCTCCAGCCCATCCTCCAGGTATCTCCCAGGAGTTACACCATCAAAACCTTCCCAGAGAACAGTTGGATGAACGCGCACTCCCAAATGTTTCAGTCAAAGTGGGGAAGGAAGTCAAATAATGAATGGTAAGTGTGAGCCAGAATTTACACCGTGAGTAATCACCTTGTAAAAACACACTCCTGAGCCAATGGAACAGGCAATTGTGGGCTCTTCTCTCCTGCTGGGCTAAATATTTGCCTCTCTTCAACTTCTATTACAGAAAAAAAAAATCATGAGTGCTCCTGTTTTCTTTCTCTTAGGGGTTTTCTCCCCTCTTTTTTTTTTCCCTCTCTTGGCACATTTTTAGCTCCCAGTTATTTTGTGAATATCCAAGTAGACCCCAACAAAATCATTCTGCCTTGAAATGGCTTTTGTGTTAGTGTTCCAAGCAATTACCCTTCAGAAACAAATATTCTTTATGATTTTAAGCGTGGAGAGATAAATAAGATTATTCTCTATTAAAAAGCAGGAATTTTTTTTTGCCATAAAGGGAACAGGAAGAAAACCATCAGAAGAAATATTCCTCCAGCAAATATTTGTGCTGTCTGAAGCCTGTCACTTCCATAAATCACTCTGTGCTCTGGGTAATACACACGACTGTACTAGAAATGAGCATTTAATTAGTGCTCTAATGCAAATACCAACCACCTCCTGTGTTAATTACCAACATTTGGGGCTGTAAATGTCTGTCAGGTAAATATCACGGAATTGTGAGGCTCCACCTGACCTCAGGCACGGAAAATGAGTGAGATGAATTTTGCTGGCTCCATCACCCGGCAATCAATTGACGGCATCACACAGCGCTGGCAGGAGGTGCCAGAGGTCAAGGAAAGGCCACAGAGTGGTTCGTGGGGAAATGAGCCTTCAACAGCTATTTTTAGGCAGGTAAAAGTTACAAAAAAAAGGGTTTCACACAACCACAGAGCGAATTTTATCAGAAGCATCCTGGTGGCTTGGTTCTGTGACACAGCCTTGGCTCGGCGCTCTCCACCAGGAATCTGGAAGCTTGTCCCACAGGGGTTCAGGGAACAATCAGCTGGTGTGGTGTGGACAGAGACAGGACCCTGTGGAAGCAGGAGTGTGTCAGGATCCCAGGGACATCCTGTGGGAGGCAGAGCTTGGTTCTGTACCAAACAGTACCAAAAGAAAAGAAGTAGCCCTGGAGGACAATAAATGTGTGTGTGTTTTCAGATGAATTTTTAGCACACATTAAAAATAAATTTCTGGAGATAAGTGTCCCCATTCCAGGGGAGAGAGATCACCAGAGTTCTGTGACCAGAAGGTTCCTATACCACTGGTGGTACCGAATCTATAAAATTATTTATACATATACACTGATTTTATACAAAGAGCTTAAGTAAGCTTAAGCATAGTCTGGAGCCACCAAACATAAAAAGCTGATTTCTTCTTCTGAGACATCCTTTCAGGACATCTGTCCTGGGACACGTGTCAGCACCCACCTGCAGGAACATCTGCCCTTTCCTGTGCCCCTGTTGGCTGCTTGAACCACTCAAATAAACAAGTAATGTGGATCCCAACAGGACATACAGAAATTTATTCCCAGGAAAGCCACATGAGCTTGGCCTGGGCACTTTGTGCTGATCATCCTCACCAGGTCTAAAACCAGGAATAGAATTAGTGGGAAAAACACAGAGATTTAATCCCCCTCCTTAGCACTGCAAGAGGAAACCTGAATGTCTGTACAGACCTGAGCTGTGTCTTCCCATAACACAGTCCAGATTTGCTGTTGGACATGAAAACTCTATCTCTAATGTATGAAGAAAAATTGTCACCTCAGAATGGAGACTAAAACCCCTCTGAGTAATTTAAGAGCTGTAGTGAGGCAGTTGCTAGGACAAAATAGACATAATTTAAACTCTTGTCCTGCTCTAGACATCAGCTCTTTGCACAGGCCTGTAAGCAGATAGTTTTGACACTGTGCTCTCCAGAGCTGGGAATCCTTTTTTCCAGAAGAAGCTGCCAAAATAAGGCACTGGGATCCCAGGACCTTCTCATTTCCATGGCCTCAAACACAGCTCTTCTAGAAAAGTGCTCTGGACAACAGGCTGTGATTAGTGCCTGGATTAGGGAATCACAGTCTTCTTTCTTCACCAAAGGCTTCAAAATAATCTGGAGAAGAAAACAAGGCAATAAGAAAGTCAGGCTCAACTGAATCCTCAGCTCAGGACCTGACATAGGTCCGGAGTTTGAACATACTCTGTTCCCAGAGTGGACCCCACCGAGGGTAAAATAGGGTTATATAAACATGCACACTGTTCTCCAGGATGCTTTATTCCCTCACTGAGCTGGATTCGTCCGACCAGATGCTGGCATCTTCTCTCTAAATCTGTATATCTGAAAAAAATGAACATAAAACGATAACTTTTAGAGTCAATGGAGGTGCAGGGCACAGAGACACAGAGGAATATGTTGCAAGGAGGGGTCTCCAAAACTGAACACCTAAAATACGCCAGAAGAGTCATCTTTTAAACTGCATGTTCCTGTCCGAGGGTCCAGGGTGACCAGCTCAGCTCATGATGTCTCTAAAATCACTGGAGCTACCAGTAGTTCATCTAATATTTTGCCTGTCAGAAAAATCATTGCATTTACTTATTTTTTTTAATTAATCTTAAATTCTCTATGTTTTCGTTTCCTACCTGAAAGTGGCTCACTTATCCATGGCCGTGGAAAATAATCCCATTCAGGTTCATGCAGTTCTAAGTTACTGCAGTGATAAGAACCTGGAAAAATTAATACACTTCTGCCTTCAGACTCTGGAGGCTTTGAGGAGTGTTCAGTAAATTAAGCAGAGGGCTGTTGCTAAAGATTTAAAACCTAATGTTGCTTTGGTACCCATTTGAAAGAGTACCAATATGCTGAATAAAAAAATTCTAACACGGTCAAAAAAATAGGGTGGAATTTTAGTCAATCAGATAGAAAGGGAAATTAAGGTTGCACAGGCAAATTGTTCCAGTGTTTTCAGACTTCTGAATACCTTAAACTGCAGCTTCAATGTTACTTTAATTATTTTTCTTCAGCTGCATCCTGCATATTAGTATGTTCAGCACTATCTATTCCAAAAGCATCACTTTGTTACCAGGTGAAAAACAGATTCTATCGCTATGCTGAAGATTTTGAAAACTCTTTTTCTGATTTCAAGTCAGAACACAAATGTTTACCATCTGCAGTGGACCAGAAATTGTGAAAAACAGCTCTATTTCAGCATTCAAGTGTGCAGCTTTCAATCCATCTTCTTGAAAAATAATAACTAAAATTAGCTCTGTAGAAATTTGTGGGGAGGGAAAGAATGCTTGATTAAAGTTAAATTTTAATTTTCATCTAAAAAATCAGAGCTAACCATTAGAATTTTTTTATTCCTCAAAAATAAATGCTGAAAAAAACAAATACCTTTTCAGTGTCACTGATGTTTGTCTTCACTTAGTAGTGAATTAATGAGTTCAGGCTTTCCCATCTTCCTTCAAAGGCAGTGAAATAACACTTTCTTCTTTAAGTTGGGTCAAAATTTATCCCAACATGCTTGGGATATCTATAACCAGGTAGGCTTTGTGTCTTATCGTTAAAACCTTTTTGCTGACTGAGCATATGAGACTGTACAAATGCTACCCAGAATATATAGGATGCAGTTAGCAGGGAATGTCCATCTAAACAGGGAGGAAAACCTCATGTGTGGGGATTTTGAGCCCAATCTGCCACACTGAATCTTAGGAGGAGAGCTCAGAGGTTTATCAGGTTCTGTGCTCTTGGTGCACAGCGAGGAAACACTTTTATTGTGTGAAATATTTATGCTGAAAGGTGTTATTTTAAAGGTCAAAGCAGGACCCTGGTGGGTGGTGATGGCTGGGAGTTAACTGTGACATGTAGCAGAGATGTCCCTCAGTGGCATTTCATGGGATGCGACCGGCTGAGTCCATCTGAAGTTCTTCCCTGTGAGGGTGGGGAGGCCCTGGCACAGGTTGCGCAGAGAAGCTGTGGCTGCCCCATCCCTGGAAGTGTCCAAGGCCAGGTTGGACAGGGCTTGGAGCAACCTGGGCTAGTGGAAGGTGTCCCTGCCCATGGCAGGGGGTGGAATGGGATGATCTTTAAGGTCCCTTCCAACCCAAACCATTCAATGATTCTATGAATCCATGACCACAATTTGCATTTGCTTATCCCCTCCAGGTTACAGAAGCTCCTGACACTGTTACAGCCCTAAAACCAAAGCCCAAAATGAGCAGCGAACAACAGAAAGACACCAGAACAGGAGAGTTTGGATGAACTTGGAGCAATTTGGGATAGTGGAAGTTGTCCCTGCCCGTGGTAGAGGGATGGAAACAGTTGATCTTTAAGGTCCCTTCCATCCCAAGCCATTCCAATATTCCATGATTCTGTGATCTGACTGACTGGTGACAGGCAATTTGGAAACTGGTATCCAATGCATCTCGGGATGCTCATTTTTGTGCGGGTTCAGGACACCTCCTGCCAGATTAGTTGCTTCTGTTTGAGTCCTGCCCTGGGAGATATTCCCTCTCAGGAATGTGTGAAATGTGTCCCTCCTCACAGACCCACCCTGCTCACACCAGTTGACCACCAAGATTATCCTTCCAGTTTCCCTACCTGGCAACCTTCACCGTGATCTGGAAAGAAAGTTTATTATATGGGATATGTGAGGTGGCCTCTGGCCTTGCTTCTGATAACTACTTTGCATGGGAGAAATTGTCCCTGTTCCTAATTAGCCAACTGGCACTGAAGGAATGTTTTGCTTCATTAAAACCAGGTTTTGAGGATTGGTTTTATTTCCCTCCATCTCCACACACTGTGTTCTGTCACTTCAGCAGGCTCTCTCCCCAGGAGACTGGACTTACTCAGGATGTTTGGTAATTAAAAAAAAATAAATAAAAAGACAAAAGAGAGAGAGAGAAAGCAGACTGTCTAATTAAAAAACAATCTCTGAGGAGTAGCCGTCCCTCAACCTAATATTTGTTCTGAAATAGGAAGGTTCTTAAGTTTTTAATTACTCTTTGTTGTTCATTATTATGAAGAGGGGCACAGGGTGTTCGTGGCCTTTGTGGACAGGATTGTCCAGTTTGGTTGATCAGTCATTGCCATTAGCAAGAAATTACCAAGGGTATGTATTTTCATCATGTTCTGCAGTGTGGGTTTGTTTCCAGGATCATAAAAGCACGTGCCTCTGACAACTTCTGGTGAACTTCCGCCACGAATGATATTCTCTGCAAAACTCCTTTTCCCCAGTAAACTTGCCCTGTCTGAACCAACATGAACTTTCTGATTGCTGTGTCAGATCAGCACCTGAAATCACACCCCTGTGGGATCATAGACTCATGGAATCATAGAATGGCCTGGGCTAGAAGGGGCCTGAAACATCCTCTGGTTCCAACCCCTCCGTTTTGGGAAGAGACATCTTTCACTAGACCAGGTTGCTCAGAGACCCATTTAACCATGAAGCCCAAGAATTATTCTCACACAACAAAGTTCAAGCCAACAATAAGTGTTTTAACCTGTGTGCTATCCATGCTTGCCAAAGTCTGGGTTTTTTGTGCACTGAATGGAGAGAAGCAGAGGTTGTACCCAGATAATCTGTTCAGATAATGTGCTTATTCATCTCCTTTAATTAATTAAAGCGTTCTGACTACTGTGGTTAGATTCACATCATGTATCACTCACCATCTCTAACAGGCATTCACCTATGGATCAGTCAGCCCAGAATCCCTGTATCCCTCAGTGGAAAGGATGCAGCTCTGTGGGCTTATTTTGGATGGGATGAATTGTGCTCTAGACCCCAATCACAGGTCTGGAGAGCCCGAAGAGAACCCCAGAGAAACATCTGAGATGTAACACCTCTGCCACAGACATTAATGCTTTTGCAGTTGAATTATACCCCAAATATTTCAATCATTCATCCCTCTCTTAAAGTCACACTTTGCTGCAGTACCTCATTTTATCCGGCACAGCAGCCTCACCTCCATTTCTTCACCCAGTGAATGTCACTCCCCAGTCACCTCCTGCCTTGTCCCCACTCTCCATTCTGGCAGCAGCTGGATTATGCAAACACCAGTCCAACAGGTTGAGCTTGATTTGCAGCCTCAAAATAGAAACCTGCCAGTGGAAAACTGTTGTCTGTGACATTGCATCAAAGGTTATTTCCCATCCTGGTGCATTAAAGCCTTCCCTGGCAGGAGGTGTGGACTAGAGCAACAGCAGTTTAAACTCCCCGGGAAAGAGGGCAGTGAGAACTCAGGCACAGCAAAATGCAGTGAGCTTTTATTTTCTTTACAAGCATCAAGGTTGTGCTGAATACCAACCAAGTCATTGCAGCTACAGCAGTGAACTCTAACAAGGATTAATTGGGTGTTATTCCCTTCTCATGTCACTGTTCTGCTACGGGAACCATTTCCTGCCAGCTTGTTGCCAAACCCCCTTCTGATGCTTTAGTTTTGGTGTTGTTTGAAGGCAATTTCGTGGAGAGGCTTTTGATGGGGGCAGAGTCAAGAACAAGGGGTGATCATTCCCAAACATTCCCTTGTTACCAGTGAACAAGAGAACTGGCACCTGGCTGGGGAGCAGTGGAGTTTGTGGGAGTCTTCCCCCCCATCTCCCCTTTTTCCTACACACTTGCAACACACAAAGCTTCTCAAAACCTCGGGGTTGACAAAGGATTTGTGTTTGTGCAGGCAGGAAGTACCATCATCTAATTTTTTTCCAGTTTTATACACTAATATTAACACCCCTGTGAAATCCTGGGGCAAACATGCTCTTAACTAGTTACAAATCCAAAGCAGAGAAGTGTTAGGATGAGGGAAAGCAGAGGGGTTTTGCCCCAGTGCGAGGGAAGGATGATGCACCTGCAGATGTAACAGGTCAGTTTACATGTAAAATTGTGAAATGTGAGGCTTTACCACAACAAATCTCAGCAATTTTCAAAAAAATTAGTATCCTATTCCTTCCTCTTTTCTTCGAGGAGTCACGGCAGGGATGTGACGAAAACCAAGATGCGGGTTTGGTTGTTCCAGAGGCTCTTTGAAAACACAGGACACCTTCATCTCAGGGGCTGTGCACTGTTAAACCTCCAAAACAGTCTGGGAAGTTAATCTTTAAGATCGTTTTTCAATGAGACACAACCAGAGTGTTGCATAAACAAGACTCAGATGTTAAATCCCAACCCCCAAGCCCCAAATCTGCTGCCAAGAGTTGGCTGAACTCTCCATAAATTATGGTCAAATCCCTTCAGCCCCTTATCCAGTTGGATTTTTACCTACAAGGCAAGGAACAGTCACATCCAGAGCTATGACATTGTCTAAGAAGAGAAATTCCTTTTTTTTATTTTCCAGTGATTTCATGCTTCAAATATGAGGATTTAGAAATAACCCAAGACATGAAGAATACAAATTTTTCCCGAAAAAAACCCACCCTCTCTCCGCTGTCTTCTTAAAATTTTCCCACACTTCAGTCTTTTCTGGACACCTTAATCTTGTCTTTTTATGTCAGTCAAAGGGGGGGAGCATGAAAACTGTTGTAAATATAACTGTTACATAAATAACATGTTTAAATGTAATTGTTTTACATAAATAAAAACCACTGTGTTTATCTTTTACTGGAGCACGTTGTGATAGCAGAGCAATGCCACTGTTTCCTTGGAAGAAACTGTGACAGTGCAGAAAAATGGGATAACTTGTGCAATACTCTCCCCTGTGTCCCCTAAAGGGCACATTTTTTATGCGATGCACACGTGGAAAAACTGTATCCCAGCTTTTCTTGCTGTTCCCTTCCCCTTAATCTTATGTACCCCGCCTTTCAGACCAAAAGATGTGTCCAAGTCGTCAACGAAGAGAGCAAAACTTGGGAAAGAGTTAGAAACAGCAGATGTAAAGCGACAGAAGGGAACATCGTGTCAGAGATGTGTGGCAAATGCCATTTCTTCCTTTTCATTTCTCCTGTCATTTTTCCAAATTTTCTGTTTCCCAGCAGGGGTTTGAAGCACAAAATTTCACTTGACTGGTTTTAGATGCACAAAGATATGTTGGTTTTTTTCTTTTCCTCTCCCTGAAAGCGTCTCCCAGAAGGTCCAAAAAGCAGAGGGCAGGGCCAGGCTCCCTGAGATCTGATATCGCTCCTCTCAAGAATTTCTGCCATAATCAATTTTAATCATTGGCAGTTCATCAGGGTAAAATCTCAATCACAGCACCACTTCCAGTTTGTACCACGCTACAAGGTGTAAGACAGAGAGTAAAGTTACTCCCTACAGGGTCAGGAAGGTGATAGCAGGTGCAGTAAAGCAGATTTTATGGCTGCATAAAGGGCTTTTTGTCTCTAGGTCCCAGCTCATATTGTAGGTTTTCTGTCAAAATGGAGAGATGACTCAAATTGCCATTAAAAACTTGGAAATCTCATGATCCAACCTATGTCAGGGGCTCTCCAAAACGAAATTATGGCTAGACAAGCGATTCTCTGTCCTTCATATCTGCTTCTTTAAATCTGTGATTGCTGGGGCAGGCTTCCAAAAACAAAAAAAAGATTCTAATTCTTGACAAAATAAAATAAACTAAAATAAAATTAAATTACATTGAAAATAAAAAATAAAACATAAAGTAAAATAAATAAAGTAAATTTAAAAATAAAATAAAAATAAAAAATAAAATAAAAATAAAATAAAATAAAATATAAAATAAAATAAAATAAAATAAATAAAATCAACCACCAATTACTGTTCACAGTGCCTGTCCTGGGATGACTCTTCCAGCATTTATCATTAGTCCCCATCCATGTCTAGTCCAGTGGAAATTAAATGGGATAAAAGGCTCTGCACAGTGTTTTCAAGTCTTTCAGGTCTGGAATTAGGGAATCTCTATGACCTGGATGGTTTGTGTGGGTCACCATATGTAACACAGGCATTTGGGGGCATTTTCCATGCAATAAATAACTTCCTTGGATAAACATATAAAGCTTAAAAGGTGTTTTATTACAATCCCCAGCAAAGTTCTCTGCAGATTTCTCGCCATGGTGTTGGTTCTGTTCCTCTGACCACACACCCACAGATATCACCCCTGGGCAGCAGGACCGAGCTTGTCACCTCCTGAGCTCAGCCACATCTTGTGCCCTGACCTCCCTCAGAATCATAAAGTCATACAATTGTAAAGCTTGGAATAGACCTTTAAGATCATCAAGTCCAACCACCCACACAGCACCACCACCACGGTCACCACTAAACCACATCCTCAACGGCCAAATTCCCACATTTTTGGAACACTTCCAGGCATGGTGACTCCTCCACTCCCCTGAGCAGCCTCTTCCAATTCTTTACAACCCCTTCCATGAATGAATTTTTCCTACCACCCAATCTAGACCTTTGTACTGATGTTATGTGCGGCGTGTGAACCGGATCTACTGATCTGGCTGAAAATAACTTTTCTCCCCTTTCCTCTTTGGTGCGTCCATTTTTTAGCAAGGTCCATTCCCTGGTTCAAGTCAGATTAATTTGCCAAGTTTTTTTAACTTGCATTTGTTAATGGGGGCAGGGCTGGGGACTCTTTTTGGTGTAACAAGTTCAGATGACAACAGCTTCAGTTTTATGTCTGCTCAATGAGATGACTCCCGCTTGTGGGGATGCGTGACAGGTTTCCATGCAACCAGCTCAAGTAGACAAGAAAAACCAATCTTTGAAACACTGACCCTCTGTGTGAAGAACTGTCACCAGATTGTTAATTTTGCAGTTCTGTTTTGGTAGAGACTGAAGAACTGACAAGCAAATGTCAGCAACCTCTTTTTCCATTTTTGACCTTCTATGTTGAGAAACTTTCATGGATTTACTGAGAAAACTGTGAAGATCTTTCCCAACAAAAAAGGCTTGTAATCTGCTAATCTAGTTAGTATCTCTTATGCTGCCTGTTCTGATTACTCTTTGTGTTGTCATTTTAGTTTTAGGGGAAAATCTCTTAACAGACCATCCATAAATCTCTGTTGATGGGGCACTTTCTTCAGTGTTATTTCACTGAATGATTTTCTTAGCCTTAATTGCTTATTTTTTCATCTTAGTGTATCCAATTTAATACTTTGCAAAGTAAACATTGCCTGCTGTGACTCTGAGAACACTGGACTTTACAGATCCCTTGAATAAAGGACAGAATAAAACCATCCTTACAGAAATAAGTCTCCATCCCTTGAGATCTCTTGGGTGCTCAGGCCAGCTTTGTTTTGGTTGGATGCAAAATTACTGGACGAATGTCTGACCAATTTCTGTGGGACAAATATCAGGGAACTCTGGAATAAAAGTGTTGGCTGTTACTCCTCAGCTGTCCAGCAGATTTAGGGTCTATGTGCCAGTTCCTCACCTTCTGATTTGGGGATATGAAGGCCCACCCACAGCTTCAAATTGCTTTTGGGCTTAGAAAAAATGGTAGATGTTGAATCTAATCTAAAGCAAATAGATTTTTGATGAAGTGATTAGCACTCCCCTGCACACACACGCTAATTACTGCCTTCTAATGTAAGACTAATTAAGGAAGCTCTTAAAAAAAACAGCCTGACATCTGAATTGTCTTGATTTGCAACAAAAAAAAAAAAAGGTGCTTTTTTTTTTTTCTTCCTGTGAGTTTTCTTCAGTTCCCCTTCCCCAACTGCTTTAGGAGTAAGAAGTAAATGAGAATTAAAATGTGCTACTGAGTTCTCCTGGATTGTAAAATGTAATCCCAGATAACAAGTGACAAGAGGGAATGGTCTCAAGTTGAGCCAGGAGAGGTTTATGTTGATATTAGGAAAAAAATCTTCACTGAAAGGGTGGTCAAGCCTTGGAAGAGCCTGGACAGGGAAGTGGTGGAATCACCATCCCAATGAAAAAGTCATTGTATCACTACATGTCTTTGTACTAAAGATTCAGGCAAGGGCAATATTGACCCACTCTCCAAAAAAGCAGCTTCTGACAAAGCCAGAGGTTTTTCCACAGACTGAGCACCCAGAGTGGACGTGGAATTGTTCAAGCTTTTGGGAAATCAGGACGTTTTTCTTGCAAATAAGGGATTTAAAGCTGCAAAGAGAATGTTCCAGCTCCCGGGAAGGAAAAGGTCCTGAGCTTTCTGTGCATGTCAGGCCCAACCCAAGACAGCACTGATCATGGCGTGGAGGGCACCAGGCCCACCTACAGGAATTTAAGCCCTGATAACCCTGACAGGGCAGGGCTGGGGTCAATCTCCTCTACAACCCTCAGAGGTTGTGCCTTCAAGGTATTCATTTTCATTGGAATTTTCAAAATTTGAATCTGCAGTTTTAAAACCTTCAGAATCACAGAACCACTGAGGTTGGAAAAAATCTCTGAGATCATTGGGTCCACCCTGTGCCCGGTCCCCACCTTGTCCCCCAGCCCAGAGCACTGAGTGCCACATCCAGTAATTCCTGGGACACCTCCAGGGATGGGGACTCCAAACCTCCCTGGGCAGCCCCTTCCAGTGCCTGACAACCATTTCTGTGAAGAAAATCCTCAAAGAAGAAGGGTAATGGGCTTGAAAGTTTGATTCAATAATACACATCGATGGCATGCGCTTTTTATTCTTCTCTCACATCTCAAATGTCCATGATCATCTTGTGAACGTGAAAAGGTTGTGCCCTAACCTTAATGAAATGTTACAAATGTCACTTAATACAGAGATGATATTTATTAATTTTTCAGCAGGTTTGAAACAGCCTTCCACTTTTTTCTGTAACAGCAGCTGGGGAGCAGTTAAATTCAATACTGGTTAATATCCTGCCTCAACCTTTTAAATCCTTATCAATAGCTGGATCAATTCTTATTAGCAAACTTCGTAGGGCAGGCCTCCCTGGCAATTGAGTTCAATCGGAAGATTAGCATCTAAAATTCAAGGAGAGCTCTTGGTTTACTCAGTAAATTGAACTATCCATCACGTTGCTGAACTGAGGCCCAGTGGGCGTTAGAAAGACACCGTGGCAATTTGCACAAAGTTCAGTGACACAGATCTGCATTGTCTCTAAATAAATGGAGGTTCAGATTGCAATTAAATATTTCACGTGCTTGCCTGTTGTTATCCTCCTCTTTGTTATTCATTGGCCTCTGTTTTTTTTAAGTCCTTTATCCTTTACCGTGATTTGCTCAACAAAGGTCTCCACATCTCTTCCAATGTCACCAGGAGCTCTGTGTCTCCTGTTCTACAGAAAATGAAAGCTTGAAGTAGGGTAATTAAATGCTATTTTGTTCAAGGGACAGGCAGAAGTCATAGTGGCTTAGGCTGGAAGGGAACTTCAAGACCATCTAATTCCAATCCCATGAGCAGGGACACCTTCCACTAGCCCAGGTTGCTCCAAGGCCCATCCAACCTGGGCTTGGACACTTCCAGGGATGGGACAGCCACAGCTTCTGTGGGCAACCTGTGCCAAGGCCTCCCCACCCTCACAGGGAAGGATTTCTTCCTAACAGCTTATCTAAATCTACCCTTTGTCAGTTTAAAGCTATTCACCCTTGCCCTGTCACGACATGCCTTTGTAAAAAGTCCCTGTGAGACGTTGAAGATTCCACAGTTCGCAGTGGTTTTCACTTGTTTATCTCCAATGAAAAGTATAAGATGAAGAAAGGCATTTGAAAGATTTTTTTCTCTTTTCCCTTCCTATCTTGCAATGGTCTCTTACTGTCTGATTGCTCAGCTGAAGGCTCAGGTGCTGCATTGTTTCTCTGTTGGAAGATCTGCATGTTTCTTTCTTTCCCAAATTGCTTTACAAGGCAGGATTATGAGAATGGCATCCCCTTTAGGAGCTTCTCAATGGACAAACATCACTCAAAGTCAAATAAATGCACGGATTTTAATAAACCTGGTTTTTGCTGTATGGGCAACAAGGTCATTAATAGGTATTTTGAGACCATTTGAGGTTGTTGGCTGGAACAGGTGCATGGATACACCAAACTTAACAAGGCTCCTGTCTCTGAGGAAATGGCCACCAGGTACCAACACATCTTATAAACATAACCAAGTTTGGAGCAAAATGATATTCAGAAGGATAACAGGATTAATGAAGGAGAAGTACATGATTTAATTTTTGAAAGTAGCCACACTTTATAGACAATAAAGCAACACCAAAGGTCAGAAAGCTCCTTCTCAACAGAGGCTCATCTGCTCTTTTCCCTGCACCCTACACAGCTGCCATGTGTTTAAGGTTACCTGTATGTTTGGGTACTTATCTCTGATATTTCTTTCAATCCACGTTTCTGGAGTGTTCAGCTGAAGAGAATCACAGGAAGGACTGAATCAAAAATCTATTAACAAGCAAAAGACAAAGCTATAGACTCATGGTAGAATAATAGAATATCCTGAGTTGGAAGAGCCCCACAAGGATCACCAAGTCCAACTCCCGGCCCCGCACAGGACACCCCCAGAATCACACCATGTGCCTGAGAGCTTTGTCCAAATGCTTCTTGACCTCCCAGAGCAGCCTCTCAGACGTGACAGCTTCCACATCCATCCGACCACCAGGTCCTACTGCCCAGGCAGCTCTCAGCATGGGCCCAGGATCTGAGAGCACTCATCTCTTCTCAAGGCTATCAAACAGTTCTGGGAACAGAAAACAAGAATGTGAGGAGCAGTTTTCCTTCCCTTTCTCGTCTCCCGGGAGATCTGCTGGTAACCGCTTAAAAAAGCTACTTGTAGAATGATTCCTTTGAGAACTCCAGGTTTCCTCTTGCACCTCAGGATGGTAACAGTGCTCCACCTGGGCACAGGATCCTTATTTTTAAGCTCCTTCTGAAGCCTCAGAGATCCACACCAGGGCTGTTTCTCTGTCTTTTCAGTGCTGTATTCAGGAACTTTTTGACAGTCAGTGTCAATAGACTCGATTTGGGTGTGAAGAGGGGGACAATTCCATTGTCCGAGGACAGACATGCGGAGCTGTTTTACTGTGGCTGAACACTGGTCAGCTGCAAAAGATAGTGGAGTGCAAAAGGAAGCCCACAGAAGGCCAAGAGAAGCCCCAGAAGACCAAGAGGGATGTATTCTTTGGGAAAACGTTCCTTCATTCACTTCCCTGCTACTGCCGTGGCTGATGCATTTCCCAGTTTAATTCCAGCATCCTTCTCCTGACAGCTCTAAACAAAGCTTTCTGAGTCACTGTGTTCCTCTCTTGCTCTAATTGTTAGAGAAAATTCCCTCTAGGGAATCTTTCCAAAGCTTTTTGCAATGAAAGGTATCACTGCTGAGGTAAATATGAGCTTTTTACGCTAAATATGACATGAACCAAGAAACAGAGGCAAACAAATCTTTTGGAAACTTAACCCTTCCAGGGGATACAAGAGAAAGAGGGATAGAAAAGCAACTGGTGAGCCCACACTGGACATAATGATGGACAGAGGTCTTAGAGCCTTCTTCACACTGATGACCTTTTGGAAACATCTAAGAAGAGGACACTTGTTGAGCAGGATTCGAATTTAGGAGGAGGGTCAGAAGAATGGAGAGCTTCTGCAGAGAATTTTCACTGTGTTCTGGAATAAAACCTTTAGTTTTATGTTCCAGTTTGTACAGTAAACATGAACACTGATGCTAATCCAGTGATTTTCCACAATCTTTAACCATAACCATTTTGTTTTTTTACAAGTAAAAAAAAAAAATAATCAAAATTAAAAAAAAATCCTGCGGCTGTTTTTCAAACCTACCCGAGGTTTGAAGGTAATCAAGTTTTCCAAGAAGTCTATGACCATAAGCAGAGAATTACTGAATGGCTGGAACATGAGGCTTCCTGACGACAAATATCTTCCCCCAGGTGTTATGAATGACCTTGTGAGTAAAAGCCATCACCACATTCACACTGAGACACTTCAAAGTACAACTCTGGTGCAGCAGAGTAGAGGCACATTAAAGCCTATTTCCTCACCCAGAATAATTTAGTGCCGCTCTTCCTACAGTGCATTATATTGAGTATTTTCCCTTGGAGTGATTGAAAATGCGGGCATGGAACACACAACTTTTTGGTGGAGACCACTGGAACCTCTCTGAAATGGCAGAATCTTCTGTGCCAGTGAACACTGTGTGTCGTTCTTGTTGATGCAGGAGTAAATTAAAATCACCCATGATTTGATCAACTAACTACTGGGTGAAAGTGTGTCCCAAAAAA
>VZRE01004190.1:0-45014 GCA_013396775.1 Cephalopterus ornatus
AAGCAGAAGAGGCTTGTTCTGCAGTTCTCACCTTTTGTCCTGAATAGCCTGGAAACAGAGGGACACTTTCCCCGTTGAAGTCTGGTGTAATTTCCCCTTGAATGGGCTCTCATGATAAGAACAGGGGTCACTGGATGGGATGGTATGCAATAAAGCTTGTGATTGCATGGTTCTTCATCGTCACAAAACAGCCCAACACTCTGCTTTATGATAGCACAATTGGCACACACAATGGCTTGGGTAGAAAGCTAGAGAAACAGAGAGACGGGTATGGATACTAAGACGGAGATATCAGTCAAGCGATTGTCCCTCTTGGTGTGTTTCAAGTGCTGAAGTGTACAAGTGGCTGAGAACAGGGTCCCCAAACATTATGCTGAAAAGCAGTGAATGAATAAAAAGGGATGGCAGGAGTGGATGAATCTTGCCTATAGAATGCACCTTTGTGGTCAAATGTATAAGATAATATATAGCAGCTGTGTTATAAGCCAGCAAAGGGAATTGAACTTACAAAAGCACAGGCTTTCAATAGCTTCCCTTGTGGGAACACCAAAAGTTTAAGAGGTGGAGGAGGGCTTACTGCTGACTAACGCCAACACTTAATAATAGTTGCCTTGCATGCCGTGGAACCTATCCTTTGGGCCAGTTCCTAAAGTCCTTATTTACTGCCCCTAAGCGAGAGCTTTGATTGAGTAAAGGCTGAGTAAAATCTGGATAAAGGCTCAGGAACTGGCTGTGTTTGAAATTGGTTGCCACGAGCCAGTATTTAGAGTGTCCAGTCCTGGAAGGGCTCACAGTTCCCATGGACTTAATCGGGAGCTGCAAGGGCTTAGTGTTAGAGGAGATTTTTAACAAATACTGGAACTTTCTAATGATAATACCAAAACCCACAAACATTTGTTCCTGCTTCTTCATTCCAAAATTTTTATTAAAATCAAACCAAAGCGTCATAAAGCAGGCCTTCAATTTTTCAGGAGAAATCTCTCTTTTTCTTCTCCTCCCCTCAGCTCCATAAATCAGTGAGAAATACTTTTGTACGAGCTCAGTCAGAGCGTGCATCTTGGGCCCACTAAGAGTTAGAAATTGCCTTCTAGGGATGCAGAATGAAAATCATACACCATTTTTGCTTTGCAAATCTCCCTTCTAACCTTTCTGGAAATCTTCTGTAGGTGGTGAGGGTGGGAGTGAGGTCAAGGGAAGTGCCTGTTAGAAGAGGAGTTAGAAAACTCCTGAAGGGAGCTAAAATACCCTGTCTTTGACTCAAATAGTGAGATATTCATAAAGGACCAGCTGCTTTTCCACATAAACAATAGAGGAGAAAAGTAGTAATGGAGCATACTGCTTTCACACCAAGGTCATGGACAAAAAGAGCTTTTAAAGTAGGTATGGTGTACTGAGCATATTTGATTGCAATAGATTTCTACAAAGATTAGCTGAAAACTCTTCAGTTTCAGAAGTGAGCTGATAGAAAGGGTTTGTCCTGGCCTAATCTCAAGACCAAAGAGAAGGTCTTACACATGAGACCAGAATGATAAAATTCCTGTATCCTCCTAACAGCTGTACATAAAAAGGGATTGCATGTATTTAAAGGTGTCTCCTTTGTGTAAAATCTGTACTAGTAAAAATGTTCTCTGTTCAGTAATCTACCAACCTGCCAATATCTGGTTGAAACTCCCAATTTGTCTTACAGCAAAGTAGTATCTGTTAGCTCTTCTACATATCTACAAACGGACTCAGCTGTAACTACATCCTTCTCCTTCCTATTCCTCTTTTCTGGCCTGTAGGAGAAAATATCTTGCCAGGTATATGAATTATGAGCTTCTGGTTTGCTATTGTCATTTTTGATGGAGTGAAAGTTTCACAGATGCACAGAGATTGCTGTAGGATGGCCAATTTAAATAGCTTCATTTCTCATATGGTTCTGTGGGTGCCGAGGACCTCTGGTGATTCTTCACCCTTGGGGAGAGGACTTTCATAGTCTGTATTTGGCTTCTGTGTCAAAGACTCCTTTCATTCATGAGTATCTTTGTTCTGGTCACCACCTTTTTGCCTAGCTGAACTTTGAGACGGCAAGATGTCACGATGGGAAAAGTGTTGCCCTGGGTAGAAAAGAGCATTTCCAATAAGAAATTATCATCAGACAGTCTGAAGCCACTTATTTTGGGGTGATATATATTTGCAACAGAGGAGCCTTAAGCTTCAAAACCTGCAGGTGGTTTTGGGGCAGAAGAGGTTTAATCTGTTCTTCAGCACGTCTGTAGCAGTTCTGCTTACAACACAAACTCTAGTTTGCAGCTGCAGTAGTAGGTTTTGAAGAGTCCCTCCCAGTTTTCAACAGTTCTTACGTTGTTAGTTGAGCAGGAAAGAAACCCACCACAATTTTCCTCCTCATGTCTTCATGTGGCCCTGGTAAAGTGGGAGAGATCTTAGTGGGCCATTTGACCTTAGTGCGTTCCTTAAGGGGCAAAACATACATTCCCCAGGGAACATCTTCCTGTGGAGGAACACACGGAAGGTGCTAGAGAAGGGGAGGGTTCCCTTTGCCCAGCACACTGGGAGCTTCTGGGAGAGGTGGGTGTGGGGTCAGGAGAGGGCACAGTTCATCAGACTCAAACTTTGTCTTTCTCTGGAATACCTGGGAGAACATGGTGATGGATTTTTTAAGAGACGGTCATGCGATCAAGGATCTTGGCAATGTATTACTGCTTTGTGCTTTATAATCATAAAGGGACATATAAATTGCAACAATTATACACTGTGTGCTTGGATTAATGTAAGTGTAAGTTAATGTGAATGTATGTATGATGGATAGATGCTGTAGTCTGTGAGAATAAATATCCCAGTCTGAAATTTGTTAGATAAATTGTTCTACAACAGAAAGGCAGATAATTTCCATGATTCTCACTTTTTTTTGGAAGACTTTGAATTAAGGGAATCCTCTGTGAGGTAAAGGTTTGTGCAACTTTCTCTTGAAAGTCTTTGTGGTTATCAATTTAAATGCAGCTTTTCAGGAAAGGAATCCATTACTCTCAGTTGAGTATACTTTAAAAAACCCTCCTTGATTTCCCTTGGTTGAGGAGGGAATTCTTAGACTAGACATTGATGTTTACCTGCTATTTTGTAACTGGTGAAAAATAATTTGTTCTTCTGCGAAAAGGTGCCTTGTAGTCTTAGTGAAAAGTGCTAGAGAAAACACTTTTTTAGATGGGAGGAAAATTTTATATGATACAATATAATAATTTTCCTTGTACACGTTTCATTGGGAGGCAGTCATTCATATTTTTTTGCAATCAGAGTAGCTAGAAAGAGATTTTCAAAAAGGGGGCCATAATGCGCCACAACACATGTAGCGTCTTGGGCTTTGAAAAATCCTGAGGTCTGGATAACTTGTGTTCTTACCTCTTTATACATTTATTCTCTGTGGATCTGGTCCAGAGCTGACAGGGCAAAGTTGACTCCCACTGCACAGGTTGTGTTTGCAGCATCGTGTGAAGTCGGAGCACATTACACTGATCCCTGTACCTCAGAGGGGTGTTGTCAAAGCAAATTTTTGCCTGTGCAACATTCTGATAATGAACAGTTCTGAAAATTTTGTTTTCCAAGGCAGCCTGTGGCCAACCTAAGCCAGAAAAGCTTTGTACTTTCTCAAAACACGGGAGGACTTTGGACCGAAGTCTGAGTATGATTCAGTTAAGAAATTACTACTGGACATGAGCTGCTACTCGTTCGTGTTTTTTAGAGACAAGTTTGGACTGTGAAAGTTGACTTCTGCCCACAGATCTTTCAAAATAGGAGAACATTTATATCCATTCCAAATCAGTATTTGATTATTGTTCAGTTTTGTATCATATTTACCACTGTGGAAATTAATTAATACAGGAGGACTTTGATCTTGCAGAGGACAATTCTTAAAACAATATCAGTGTGATGATAAATGTAATCAACCACAATGCTGCAAAATGATAAACATATATACACACAAACAGAATATTTTCCTTCATGCAATATATGTCTTTTGTACTCAGAATATGTATCTAAACTTGAATCTTAAATAATACAAAAAGCCACAAAAAATAAGTTCCTCAAAAATATTTGGTTTCAATAGAGCCATTTGTCCCAAAGAATTGGGACAAGCAATGAAAAAAGTATTTTAACTTACATGGATTAAATAAAAGAGGAATCATGGCTGGAGAAAGCAATTTGAATGGAAGATTTTGGGGGGACAATATAAAATAAGAGCAAGGGAAAAAAATATGGAGCAAACCAAATGAAAATGTCCACTTGGGAGAGCAGAGTGCTTCCAGCCAGACCACACTGCTGGCCAGACATCATTTTAAGCAGATTATTCAAACAAATATTAATTTGAGTTGCTAGGATGGAATATCTGGTTTAACTGTTATAAAGTACTGTATTAATGTGCAGGCCAGTGATTAATAACAAATGTACTCCCACAGAACAAAATGTAAAATTAAGGAATGCCGTGCAAAATGCTTGCAAGGAGAGGGATGTGCTTGCTCCAAAGAGTTTCAAAGCCAGCCCAGGACTCACTGACTGTGTGGTCACGCTGGATTTGCCTCGATGCTGGCAACATATCCAAGGCTGGGATTGTCACCAAAATAGCCATTTTAACTGGCTCAGTGATGAGGAAATCCAGTCTTCTGCCTCCCTACCTTGCCAGGATCTCTGACTGAGAGGGAAAAAAGGGAAGGAAGAGAAAAAGACGTGGGGAAAAGGGGGGAGAGAGGAGGGGGACAGGGGGCAGGAGGATATATATGATATATGGTAGCGTTAGAGGCTTCACTCAGCCCTTGCTCTCTAGATATTTAAATTTTTTGCTGAAACACCTAGAGGTGATTTTTTTTAGTCCTCATGAGTGATGCAGCCTACTTGAAGAACCTAAACTCTCCAGAGAGATGATTGAAGTTACTATGGCATATCTGCTTTTGATTCCTTACTCCAAATTCATAGACTCATAGACTGGTTTGAGTTGGAAGGGACCTTAAAGAACATCTAGTTGCAACATCCCCCATTTTCTTGTATCAAAGCTCCACACCCTCTCCCCACTCTGCCTCCTACCCGACCCTCCCATAATAATATAGTATTTCCAGATATTCTTTTTCAGTAGGGTTAATTAGGGACAGTTTAAAGTATAAAACCAAAGTGAGGTTCCAGTTGGCCCCTTTGGACTGCTAGGAAAGCCGCTCAACCACTCTGCCACTCCAGTTCCTTAGTTCCTAGCTGAGGAGGACAGAAAATGCCACTGGGCAGTTCTGACTTAGTCCCAAGACCTCAGACTGGATGGCAGGAGATATCAGGTACCCATCTAATGCTTCCCCAGCCTCTGGATTTGGATCTCTTCTCCCTCCTGCTACAGACATGGATTCTCCTCTGCGTTTTGTGAGCGAGGCAGGCTGTCTTTGTCACTGAAGTGGAGCCATCAAACAAGCTGGTCAGAAAAATGAAGCACCACCAAAATTACCAAATCTATGTGTGTATCAAGAAAGAAAACGCTCTTTCCAAACAGAGACCCCCTTTCAAAGCAAAATTCCTCAGCTGAGGCATTCACTATGAAAAGAACATTGTAGGTAATGGTCCTTAGAGGCAAATGTATCTGGTCTGAAGTTGAGCATCCCCCCTGGCATTAGGTGATGCTTCCAATTTTTCTCCCTCCCAATAAAATATCTGAGCAGCTTCACGTGTGAGTTAAAAGAATGGAGCTGATGGAATAAGCTCAAGAGACACCATGTTGTTTTTCTATGTGATGTTTTATCTGAAGAGTCCAAAAAAGATATCCAAGTATTTTTCTTTTCTTTTTTTAATCTGAGAAGAAATCTCGATTGTATTTCAGTTCCTTTAATTATTTTGTCTAGCAGTGAGATCAAAGGCCTAGGTCTCAAAAGGAATCAGTCCTGGGCCAAGCACTCCAAAGCAGGTCCTCCAAGTTCATAAAAAAATACCATATTTAGTCATCTAACTTAGTCTGCTATTCAGAAGTGCTTGGACTTGCTGCTCCCTAGCCAGACATGGTAAGCTGCCCCAAGATTATCAGATGACATGTGCTGAAAGAGCACCAAGTTCTTATGAGCCTGTTTTCTGTGGGTTTATTTGGTATAGTCCTAGATAATCCTGTGGAGTGGCTGTTTTCTGTTTTTCAATATCAACTCAGTCTCTTTCTGGTCAGATCTCTGTCAGGGTAGCTGTGAGTGAAGGATTGGAGGGAAATAAAATTTCCTTGCCCTCTCTGATACAGCTTCACTTGCCGATGTGGTGATGCAGTTTTCAGATAGTGCTTTTATCTGGCTCGCTTTTCCATCCCTCTGTCCCTGCATTTGTTATTCTTTGTGAGCATGAATAAATGGAGCCTCTTGGAAGGACCGTGTAGAAGGTCCTAGCAGCAAGAGTTTATGAAATGGAGGCTCACAGAATTGAGGCCAACTTCCCTACTTCCAAAGCAGGCCCTGTAGGTTGTAGGAGGGATTCCTGCAACCAGTTGTGGGGCTGACCATGGCTCTGTGCACTGAACTTCAGGCTGCCACACTTGGAAACTGGGTCTGTACGACTCACTAAGGTTATTCAGGAAATCCACGGCAGAGTCGAGATACAAGAATTGAGGTCTCCAGACTCCCACTCCAGTAAAACAAGCCATAAATCTAATGCCAAAATCACCAACATTCATCACAAGGAGCTTATCTCTTGAGTTGCACGGATTATAAGGAGGACTGCCCTAGGAATGAAGTAAAGGAGTTGAACTCCTCTTATTTGGGATCTAGGATTCCTGTCTCCTCCACATCCCAGATCTCTTCTAACTGGGCTGGCTATTTCCCAGCTCCTTGTTCTTTCTGTGGCCATCACTGACCTCAGTAATTTCTATTTCATATCTGTCTCTCTGGGGTGCCATGGCTTCTGCAGCCCATACTGCTCCTTCACCACATATTTCATGCCAAGCTCCTTCTGGAAAACCCCATGGGTTTTGCAATACTTAGGCATCAGCCATCAGCCCACAGTGTAATGACTCCCCTGCAGCGCTTCCTTCCCTAAGCAGCTGTCTACAGATCCATCATCCTTGGCCTGTATTTTAAGACTTAATTTGAAGTGGAGACAGGGGTGCTCTAGTCTGTGCGCCGTGACTGACACTGATAATGCCCACTAGGGGCTGAAAGGAGTCTCTCTGCACATCCTCTGTGGGCTTGTGGGGGCTGGATGAAACCTAAATGATGAGTGTGATTGTAAAAAAGCTCTCCCCTGAGAATGCTTGTTTGGCTGTGGAGAGAGGAACTACCTTCCTTTGTCACCTGCAGAGCTGAGATTGGCCCCCCAACTCCGACTCTGACTGTACAGAGTAAGAGGGGAAACAGCTCCATAAATTCCAAACTTTCTTCATCTTCCTCCTTGTATACCTCAAAAGATATCAGGGTATGAGCATGATTTCCAGGGTCTGGGGAGATGATGTTCTCCAATATCTACGGCAGCACAAGTTGCTGCCAGCAGCCCCATGGCCTCCAGGGGAGCTGTGGGTGCAAGTTGGGAATGATTTGGGCTCCAGAAAACCCTTCTCCAGGTGCATCCTGCAGAAGATCTGTTCTGCAGTAGCTCCCAGCCTGATATATTAATTAAAATCAATGCTGCTAATATTACAGTGCCAAGTGGCAAGCTCTGAAGGTGTAAAAGCAAACAGGTTTCCTGTCCATCAACCTCTGTTGGAAGCGACTCAGCTTCCAGGGAAAGGCTGCGACCAGAGCTTTCATCTGAGTACCTGTGCAAGTACCAATGCCCTTAGCCTGCTCTAGTGGGAGGAAGCCTTGGCTTAGACCCCAAAGAAGACAGTTTTGCAGGTGTAAAACTTTCCAGTTTCAGTAAGAATAGCCATGTAATCACTGACCATGGTACAGACGTGGCTCATTGAGCTGTGCTAACTAATCAGGGACTCATAGAATCACAGAATGGTTTGGCTCGGAAACAGCCTTAAAGACCATCTAGTTCCAAATCCCCTGCCATGGCAGGGATATCTAGATCAGGTTGTTTGAAGTCCCATCCAGCCTAACTTTGAATACTTCCAGCGATGGGGCATCCACAACTTCTCTGGGCAGCCTGTGCCAGTGCCTCACCACCCTCTGAGCAAAGAATTTCCTCCTAACATCAAATCTAAATCTCTCCCCTTTTAGTTTAAAACCTTTCCCTCTTGTCCTATCGCTATCTGCCTGTGTAAGTGCTGTACTAGCATGTATTAGCTACTTGACACCATAATAAGCCCCTTTCTTCTCAGACACCCTTCGTGCTGCATGCTGTGCTATCTGCAAAAAATGTCCTTGTGGTTTTAATACCAGGCTGGGGCAACGGGGAGCTGCTGGATCTGCATGACTTGGGAAACTCTTCCACCGTGCCATGCTCTGCTAGTCCAGTGCTGAAGCTTCTTACCTCCTGATTTAAAAGCCTGAGTCAGTATTTTCCTCTCTCTTTCCTTCTCATCCCAACCATTTCTGCGTGTCTTTAGTCTGCAGGCTGTTTTCAGGTCAGGTCTGCTGCTCACTAAGCAGTGATGTTTTGATCTTGCCTGGGTCACCTCAGGTCTCCTGTGTTACCCTTGATGATGATGGACTGAGGTTTGATGTATCTTATGACACTGGGAATCTGTGATAATCCAGCCCCTGTGCTAAGCAACTATTTCTGTTCTCTGTTCCCCTGGGTGCAACAGTAAATTAGAAGTTTTTGAGGCAAGGACAGTCTTTCAAATAAACATCAGTAAAATACCCAGCACATGGGTCGGTGATAGACATTCTTAGGCTTTAGTGGAAACAAGTATTTTATTAATACTGGCAGTAACAGGAGTATAATAATAATAATAGGAATAATAATAACAACAGTCACAATTTAACACAAAACCACTTTCTGTTACTTTGAAGCCAAATGACTTCAAAAAAATTCCCTTTTAATGTTTATTTGAAATATCTTCCACTTTTATTCATCTGCTGTTTATTTAGATTTGGAGATTCTTAGGTTTTTATTTCAAAATTTTGTAGATTGATAGTTTGAAAAAAATGTGGAGAAATGTGAATACTTTATTTTCAAAATCTAAAATTTCACTAAAATCTGGAAAGAAGATATCCAGCTGTTCTCTGCTTGAACTTTCTTACGTGTAGGTTTTGAATGCCATGTGCTTAGTGTGAGAACCGGCATTTTAAATGCTAAGAAATTTCTCTTTATTACAGAATGTACATTCTCAGTCCATTTCTTACTACAATAACTGCACCCCAGGGTTTCTTTAAGCAAAGCTAAGACCCCCACATGCACACAAATTTCACTTTGTGTGGAGGAGGAGAGCACAGTCACAGTATGTGACTTTTTCAGGATCGCCTTGATTGAGTGTGCTATAACACATTAAGTGATGCAAGAATTAGTGTCTGCGCAGTTGCTTTTCTTCAGGCACTAGAGTTGTGCTCTGTATCTCAATTTTTACCGGAGTAGTGGCTTGTATTATTGCTGGACCATTTTGTCCCAAGCTGTAACTCATGCCTAAACTTCCCAGATGGCCCTGGGCCAGACCTCTGCTTCTTGGGTGTTTCAACCAAAGTTTGCACAACAGGGACCCTGGCTATGACTGAATCCTCTCATCACTTAAAGAAATATTGTTGTAGTTAACAAAAGAGAAAGGAACCATCCCAAAGAGGTTTAAAACATTTACAACAACCTACGACATTGAATGACAAGTTGTGTGGAAGCGTTACCTCTCTGGTTAGGCACTGGAAGTACCTTCTGAACCACTCGCATTAGTGCCACTGAAGAGTTAAAACCTAGTAAAGAGATGTTACTACAATAACAACTGAACCTTCATCATCTTCCCAAAAAAATTCTTTTTCCATGTTGTTCTATTATAAACATAAAAAGCTGAGACTTCATGCTAACACATGTGTAAGTGTTGTGCTTCCACATTTGAGGATGCCTTTTACTCCGTTCTGTTGCGTTCTTGAGGGTGCTGTAGTAATTTATTCTCTCTGACTACTTCTTCTTTTTCTGTAATTATTCGTCTGTAAGTTAATCACTTACTGAAAGTAAATAAATTCCTCTCAAGGTCATGAGCTGCAATTTTCTCATGTGGAGGGCAATGGGTTTCCACGTTACTCACTCAGAGTGAGAGTACTTTTAATTCAAATCTGTGACGCTGTATGTTCATTTTCCCTCAGCACCCATTGACCAAAACTTGTTGAAATTAATTGTGCAGCACTGATTTCACATCAGTGAAATATGAAGGAGAAATATTAATCAGTTTATTAAAAATCCAGCAAATGTCAGGGTATTACCAGCCCTAATTAATATGTGTTTAAATTCTCTGCCCTGGGCCCTGCAGTCTTTTATTTTGTTTGAACTGAAGCTTGACATTTTCAGTCAGCGCATTATTGTCTAACAGCAGGAGAGTGAAAGCTATACCCCCTTTCTTAAACACACCAGGCTGTGGAATGTGCTCTGTCTCTCTCCCATTCCCCTTCCATTTGTTAGGTACTGGACACGAGACCCTAACTCTGTTTAAGAGATCGCTTTGCTCTGGACTAAAAGAAAAGAGCCAAGCATCAAACCACCCCAGTAGCTGCAGCCCAAAAGCTGTATTTCAGGGATTCAGGAACCACAGTGGGTAAAATCCTTTAGTGTTCTCAAGGATTTTTTTTCTTTACCAAACCAACAATACCATCTCTTTACTGGTTCACAGTTTTTTAAACTTACACCATAAATCATAGCTAAACAAACTGAACAAAGATTCCCAGGTGGCAGCAACTGATGGTTCTGTCAATAAAAATGGACACAAGTCAGCAGGAGAATTTTCATGCCACCCACAAAATATTTCTGCTGGGAGCAATCTGACTTTCTCACTGTTGGGCCATCCTTACATCCCGTCTACATTATCACATGCTTTCTCCTTCATGTCATTAGTCCCAAAACTGTGGAGCAGTGGCCTCTGTGCTGGCATCAGGCAGTAGTTACCCATGAGGACATATGTTTTTGTCCTCAGTCTGCTCTCAAATCATTTAGCTTAATCCTTCTTTGGAGATGGGTTGGAGTGGGACTTTTTACAAGGGTATGTAGTGACAAAACAAGGGGTAATGGCTTTAAACCAAAAGAGGGTAGGTTTATATTAGATATTAGGAAGAAATTCTTTACTGTGAGGCTGGTGAGGCACTGGAACAGGTTGCCCAGAGAAGCTGTGGTTTCCCCATCCCTGGAAGTGTTCAAGGCCAGACTGGATGAGGCTGTGAGCAACCTGGTCTAATGGAAGGTGTCCCTGTCCATGACAGGGTGGGATTGGAACTAGCTGGTCTTTAAGGTCCCTTCCAACCCAAAGCATTCTATTATTCTATGTTTCTAAACCAGAGTAGAGAACATCCCACCTGGGGCACTGATGTGGAGTTGTTACTGAGCCTGCACTCATACCCTAACTCTGTGACATTAACTTCTGGTGATTACTCTGTGAAGATATGTGTGTGTATCGTTTGCCAGGGTGAAATGTAAGGCATATACTGAATATAGGAAATATATTGAAAACAGAAATAGGCAAGTAGGTGCATTGTGTCTGTTACTTCATAGGCTTCTCGTTTGGCCAGTCCTCATTTGCATGAACTGTTTTATTTATTCTCACTAGTTTGTCAACCTACATTTTACCTTGTGGAATCATGGATTAATCCTACCAAACACTTCAAAGCATCATCCTGCATCTCACCTCCCCAACCCCATTCTTCAGTTGTGCATTCAGTCTTGTTCCAGCTGGACTAAACCATTATAAATGTTGTATGTGAAGAGTTGTTTGTGGTCCTGGGTCTATGTAAGAAAGGAGTTTGGTCCTTTCTGGTCGGATGGGCCATGAGAATTGTACCTGTCTCTTCAGACACTGCTTGAACCTAATTCCCAACCTCCCTACTGTGGGACCACCTTGGTTTAGTTTGGCAAGTGTCCTCCCACCTGCACATACTTTGCCTCAGAAGACCCTGCTTCCATGATCCATGCTGTTCTCTATCTTCCAACTCTATTTTTCACCGGCTTCTCTTCCTGCACTGGATGGTGTGGAAACAAGTCTCCAGTGATTCCAGCTAGCTAGAGATGGTGTCCATAACAAAAATGTGTTCAAGTGTCTTTCTTTTCTGAGATGGGAACCTTTGATCCGCTATTACTAAACCTCTCCCAGTGCTTTCCAGCTTTGCTCTAACTTTCCATAATCCATTGTCTTTTGTCTAACCAGCCTCTAACACAGGAAAGCTTGACCAAATTGTCATTGTTTCTCTGTCCTTGTGCCTGTCTGAATACCCATGCATCCCATCTATCCAGCTCCCACCAGCACAACACCAAGCTGCTTCCTGCTCTCAGTGCCTTACAGCCACATTAAAGGTCTTGCTTCTGACAAAGACAATGGTGGAAACTGATTTTCTTGGCTGTGGGCAAACCACATAACCACAAACCCATCCTTCCTGACGCTCTGTTGTGTCTCTGCTTATCATCACACAGGTATGTGTGAATCACATCCACTGCAGACCCCGGGCAGCTCTTCCTATGTGCTCCACTCCACATCAAGGATTCAGAGTACAGGGAGTGACAGCAGACAGAAAGAAGTCTGGAACATGTAGCATCAGCCTGCTCAGAGAGCAGTAGGGCTTCAGGAGCCTTTTGTCCTGCAGCTTTGTCTTGTAGTTGGATTTGGTGTTGTCCAAGGTTAGAACACTGTGGGCTGCTTCGATGCCAGAGTTTCTCTTGAGAAAGTATTTTAGGGGGTCAGACAGGTTGAAAATCCTATTCTGTCTGTCCTTTCATTTAATATTTTGGGGCAAACTGTCAAATGTGATGGAGTGCAACACTTAACAGTGTTCAAGTAGCAGGCAGCTGAAAGATTCACTGATGGTTTAAATAATGGGAGATAACTCTCTTCTCACACTTAAATGACTTTGTGGATTTTTTGTTTCAGAGGAAAGGATTTTTTTTCCTATGCTAATGGTCTCATCTGCATAGTGTACTTGTACTTTGTGGTTCCTGGAAATACCGTACTCGAGCATGTTTCTTTAGCAATACAAGGGACCAAATAAAAAAACAGAAAACCAAAAAACCTTGAATCTGAAAACTTAGAATCTTTGTGTGCTCAAAATCTACATATGAATGGATCACCTTGTTCTCCTTTCTAGGAACAAACCACAAGTGCTGAAAAATTAACCTTCATGGTTAAGAGTTATCCCCTCTATCAGTTGTGCCTTTGTGCATTGCTTCCTTGGATGGCTGGCTCTTTGAGCACGACAAGAAATCAACTCCTTCATGTATGCTCAGCAGTGCTCAGCAAAACAAGGTTCCCAACGTGAAAGCAGCCTTTAAGCCCATTAAAAAACAGAAATACGGTTTAAATATTCCTCTTTTCTACAGGGTTTGACTTAACCAGCTCTGGGAAAACCTACCTTGTTTTCTTCTCTCTGTTGACGTTGGATTGGGTTGTTTCCCTTCCTTTGCTCTTCACTTGAACAAGGAGTGACCTCCCTTTCCTCAGAGCCTGGGTTGTCCCAGATCTTACTTTCCTGGTCAGTGTGAAGCCTATGATACCAGAAAAGTACTGCTTCTTACACAGCATTGCGCAGGAACAAAAAGGGAAAATACAGTATCCACCTGTCAATCCCAGCTTCTCTGTCAGCCTGTACAAAGGCTAATAAATGCTTTCAGGAGACACAATGTCCTTGTTCAGATCTGTTGCTACTCTGAGTAATTAAACTGGGGCTTGTAAACAAACATCACCAATGGTTTCACTGCAAAAACCCTCCTGAGAAAAACACTTAACATTTGGTTAACATGGCAGAGAAAAACTCTCTGCCAAGCTTAGTAAAGAGATGAGTCATTTCCACCACTGCTTGGGACAGAAGGAGAGTTTACTTAGCGTAGGCCTATTGGATGGTTTTCTGCTTTGTGAGTCACCAGGGTTTCTTTTCAGCTGGTCACCAACAGAGTGGCCTTGCTGACAAGTGGGCTGTGCACAAGGGAGAGATGGCCCTGGCCATAGGCAGCTGACTTTCTCCTCTGTCCCCTTGGAGCAGGGGAGCCTGAGCTAGAAAGCCCTGTACAACAGTCCTGTCACACATCTGGTGGTAGATGTGGGATTTATGGAAGGGTGGCAACTTGCTTATTTAAGTTAACCATGGGTTTAAGACATGTAATCCCTCTGCGCTGTGATTGGTCTCCCTCCAGCTCCATCTGGTTCTCCAGCATGCGGACCTGAATGGCACATGGGAATAGCCTGCAAACCAGATGCTTAACATTTATTTTTAGTGATGAATAAACTTTGTAAGCATCTCATTATATAGTCGCCTGCCCTAATTAGTAACATTCAGACAAGCATTAATCTGCAGAAGTGCTTAGCGGTGCTGAGAGTACTCAGTGGAGCTCTGAGGAGGCATCTTCTTTGTGGAGGGATGTAGGGAGGGCATTAGTGGAAACAAATGAATGGGGCTCTGGTGGGGTCTAGCTGGGTTTTGCAGGAGTTTTCAATGAATTAGGTTCTCCTGAGTGATTTAAGTGAAACTCTTTGCTGAACTGCACTGCGCTTCCAGTGGACTCACAAAAGGCGACTTTGATTTTGGCCTTATGATTTGCATCATCATCCTGAAAAGAGCAGACCAACAAATTATTTGTGTTTATCTATAGTGATGTTGGTCCTCCCTCTGCTGTCTTCATCCTGCTGCTTTGAAAATGCGAACAGAGAGTGAAGGTAGGACTGAATTGCCTGCTCCTTGGGCTCTTGGTCCTATCCCAAGCCTAACAGTCCCTAACGTGGGTCTCATTGTATCCTGACTTGTGCCTGTGAACGAAACCTGGGCCCTGTGAGGACCTCCATGCTGACAAAGCCCTGGTGTCACCACAAAACCATTCTTTCAGGACGGTGTCCCTTTTGAATATCCACCAAACCCAAAGTTTCCCATCCTGTTGGATAAAAGAGGAAAACACTGTTATCTTTTGCTGCAGGAAAGCCTGTATTACAGTAGATCCACAGTCCATCAATGGACACAGACAGAGTTATTCTGAGAGGTAGAGCAGTAACGCTAATGCAAGAAAGAAGACATAACAAGCAAGTGGAAATTTTTACATAAAAGAAAGTATCTGAGACTACAACAGATATTAATGAACTGAGAAAACAGACAGATGTACATCAGGGATTTGAGTGATACCTGGGAGCACATTTTATTTTTTTTTTGTTCACATTTTTACATCTGGCACTTTCACCATATTAATGATTTAAGGAATAATTACTGTAAGGTTGAGTTTCCTTTTAAAAACTTTCAGTGTTCCATCCTGGAATTCATTCCAGATGCTGGTAACTAAAACTGAAGAAACATGCTTCAAAATGATAGTCTTCTCCGAGTCAGGATGACAGCAAAATATGTAAACGACCAATGGCTCTTCTAGCTGCTCGGTTCTTTATGAGCTATCTGATTCCCTCCCAGTTTGTTTAAAATTTTTACCATGCAGATGTTCCTTTGGGTGACCAACTTTTATAGTTTTGAAAAGATTATATCAGTTTTCCATGGTATTGTGTTACTGTATTTCTTGGATTTTTTTATAGCACTTGAAAGGCTAATTTCTTAATCAGACATTACTAGTGGAATGTAGAAAGAGAGGTTAAAAAGCCAAACTGGCACTGAGAATTAAACACAGGTTCGTAATAATATGAAAGGAAAACAAAAAGCATCAACTCGAGGATGTTGTTATTGAATGAAAGTTGAGAAAACTGCTAGGAACATGCATTTTTTATTATTATCAAAGGTGTTAAAATATATACATAGCATATGTTTGGCACTGAATTGTTGTTACACAGTTCTGTAGTATTCAGCTGTCTTGGATAAAAACTATCACTTTGATACTGGAAAATTGTTATGAAAATGTTAGTTTTGGGCCTACTAGTAAAAAGCAAAGATTGTCTTGCATGCCAGTGAGGTTTCAGTGGAGGGTTTGCGCTGTTTCCAGAAACCATCTTTGGCAACCACTGAGTTTCACCTCCGTCAACAAGTCTGCATAACATTTTGTCCTTCTTTATACTTGTCAGGAGAGCTGATGGGGAGACAAGACATTCGACTTGGCTTCACACTCTGAAATTCAGAGACAGATTTCAAGCACCGCTTTAGGATTATAAGTAGCAGCTGAAATAGGATTTAAGAAACGCTAGTACAAATATTAAGAAGCACTCAGAAGGAAGGGAAAAAAAGTCCCACTATAGTGTTATTCTGTTTTGCTTCAAAGTAAGCATGAATGTTGTTATATTGACACACAGCTTACGTAGATGCATGGTTTGGGTGCAGTCCAGTGCTACCATAATTGCAACAGCCAGACCAGAGGCAGGTTGTTCTATTTCTTTTTTTTTTCCCCAACTCTTCCCAAATTCCAGGTTTCTTCAGCTCAGGGTCTTGGGCTGGGCTCATCCCTCCAACAGGTATGCTGTTTCCAAATTCTTTAGAGAGTATCTTATTTCTGGAAGCTTAAGATGCCAAATGGGCCGCCTATTTCCCACAGAGTAGTTTCCATTGAGTCATATCATGTTCATGGGAACAAAAAGACAAACCAGATCTGTGTTAGTTTATAACGTTGTGTAAATGTTACGTAACTTTGCTTCTGAAAGTTTTCTTTACCTTCCCCTGGAGCACTGGAAATCGGCCACAGCCAGCGGCAGGACGCAGAGCTGGTTGTGTTGGCACTCCAGCTGGTGTTAGCATTTTCTCTGGAGTCTAATCAGGGAGTCCTGCTCACACAACCGGCACTAAATCATCAAGCTTAGAGTCAGGCATAAGTTTTTCATCAGATGACAGAGGCAGGGACCTGTCACCTCTTCTTTGCCTTCAGCCTCAGCACGGAGCACAGCCCACTGCTGAGGATCACGCGGGAATTAGCACCTAACAAATTCCCTTGCTGCTTACAGGAGCCCTAGGCATCTCGCTGCTGGTTAGCTTTCCTGCTCTCCTCCTGTTTTGTGTTGCAGTTTGTGGCTTTTTTGGTCTTTTCTGCGTCTTGTTTCAAGCTTGTTGCACGTTTGGGGGAAATGTTTTGCAGTTTCCTCTCTACATGAGCAGGGAAACAGGAGCAGAAGTGCTCTATATCCTACATTTCTGTCGTTTTTGCGATTGCAGGGGACTTGGTCTCATTTTGGTCCTCCGTTGCCAGGTAGAGATGTACTTTGCAGCAGAAAATGAACAAACGTGGTACACAAATACTGGTTTTCTCCTTACTGGGGGCTCAGTGACTGTTG
Source organism: Cephalopterus ornatus (assembly GCA_013396775.1). NCBI lineage: Eukaryota > Metazoa > Chordata > Aves > Passeriformes > Cotingidae > Cephalopterus > Cephalopterus ornatus. The sequence goes on from VZRE01004190.1 coordinate 17,237, forward strand.
TATGTGAAAAGCCAACCGCACACCCTGCTCGTTGGACTAGAAATGAGTACAAGTCCTCAGACATGATGATTTTTATGAAGAAGTGGGAAACAATTTTACCAACTTATTTTTGTCCCCTGCTTTTCAAAACACTCCTTAGTGTTGAATAGTTCTGCTGTTGCCCAAAGATCACTGTCTGTAATATCATGCAAAGGATTTTGAAGCAGAGAAGCTGCTTGGACTGAGGAGATGTGAGATTTCCTGGGGGAGTGCTGCCCAGAGTAGGCTAGTACTAGCCAAAGTTACTAAGTGCCTCATTTCCACTGCTATGAAATCCATGCACACGCAGTGCTGCAAGCCAAACCACAGGCTGCAAATCAGGTTTTCTTCTAAAAATCATCAGCGACCCAAGCTGGCATTTTCTTTTTGGTGCATTTCATTTCTCAGACTCTCAGGGAGGTGGGTGGCTATCTTGCCTTTCAGCTCAGAAGGACCTCAGACACACATCCTAAAGGCAGTACCTGCACAGACCTGCGTACTGAGTGAGAATGACACTGACAAGGCCATTATGAGCTGAATTTTGTCCAATACAATTAGGAATAAGTCAAGTATTTCTGAGCCTTCCAAAAAGCTTGATCAGAACATAACACGTCTTTCTTCTGCTCTTATATTCCACCTATTTCCTCCCACTTCAGCCTGAACTAAGTGATGCCATCCATTGATTCACCTGAGGAGGGAGACTTGTGCTGTTTCCATGCCAGACACATGGGCTTTCACTAGATTTACCTGTAACTGACTTGTTTGGTATGAAAAACTAGTATTATGATCAGTATTAAGTAAAATAAATAGACTGTAAAGAACCCAAAACCTTGGAAGTCTTCATCTGGAGGAAGAGAATGCTACAATCACATGTGCTGTAGGAAAAGGACAACAAGGGCATATTTCCCCCCACCTTTCTGAATTTGAGGGGTCATATCTCGATAAATTAGGGGTAGGTCTAACTCTCTGTAAAGTGTTTACAGATACCAGAATGGTATTTCTGGTTGTTGGGACTACATTTTAGACATGTCACTTTCCTTCTCTTCTCTGCTATTAAGATTCCCATGCATTTATGCTGGCATAGAATTGATCTTTTTCTGTGCTCATTTGTATTGCAAGCACGCTGTTCTCTGAGGGAAGAGAAATGGACACACTTTAGATGGCATTTTGTTTCCTGAACTGTGGCCATTTAAGTGAGAAATCAAGGAGCTGACTTAAGAAGAGACAGTAAAGAAAAATATAGATATTTATATAAATGTTTTTTGCAAGGAAAAAATTAATTTATAATTAATGTTATTTTCTCAAAGATGCAAAATAATTTGTATTGTGAAACGGTTATTAGGGTTGAAAAAATAAACAGTTCCTGTTGCGGTTTCTGCACAGTATCTCCAGTGACAGTTTTAGAGTCATCTGTAATATGTGTTCTCTGGGGAAATATTTCTGTGATTACATATAGGTCTGAAAGTTACAGTAAGTATGCCTCTTCTGGATCAATGTGCCCTGGAAATCTTTATCTTCATTAGTTATAGCCTCTGTCATTCCAGGGCTCTGAAGGATAAGTTTAAAGTATCAAGCGTAGTCATTATAATGCAATAGGAAATAGTCTAATAAATTACCTGTCCTGTTATTGTTTCTAGGACAAATATTGGATGTAGGAAAGATTTATTAGATGGATATATTCGTGAATTTATCTTATAAATTAAACTTTTTGGTAACTGGGTCTGCTATTAACACCAAGACCCCACAAGGATTTAATTAAAGGCCTATTAGTCAAACTAATTCCTGACATGACATAGATTTGTATTACACAAACATATTTGACTTTCCAAACATGCTTGTGAGATTTGGCATTTTCCTGAGAGATACTTATTGATAAACATAACTGGGAGAAATTACTGAGAAGAAATCCTTGCTTCCACTGGGCGTATAAATTACCTCCTATTACTGATGCCTGGGAAAAAATGAACATATTGTAGAATAATCTACTGTTACAAAATCATTTCTGGTAAGATGCAGAATATTGGACATAACCCTATGTACAGAGAACAAAAGGATATGGGCCACACACACTTCCAAACCAGGCTCAAATTTTCAAGATATAACACGAGCATGAAAACCCAGTCTGTGCTGTAACATAGTTAAAGCAAAATGGCAAGAGGAGCACGGCACCACTGGTAACAATGCAGACCTGAGAGTTGGGATGTCAGAGCTCCCCTCCCATTTCCATCACAAATTTAATCATAAAATCATAGAATGGTTTGGTTTGGAAGGGACCATAAAGATCATCTAGTTCCAACCCCCCTGTCCCTGGGCAGGGACACCTTTCACTAGACCAGGTTGCTCTTTTCCATATGATTTTGGGATCTAAGCCAGGATCCTATTTGAATCTTGCTTAGGATGTTGTGATTGCATATTTCCAGGGCTGCAGAGAAACCAGACATGGTCCGAATCTTTCATCACTCTTTTAAATGCAGAAAGCATTGCTCATGACATCTCCATGGGACAATTGCCGGGATAACTGTGCCATTTCGTGCTCACCTGTAGAATAGAAATAGCAGCATTTCCAGCCAATTCTCCCTGTATAGATTTTAGAAGAGAGACTGGGGAAAGGTGAAGTCATAGTGGAGTTTTGGTCCTGCTTTGCTCCTGTACCAATCACAGCATCAGTGGATACAGTCAGGGAAGGGTAACTGGGGGCTGTGAAGGAGCTCACTGGTGGAAATCAGACCTGGCAGAGGTTAATGGGAACAAATATAATCACAGCTCTCTCCTTTCAGTCAGGGGTTTGTACAGTGTGAGTGGACACTGCTTAGCCTGGTTTAGGTTTAGGCACAGCTGATCTGCCCTGGGGTCTATTCTAGCACTGGTTTCTTTTGACCCTAGTAGATGTTTTCACACAGAGGTTTTACAGTGACTCCTGATATATTGTATCTCAGCTAATTCAGCAGACACCTTGGTACAATTAGTAAGAAGATATTCCCATATCGCATCTAAAATGAAGCTTATTTTACAGTTCCTTGGCACAGAAAGTATTTTGCTAACCTCTTACTCCAGAGCCACAGAGGTAGAATTCATCAGATTAACATTTTAGCATTGTGGCTTCATCAGAAGGATCTGTTGTGGTCTGAATCTCCTGAAAGGGCAGTGATCCCCTTCTAACACCCATGTAATAGCTCACGAGCACGTCAGCCAGATTTTAAAGGCAGCCTTGCTCTTACCAGATAGTAAATAAGGGAGGATTGCCACATCAGTTCCCATCTATAACTCCGTGAGTTTAAGTCGCGCTGTTTCAGCTCTGGTGAGTGTGACACAGGCAGAAGAAACAAGCCTTGCCCTCCTACTGCTGGTGCATGGATTGTGTCGATGGGTGGGCAGAGGTGCCACGTGTCCCCGTGGTGTGGGTCAGGCCCACCCATGGCTCTGAGGCAGCACTTTGAGCTGGGTGACTTTCAGTGAAAACGTAATTAATGGAAAAGCTTTCTGCAGCCATTCTCAGTGCTCAGTAAAAGCATGGCTAGGTGTTTTAAAAGTTTATCTGAAGATATTTTTTTAAATCACGCATTTTTATTCGAACAATTTTTTTTTTTTCCTTCGCCAAAATCTGTGTGGGGAAAAAAAATTGTTGTTTTGAGATTTTTTGGTGGACAAAGAAACCAAAGTCCCGCTTTTGTCCTGTACCCCTAAAAGCCCCAATCAAATATCTGTGGAATTTTGTATTTAATTTCTTTTTGCACATCAGTTGGAACAGGACAGACTTTAAAAACAAACAAACAAATAAACAAAAGTTACAGTCTGAATTCTTGTTTGTGCTGCAAAAAACCTGTTGGTGAGCAGGGTGAAACTGTGATAAAGTATTGACACTTTAGAGAGCTTCAGGGATGAATAAAGTCAATGACCATCATCTTAGCTCTGCCCTGGAAAAATAATCCTAGTTAAATCTCCTCCATCAGACCAAGATTAGCCTCATCTCCTTCAAAAAAAGTGAGGACTGGCACATGACTACCATGAGTAGCCTGGGTAGATGTGAAGACATCAAAGCAGAAATAATTGCCCAGAAATTGGGAACTTAGTGGGTTTCTTAGGTCTGATTTAAACCAGAAGAGGGAAGCAGAAGATGTTGGCTCTTGTCCTGGCGGTGGTGGTGAAAGTGGAAGCTGTTTCAAGCCCTGCAATCCTCTGTGAGAAACTAAAGGAAATTTCTCTGCAGACTTTAATGGAAAATGCTCTCTGCTTTTCAGCCTCATTCTTGCTGAAAGTGGAAAATTTTTCTAGAAATTAAACTTCAATGGAAAACAGGATTTTTGAAACTTTGAACTCATCTGTTTTCCAGGAAACCATCATTAATAGCCAACATTATTAGAGAGGAGAGTTGAGTCATGAAAACCTCAAGAAATTTTGAGCATCAGCTAGCAAATAATGAAAAAAAAGAAGCAAATTGTGTAAGAAAGTGGTAGAAATTTTTTGGGTTTTATCCTCTCTCTAAATGGCAACGATACGGAATATTTGAGCCAATATAAATCACCTCTTCAAACCCAGAAAATGAGACTGAATTCTCCTGCCAGCCTACTGGGTGACACTGCTTTGCAGTCACCTACGCTGAGCCATTTCACACCAGCCTGCCATTCGGGCTCTATACCTCATACTCATGTGGTGTTTGACCATAATGTCTGCTTGCGCCCTGACCAGATTAAGTGCAAGGCTTCAGGGGACTATAGTCATCCCAAAATCAAGGCAGAATTCATGCTATGTATTTGCAATGCAACTTGACCTGCAGTGTACTGTCAAGAAAATTACACCTTAGTAAAGCTAATAAAAGCAAAAGGTCTTATTAATTACTTCATTTTCACCTGGCTTCAGCTCAGGGGCTAGAATTAATTTGTGGCGAATGCATATAAGTCTCAGACTTGACTAAAATTCATCCTCCTGATCTCCTTTCTGAAGGGTTACAAAATCCTCAGTGAAAAGCCTCAGAAGACCACTAAATATCTTTGCTAGCCAGTCCTAGGTGCTACCCACATGTCCATCAGTAGTCAATTCTTCATGTCAAGACTTGAAGAGATTTAGGTGCTCTGGCAAAATGAGAGAGGTCTTTGCACTAGCAGAGTCCTGGTGGCTCAGAATGCTGAGGGAAATACACTGATTCCAGAAGGTATGCAAGTACCTCTAAGATCACGGTCATTTTTCATCCTTAATGATCTTCATCCCTTCTTAGGCATTGATTTTTGGGATTAAAGTATTGTCCTTTGCCAGATAGTTGTGCCATAATTATTCTTTTTCCCCACCCTGGCTCTTCTGAATCCACAGGTTGTGTAGTGACTTCCACTTTCCCTCCTCGTATTGACTGTCATGAATATTATCAAAGTTAGCACCTTTTTCCTGTCACAGCCCAGGGTCTTGAGGGGAGTACTAGTGCAAGTCAGTGTCAAAGCCTGATCCGTGTATCCCAGAGAAAGATTGCTCCTTCCAAGCTCCTTTAGAAATACCAATCAATGTTGCCATCTGGAGGACACACGGCTTTACAGTAGACCCTGTTTCCATTTTATGCTGCTGCTGTGATACCCCCATCATGAAAGCCCAGCTCACCACAAACAGTTGTTTCACTGCTTTTCATGTCCCAGATTTTCTTTAGTTCCTTCTGCAACTGATTATATCTGTTAGTCTTTTTTTTTTGTATGTTCCACGAAGTCTATCATTATTGTATTATTTTTACATCTGAGAAATTGTTGCTATTATCGTTATTAAATAATAACAACCATATCTGATACTTTGATTTGTCAGAAACACAAAAAAAAAACCCCAACCAAGCCCTGTGTTTCCTTTACAAATGATTTCTGGTGTCTTGGAAAACCGTTTCCCCTCAAAGCAAGGACTGTGCAGCACGGCAGGCTCCGAGCAGGCAGAGCTCTGGCTTGCTCTCTTTAAGAAAGTCAAATAGCAAATTTCTCATGAAACTGGCTCATGGATATAAAGTACAGAAATAGGAAGGGCTTTTACACGGCCAATTTAACCCATTCATTTGAAATATTCCTAAGGACAGGATATCATCTCCTGACAGAGGTATAGATATTATAAGTCTAGTACCGTCTAGACTGCTTCTGTAACCTGTGTGGTGAGTGCGGGGTTTCCATGGGATGGTTCATCTGACCTAGCTAGACATCTGCTGTAGGAAGGAATGAAGAGCTCTCCAGAGGTGTGAACTTTTCTCCACTGACTTTAGAGGGAGGTCTAGAGCTGCCTTTTCAGATGGTCAGTTTTTAGATAGCTGAAGGTAACTAACTGAATTGAGCACATACAGCTGCCAAAGCTGGGTTCAAACATTTAGATATCTTGAGACACTGACTTCACTAATCTGGACCAAGGCAGGTCCTCCCTCTTATGGGCTAGGATAGTGAATCCTTTGTGATATAAAGAGTGTATTAATACTTATAAATCTAGAACTTATGTAATTGGTTTTGTAATGATTTTATAAACAGCCTCGAGGATGAAGGAGGTAATCCAGGCATGTCTGTGTTTCATACCAGGTATTCCAAAGAATTTCACTACTGTGGTTCACCATTAATTGTAATAATTAGTATCACGGAAGTAGTTCTGCAGCTGCACCCCAACATGCACCTGATATTCCTATTTATGTTGAAACCTAACACAATGACTAAAAACAAACCCTTGAGTCTGAATTAATTAGTTCCGGACAGCAGGATGAGTAAGCACCTTCTAAGAAAGACACTCAACCTATATCACCACAGGTTACTTGAACGTTACTAGGAACAGATAATAGTGCTGGAAATGACCATCAGAGGTCGTCTTCTTGCACATCTTGCCCCAAGATCTGCTTAAGCCTTTTGGTCAGAAGTTTGTTTAACCTGTTCTTAATGGCCCTGACTTTCAGAAATCCCACCACCTCCTCAGACACCCTCTCCCAGCCTTTCACAGTTCTTCCTGTTTAAAGGAGTTGTTCTTTTACCCTAATATTTTATCCAAACTCTTTTCCTGCAGTGTCACACTATCACTCCCCATCTTGTCCTCCACTGACACAGTTAGAAATCGCAGAGTGGAGAAAACATAACAGTGATTTTTCTTTACCAGTTGAGACAGAGACATCAAACGCAGTTTGATGTCAGCGTCAATTTGGGCAGCACAGATGGCCCCTCTACAAACATGAGTGAGATCAGAAAAGTGATTTCTGGTTCTCAGTGGAAACAACATCCCAAGTTGTCGTATCCTGTGCGCTCCCTGGGATAATAGCTTCCAGCAACATACACCACCATATGCATACTTTGGTGTGCCAAAGCTCCCGTGACCTGAGGGTAATAACTCCAGTAGACAGTGGCAGAGGATGGATATTGCAAGGTTCAGCGGGAGTGGTCCTTGTAAAAATTAATTGATTTTAGAACAAATTGCATCCCAGAAGATCTTGACAGTAGGATCCCAGGAGGAAATGGGCAACCATCCATTCCGTAACCTCCACAACTTTTGTCAGCTTGCAAGTTAGGTTCCCTGCTCCATAGGGTGTTTATAAATCCAATGTAGGAGCCTGTATGGACACATATAGAGACATATGGAGACCTTGTGTTCTCTGGCCCAGGCTCTCCTATACTTCTTCTAATTTAAAGGAATGCCTCTGTTCCTGGCATTTTAGTGATTCATGGAGCATTCCTTCAGTATTCCTGTTTTAAAATTGGAATGCAAGTTTAGCAGGGACAGCTTTGTAAGCAGAACAACATTATCTTTAAAGGCAACAAAAATTCTTACTTGATGTCCTTCCAAGTGGTCTTGTAAATAATTTTATTCTCTGCTTGATATAGTGAGGTTGAGTACAGCCCTAATTAGGTACTTAATCTTCTACTTTTATGTATTAACAGCCTTCTAAGTGATACCTGTTTGTAAACAGTGTGAAGTTGGAGAGTAGGGTATGCTCACGTATTTTCTGTAACATTGTGACACAATGTCCCTCGTAAATCTCAAAGCAGGCTCTAAAAAGGTTTTCTCGTGGCTTTGCCACAGGGATGGAAACTGAGGCACAGTGCAGTGATGGGATTTGGTCCAACAGGACTCTTCAAGCCCTCCTGTACCCCTCTCTGTGTTGGTGTCCTTGCCAATGGTGCTCAGGGATTTAAAGATGCCTGTGTCAATTTTGCGCCTCTGTCTCCACGACTAAATCATGTGTTAAATTCAGTTGAAACTTCCCAATGGCCTCAAAGGGTGTGGAGAGAGCCCTTGTCTGCATCTCCAGGTAGATGTCTGGACAGGCTGGCACACACTTGGGAGCACATTAACAAAACCCTTGGAGGAACCACTTTCCCCTGTCTTGGAAATTACTGTGTTTAAGGGAATAATTTTGCTATCGCCACTGTTTTCTTTTGTATCCCTCCCCCAAAATCGGGCAATATTTCAGCCCAAATTAAATGGGCTGTCACTTTCAGAGCAGCACATTTGACTCCTATGTGTGACTTTGCCATTTTTGTCTTGTTGAATACTCTCTGTCTGAGTATGATGAATGATTGCAGAGCAAAGTGAAAAAAAAATAGGCTGAAATCAAAATGTTTCAGCATTGTTGAAAAAACACATTCCAGTTGAGCCAAAGTAGGTTTTTCAAGGAAGTTTCCTAATGGGGAAATTGTAATTGTGAGCAAGGGGAATTGTAAGCTGCTCCAGGGATTTAGTAAAAATATTTATTTTTGCAAAGGATCTTGCAGGAATCTTTTCCATAAACGACCCCCAACAGAGATGCACTAACCCCTCTCCTCATCCTTATGAGGATCAGAATGTTTCTTGAGACTTTGGGGATTGGGCTTGGGTTTGGGAGCCTTCGGAGAGGAGTGTGCAGTTCTCACTATGCTCTACCACAATATATTGCGTTTATCCCACTTCAATGTGAAAAGCGTGTCTTTAATTTCCAGTGAACAAAGATTTGGTTTCTAGTTCTGCCTTGTTTTCACCATATATTTTCCAAACCCACTTTTTTTCCCCATTAATGTTCACCTTTAACCTATTGATTTGCTATAAAAACAAGCCCTTTTATAAAGGAAAGGTAAAAGGAAATGAGGGAAAACATAAACACATTGCAAAAGCAAGGATTTCCCAGAATAAACCCACATATAACACAAATATATGATGTAGCTTCTTTTATTAGCACTGTAAAAAAGAAGGCAGGGAAAAATGTGAAAATACGTTAGGGATTTTAAAGCCAAGCAAATCAATTAGTCATTACTGACATAAATTTCCCTTTCTTGGGGACGTTCAACCTTCTCATATCCCGTGGATGAACTCTAAAGCACCTGTAGTAGATCTGTTTTCAGTAAAGAGATTTAAACTACTGTAGATGTTTTTCCAAGTAAAATACGATGTTGACAGAATAATGCGTGGAAGAAGAGGCTACTAAGGCAGCTGCTATAAATTGCCAGCCTTGTAATCCCTCTTGCAACACGCCCAGCTTCACAGGATGTGCATTTGTTGATGCTCTACATATGGTTTTGAGCAAAAGTAATTCCCCCCCCTTCAACATGACGAAAACTAAGCATGCCCTGCAATTGCAAAGGAAGGGTCCTCCCCTCTCGTCCTCCCCTCCCTGAGCGCTGAGAATGATATTCATTTTGGAAAGCAGCATCATGTTTTCACAAATATCTCCATCCTTTGGACAGATGGCTGTGGCACTGGCATGGGTTAGGACATGAGTGTTCCCAGCTGTCCCCACAGCCCCGTGTGCTGAGGGCTCAGACAGTCCCTTCAGGGTGCCCAACTTGGCTTGTGCTGCCAGTGAAGGTGGAAGTACCCCCACCATAGTCACACGGTGTTTTCTGTGCCCCTCCCTGTCTGCCAGGGCAGGAGAGCAACTACCTGGGTGAGATGGTGGAAACCTCTTCCACCATCCTGGTGTAGTTTGGCTGTTCAGCCTTCCCCCTCTAACATTATTTCCCACAAAACAATTTTAGCATTTTAGCCTTGGACACAGTAAGGTGCTTATTGACCCTTCTGCACAGTCAAAGCTGATTCTGTGCTATTACAGGGTTTTTTTTTAAAAAAAAAAAAACCCAAATACTGTAATTCAAGCATTCCTAGCCCTTTCTCCCGGTGGATGCACCCCTAAACCCCACTCTTTGTAGCTGGATTTTCTGACAGATCATTTTCCCTGTTTTCTTCCCCATGTGGCTGCAGAAACAGCTGCCCATGGCTGGTCAAGACCAACTGCTGCTGCTTGGGAAATCCCTGGCTAGGGCTTCCTGAGCTGGGACGGGTTTTGGACCCCTCAGGGGTGATCTGTGCGTGCTCATGCATGAGTGCTCTGGATTCCTGAGCTCATATATCCCCAGAGTAGAATTGTAAAATAGGCAGGGGAAAGGATTTTGTGTAAGAGCCCATTTGTTGTGTGTGGAAGGCATATACCGTGGGTGTGCCTGATGCTGAGGGAGCGAGAGTCGGAGCATGAGGAGGCAACCACTATGTTCTCCCAGCTGTCCTTTGCAGGACTCTTGCTCTGTCTCCTTCTCAGCTAGTCTGGTCTCAGCTCCAATAATTGTTTCTACTGTCTTGTAATCCAGTAACTTTTCTGTGTAAACTGCAGCAGTGATCGCCACCCAGGACCCTTCTCCAGCACCCTTGAGCAGATGCAGTGAAACCAAACTCTCCTGTTTGATCACTTATCCCAGCGGTTTTGAGCTGCCTTCTTCAGGACCACACAGAAAGGGCCGAGGATGCTCCCCCCCTGTCCCTGCTGGTGTGCCTTTGGGGGCCACGAGTCTGAGCCTCTCCGGGATGAGGTGTGAACTGGAAACACCGTCTCTCCTCTCCTGTGCAAGTGCCCAAACCATGAGGCCGGAGTGAAAGATTTGGGCTATGTGATTTGGGGAAGCAGTTCAGAAGCAGCTCCCACACCGGTGCTGCTGCGTGTGGGAAACCAAATCCTATCCATGGCAGTAAAGGAGCAGCCAAGGTTCTGCTGGACCTGGCTGTGTGTCAGCATGGCACTGCTGCACCCCATGAGAGGGGTGAGAATAGGAGGAAAAATAAACTGCCGCTGGCATCAGGCATCAGGAGGGTTTCACTGCTTGACAGGGGAATTTGCACTTTTTAGTCAGGCAAACTTTTTTTCTGTTTGTGTTTTTGTTTTGTTTTGTTTTTTAATTCTCCCTAAATAAAAAGAATTGTTTCCTATAGAAACTAATTTCTATAGAAAAAGATGTGTTTCACACACACAGGCACACACGCAGAGACACAAACCATGCAGTTAGTGGGAATCCCATTGTCTGTGGAAAATCAGCATAGATGGATGTTTCTGGCTGTTTACAATGAGCCTCCAGGCTGGTGGCTCTGGTCTGACCCTCCCCAGCATGAAAGTCTCAGGAGGAAAAGGTCTCCCCGCGTTCTTCCATTTTGGAGTTCTGCTGCCTCCTCAGGTGTCTTCCTGGGGACTGTGGGATGCCCATGGGGAGGGACAAAAAGCTGGTGGCACCTGGGTGTGGGAGCTAGAGAATCAAATGGCCTTTAGGCTGACAAACTGTGGATGGCTGGGTGTGTACAGTCACAAGGCTCCCGTGCAATGCCGTTTGGCCCAGGGTTTGATATTTACCGGTTCGCACTTGCTGTACAGGTCTGTGACCTCTTTTTGAAACTTTTTCTTTACGAGTTTATTTTGGCTGGGCTCAGGCATTCATAAAATTCCTAGGGAACGGGAGGTTTGAAGCATGGCTTGTAAAAGGAGGAGTGGGGAGGTGGGAGAATGGATTGAGGAGGAGAGTTTTCCATTACCCTGTCATAGCCTCCCTAACGCAGGTCTTATGCCTCTCAGCTCCTCTCCAAAACTTCAGGCTTCTGAAAAGAGGAGAGAGAAAAGGAGGAGAGAGGGGGGAAAAGCTTCCTTCCCCGTTTGGGAGGCAGGATCCATCCCCAAGTAGATAGGTCTTTCTCCGGTTTCCCTTGTCAGTCATCCTTCTGCAGCTTTTGGTCTTCGCAGCAGGTCAGCAGAGTTGGTGAATAGCTCAGCAAGCACAAGGCATCTGAAACAAATTAGATCTCTTATAGCCACCCAGAGACTGATGATGGATGGAGGTCTGTATTTACAGCAAAACTAATTGGCAACATACACAGACATCCAAAAAAGTATATTATTTTGCCAGACTTTGGAGTCGCTAGGCCCTTTATTTTTTATTGCAGAACATTATACAGCTAGAGATAAAAAAGAACAGTGAAAGTTTTAAATCTAATAAAAGCATTTGACTGCAGAGTAAAAATAACATACACAGAGAAGTTTGATTTGGAATCGAATTTTATTAATGGTCTTTTCTCCGCAAAATGTTTCCAATTAAAAAACAATTCTGAAGTGATACATTAATAAACTGCTCCCCCCTCTCCCTTGGAGGGACTAAGAGTTTTAAAGGCTGAGGTGGATAAAAAAATCCATTGGATGTTATTAAAACATAATTTAATATAACCTAAATATAGTGCTTGCATACCACGGAGAGAGAACCGGCTGTATAATTGAATTCGAAACAATGATAGTATGTTGACTTTTCAAAGAGAAATATTATCAGATTGTAAGCTGCTGTTCAAAAGAGGGGTCTTCTTTAAACACCAAGGCATGTAAGAAGCAATAAAGAGCGAAATCAGCCATGTTTCCCTGGACAGCATGTGGCAGATTTAGATTTCTCAAAGGCACGAATATATGTGAAATTGGGAGCATGCGGTAGATGAACAGCCTGAGTTCCAACAAGTCATTTGTTTGATTTTTAGATGAATGATCTCTTTGCTTAAAAAAGAAGAGAGAGGGGAGAACACAGAGAAAGACAGACAGATAAAATGGACGTTGCAGATCTGGTCTCCAAAAAGTGTTTGACGAAATCGTGTATTTCTGTCTCTCGATGTCATTTGGCAAAGCCTGGCTATGAGTGATGAAAGCTTGTGTAAAGTGTTTTCCCTGGGCTGAGAGCATTGTTCCCTGATACACATATTTGCATGAGAAATAGGTGAGCTCTAGAGAAGGTCAAATGCATGCATGATGAAGAGGCTTCGGGGTGGGGAGGGGACTTTGATTCCCCTGACCACCTACACTTCTGTCGCCTTCCTTAATTTTGTTTCAAAGCGTGGATGAGCAGAAACCAAACAGATGATCTGCGTTATCAACTTTCTGTGCTAAAAATCCAGCTTTCTCTCGGCTCATGCAGAAGAAAAAGCAATAAGTTCCCTGCCCTATCTCAAACACCAGCGTCACCAAAATCTCCATCATGAGGAATCTCCTCCCCAAGCCCTGTCAAAACCAGAGGCTGCAGCAGGCAGGGTGGGACCAGGGAGCACCCGCACCCTGCGGCACCTCTGCTGGCACAGAGCCTGAGTAAAGGGGTCGTCCTCGTCCCTTAGTGCCTCATCCCACCACGGCAGGCTGAAGACCTCTCTACACCCAACCATATCATTTGCATCCACTTCAACGCCCCTTTCCCCAGCAGCACCGTGTGAAGGGATCTAAGTGCAAATAAGAATTAGACCCATGATCTTCCTGTGGAGGATTATCCCTGATCGCCCATTATTACTATTATTACTGTGTTTGCTGGGGCGGGTTTTCTTATTCTAAGCTTTTTCTCTCTCTCTCTCTTTTTTTTTTTTTTTTTTTTTTTTTTTTTGGCTGCATCTGGGAAACCGTCCTTTGTGTAAACAGCTATCAGAGTGAGCAGGAGTATGTGATCCATTAGCTCCGCTGAAAACACAATCATTGTGTTATTCCAAGCTGATGAAAACGTCCTCTGTAGTTTTCTCTCCCAATGTCCACATGCCAATCAGCGTTTGTCAGTGATATAATTTTCTCGCATAAACACATCCGTTGTGCAACTTCCACCCCAAGTAAATAGACATAATTCCAAAACCAAATAACACACTTGGAGGGAACCGGGAGATTAGACAGATAAGGAGGTGGAGGGGGAGTGAAGGGGATTGAAGCTACAAGGAGAGATCAGCTTTAATTGCAAAGGAGGGAGATGGAAAATTCTCAGGAACAGGCAACACGGCTGGTTTATTTCTTCATAGGGCAAAAAAGCCTGGGAAGGCGAACAGTTGGGGCTATTTTTTTTTAGTGAACATTTGTGAACGAGGACCACCATGAATTGCTGAAAGAAGGATGGCTGTTGTTTATGGAATTGGGAAAACATTTTTTTTTCCCAATTTGAAACAGAATAGACAATACGCTATAAGTGGGGAGGTGCCATTTCCCTGTTTTCACCAGAAGGCCTGCTCAGACATGCTACATTTTCCCCCTCCTCGTTCAAAGCTTACATAACCTCCGGGTAATTGTATCTTTGAATCCAATATTGCAGACTTATGCAAAAGAATGTTTTCCACCCCTTATGTTTCCAGTGTGTTTGGCGTGTCTGTGTCTGTGTGTAAGGAAATTTGTAAAATAAATCCTTTATTTACATGAGTCCCCAGACTTGGCAGAGCATGGCTGTGCCATGTGCATTCATACAGCATTTGTCCATGACTGTACGTACTGTTTATTCAAATATATCCTCTGCCTACACACTGTACAAAAGGCATATGTGTACACCAGAAAATATTATATGACGGTAGAAAATACATCTGTTCTTTAGAGGAATATCTTATATGTGATCCTGTAGGAGAATTATTCAAGAAAAGAGGCTGGTACAGGAGGAAAGGAAAAAAAATATTTAGTTATGCGTGTCTGTGTGCATTTACATACATTTTGTGTGCATATATGTACACTCTTGTGTGTCTCTCCAGGCCACAGCCTTTGCAAAACTGAAGTCTGAGAGGGCTCCTACATGAGACAGGATTTGTCTCTTGTCCTGAGGCAGAATTAAACCTATTAACCCTTTTCCAAACCAATTCACACTTCTGAAAACATGGTTCTCTGCTCATATTTGTGCGTGCACATCTTTACAAAGACAAGAGTTTTATATTCTGCTCTGCCTTAGAGAACCAACTGGGGTGATTTCAGAGGCCCCCCCGAGCCTGGTGGGCCAGCAGCATGTTCTGAGCCTCCCTCCTCGGCAGGCAAATTGCAGGCAGCTGCCTGTACGCTCAAACCACGCTGGCCAGAGATACTTCCCCCCGCTTTCCATCTGCATGCCAGCCTCTCCTCCCGCTGGGGAGATCCTGTGGGTGTCAGCCTGTGCTGACACCGGGTGTTCACTGCAGGACAGCTGTGCAGCAGCACATGGGTTGAGCATCTCGCTGCGTGGGAGGGGAAGAGGGACTGAATCAATGTCCCCAGTAGGTTTTACAGAGCTCCTCCACTCACCAGGAGGCGGCAACATCCCTAAATGCCTCCCAGCTGCTGTGTTCTCAACCATCATTTCTCCTGCCAAGAGCAATCTTGGCTGTCTCCCTTCCCACCCGGAGCACCGGCTATCCCAAACCCACTCATGCCCCCCACTGCCAGTGCCCTGTTCAGGAGGCTGCCTGTCTGCTCTGCAGGAGGTGGAGGACACACACGCTTTTTCGTGATCCCATGGGAACCGATCTGGTTTCAAACACAAGCGCTGGATCACCTGATTTGCATTTTTCCCGATTTGAGGGTCCCAGGCAAGGGGAGGGGAGAGCTGAAACCCTAAACCGCTTTGTGCTTATTTGCTTTATGATCCTGTTGGGTGCAGTGTTTACTCAAATCCGGCAAGCATCTGGATTAGATAATTTGTTGGAAATTAGCAGTGTTTGATGGTTATCGGCCCTTGCGTGATTAAAACCCGGCTGTCAGCATCGTGTTTGGGTTTCAGGAAGGCAGGGACACCAGCTGCATGAATCCCCATGCTCAGAGCTGTGGGGAGCAGCAGGACTTGCACCACTCCGGAGGGGATCCACCCAAGAGCCCTCTGCAATGATGTGGGACTTTCCAGGAGGAACAGAGGGGCAGAAGTGCTAAAAAAAATTCCTTTCAGCTCCATGCGACAGAGGTGTTCTCATCCATGAGGTGGTGCAGGATGCTGGGGGCTGAGTCTTCCATCCTACAAATATTTCAGCTGCTTGTCCCAGGTCTGTGCTTTCCTCTTCATATTTACACCAAAGGTGAGCATAGCAGGAATGCAGAAGAGCTTTGCTCACTTTCTACACTTCGCTTTTGGTTTCTCATATCTAGGGAGGAATTTGGGCATCCCTTCCCATCCCTGCAACCCCACCTCATCCCTCCACCCCCACATCCAAACACAAAAAGCATTCACCCTCTTTCCTCCTCTTTCTTCCACCCTTCACTTTGGGGTTGGATCTTGCTCCCGTTAAGCTGGGGTTTTAAAGCTGGATTAAATGGTGACAAGCCCAAACCCTGTTGGAGGGGTTTAATCATCATTGTATTAATATGCACATTTTTTCACAAGTCTTCATGGAGCAGTTCAGCAAAACAGCCATGGCATAGCAGATGTTTTGCTGGTCACAAGGAGAGGGAAGTATTAAAGATAGTGCTTCATCCACTCAGGGTCAGTGGGGCTCAGTGAGAGAAGTGCCCAAGTGATTTTTGTAGAAGAGGGTCAGATATGTTTGTACCCTGTGCTGGGGCAGAACCTGGGCTGCTCCCTGGCAGGGCAGCCAGACTGGTACCCTACATGCATCCTCTGCCTGGTGGGATATTCAACAGCAGAGAAAGCCAAGAGAATGCTTAGGAAATTGGATAATTCTCAGATATACCAGGTAGATAAATAATTAAAGAGCAAACTGTATATATGTATTTAGCAGGATAGGGAGAGATGTGCATTTATAAATATGTATTATATATAATATATAGGCTTTTAAAGTATGCTTCCTTGTAACTCTGAAGAATTAGCATTTCCAGGCATTCATGTATAGATATATCCAGTGTATAGGGTAAACCACATTAGATTGACTCTGTATGTGCTATATGCATTTGAAGAAGGGAGTTAGGGCTTTCTCAGAGCCATAAGAGAATGGCTTTGAAGGTATAAAGGTAACATACTATATTACTTCAAAATCTCTGCAGTTTTTTGGTACACTGTTAAGAGTCACAGCAAAGGAGCAGAGCTAGAACATAAAGGACATGTCAGTTTTATTTTTGTTAATATAGTGTAATGAACTCTCTTCAGAAAGGACACCAAACAATAAATAATCTTTGTAGTTACATTCTGAAAGTATACAAGTGTACAGCTGTGTTCATGTCAGGGATATGGGAAGCTCACACAAACTTCCAAATGCCCTATTATGGTGCTAGCAACAGCATTTCTTTCTGATTTCCCACCCTTTTCTAAATGCCAGTGTTCCAGTTTAGTGATATATTTTGCCAATAGATAGAATCAGTAGGTAATAAAAATAATGAAGAAATATTTTATGAAAAATATGGGACATTTTGTCTCTTTGTCCAAAGGAAATCTTTGCATTAGGATGAATTTTGAGCAGATGCAGCTTCAGCCTGGATTGTGGTGGGATGTCTCTGAAATCCCTGTGTGCTGTGCACATCCTGTGCAGGAAGGGCAAAACCAGGCTCTGAGGTGACTGACAGCCACAAGACCTAGTCCATAAATTCAGGCGAGTCAGGTGGAGATTGAGCTTTGAGGTGATTTGGAGGCAGGAGGTGAAAGAATATTCCCATCAATCCTTTGTGGGATAAAGTGGGGGGCCCAAGTGGGCCATTTACCCCCAACCAGTGTCTGCTGCAGCAGTGTCCACCAGCTCCCCTTACACAAGGCAGGTTATTTGGTCATCTTTACATCAGCACAGAAGCACTGTCAGGGATGTGCCAGTGCCATGGTGGGAAACCCGCATTGGTGAACCTCATGCAGACCTGCAGGCTGGTCCCACCGGGGCTGCCAGCCTTGTCCAAGCAGGATCTGAGCATCTTAAATGCATCAAGGCAAACCCAGAAGGAATTGTGGAACAGTATAGGGATGGGCGTTATCTTTCATCCCCTTGTTTTCGAACTGCAGTTGTGCATTTAAAATCTATTTCTCTAGCTTTCAGTAGCCAGCTGTGGGACCTGGGTCTGTCTGCAGATGTTGCTCCCTGGGATGCCTCTAAGGCTGATCCATCCATGTCAGCATATCCATATGGACCAATGCATCCAGGGCAGTTGAGATATGGGGCAGCCCTAGACCAGACTTTGCATGTGTGTGTTCTCTGCAGGCTTCTGGACTGGGGAAATTATCAAATCATCACCCTTTAAACCTTTCCAATCACTACCCACCCACAGCTTGATTTCTGGGGCCTTCAGATCTCCAGGCAAGTTTGCTGCCTCGCGCTAATGAATACCGCTCGCTGAGTGAAAACTCTATCTGCACATCTTTAAATTAAACCAAACCACACACTCCCACACACCCAGAAATCATTTCAGCCTACCCAGTGGGTTTTTGCCTTGCTGCATGTGCAGAATTTCTTATTGATGTGGGAACCGTGCAGCAGAAGAAACTCCTTAAATGTGCATCAGGAGTAGTAATTTCTCCCTGTTGCCTGCAGCACGGGTTCAGATGATATGATCATGAAAAAAGGAATGATTTCCTGCCCCGTAGAATGTAATTTTATGAATGGAGCCATGTAACACAGCATAATAGCTTTTAAAAAAACTGCCATTAAAGACATGAGAGGAGAAACCAAGTTATGCACGACCCTGTCATATGGAAAACAAAACTAACTTACATGGATTGACTTCCTTGTTTGCCCTTTCATTGTTCCTTGATGATAAAACTCTTGGGTTATGATTTTCAGAAGCACATAGCACAGAATGGTTTATGATGTTTACTTAGCATATGGGACAATAGATGGAAAAGCGCCATAATTTGTGACGCTGACTGCAAAATAAACCTACCATCATTCACACAGAGTACTGTTCCTTTGGATAAACAACCACGTTGCTGGTTGGCAGGAACAGACCATCGCCTCCCGGGTCCTTCTTGTTGGAGCTGCACATCTTCAGGCCTCGAGCCATTGGTGTTTGAACAGAGATGCCTTTTGACTCCAGTGGGGCAGTGCTGGCACTGCACAAGCTCTTTGTCCTTATTTAGATAAAATAAAGATCCGTGAAAGGCTTCCCAGCTCAAAAACCCCCTCATGTGGTGCTTCACAATAGCTGCTGACATGGGAAAGTTGCAGAGAGGCCCCGAACCAACAGCTTGGATGTAAGCTTCTTGGGGCCAGGGGCAGTTCGGATGTGGAGCTAGGTCCACGTTGTAGCCCTGGTCCCAATTCTATGTTTGATTTACTAGGATAAGAAATCTCCTCATCCCCACTTTGATTTATGAAACCATCTTCAGTGCATCAAGTTGGGTTGGAGTCCAAAGTGACCGAACTGCATGGTGCTTTTTCTATCAGACTTTGAGTAAGGCCTTGTCCAAAGAGCAGAGGTTGAATCATGAGTATGTCTGAGGAAGTGTGTCCACTGACTTTTACATATGCTTGAATTAACAAATGCGAGAACACAGTGGGAAGGGACCTTGAGAAGGTATTGATTTTTCTCCTCATCCGGGACCTAAACAGCCAGACCTAAGCCTATTCCTGGCACATGCACATCAAACCTCTTCTTAAAACTCCCTGATGATGGAGGTACCATAAACTCTGTCAGCAACCTCTTCCACTGCTCCCTTGTCTTCCCCTTGAACAGCTTTCCCTGTGATGTTTAATGTCATCCCACCTTTGCTGCAGCTCAAGGGTAAGACTCTTTGTCTCCTTCCCATAGGAGACACAAAGGTCTATAACCTCCCTCTTCTCACTCAGGGGTTTGTGGACTGTTAGACTGTGTCCTCTTTGCGTTTTTTAGTCTGAACAAACCCACTCATTTTTGATCATTTCTCATATTATATTTTCTAGATTTCTGACCCACTTTTTGTGGCTGTTGTGCTCCTCTGTGTTCGAGCTGCTTTCTGTCTTTCTTAAGGACCTCCCTCCAAGTCTGACTATCCCTGGATTTGATCAGCTCTGATCAAAAGTTGGTTATGGACCATCTTCGTGGTTTTGACTTGAACTGGATCCAAAGCAAACAAATCCCATGGTATTTTTTCCCATTGGTCTCTTGGGATGTGGCAGTTTTAAAGCAGTTGCAGAAGATAAACACAGCGGAGACCTTCCTGGCAGTGAGCAGTGGGACAGGCTTAGCTCATGTGTCTTGCATAAGATACCCTGGGTTATTAATTTCAGCGTGGGGCTGAGTTTTTCTCCTTGACATGTCACACTGGCTTTTGATCAGCCAGGAGCAGTGGCATAGAGCCGAGGGAGGAACTGTACGAGTGCCGAACTTTGCCCACAGCCATACTCAAATAACAGCCCTCCTGGTTTGCTTTGTCATGCATAATCCAACTCACCACCAGCAATTTGCCAGAGTCCAGATAGACTATAAAACCCCATTCAGTATGTCCTGTTCCACATGAGTGTCTACTCTAGAAGTGGTTTTTAGCCGGTTGTAGCTTAAATAGTATAACAGGTTCTCGGCCAAACTGCTTGCATGTATGTGGTTGACAAGGAACAGACAGCATAGATTTATCCAATTTCATGTCACATCAACCTAGGCTTTTCTCCTGACAGGGCAATAAGTTCTTGTGGGCAGAGAAGCTGCAGCTGGGGTATTTCATCTTGACTTTGACATCAGTCCCTGTGATGTTCCTGCAAACAACAGTTCAGTCAATACTAGTCAAGCTGTTCTGTTGTGTTGGGTATGGAGAGAAGAACAGCTAAGCTGGCTGCTTTATACAAACCATTCTGAGAAAAACAGACACGGTTTGCCTTTTGCAGGCTATTTTATTATTTTTATTATTAATAGTAGTAGTAGTATTCAAAGAGCCTGTCTTTCAAGGGAAGGAACTTTCTAGTTGCGCTTCATTAAAAAAAAAAGTTAATTAAAAAAAATTATAGCACCTCTAATAAAATAACCAGAAAAGTTTCCTCCAAGAGCATGTCATTATGTCAACTTTGTGCAGCGGAGAAGCATTGCATTCGGTAAATATATATTTGGGAGCTACTTTGTGATCATTGACATTTGACATTGTTCTTACATCTCTCCCTATTAGCATGTTTATGTTTGGAGTGTACTTGACCTATTTCAGAAATATTCCTCATCTTTTCCCACTATTTACTGAGCAGCAATAACCCTTGAAAGACTGCTGCATTTTACAGGCTGCAAAGTTTCATGGAAACAAGAGGCCCCTCTTGTGTTGCTTAAGTAGCTCATCTGTGAAGGTGAATATATTCCTGGATTTAATTAGGAGTTGCAGTATTAATATTTATGCAGATAAAACTAGGTGGGGAGGGAGGTGAAAGAAGAGGGAGTAATGGTGTATTTGTCATCGCTGAAATGAACTAATTCATTCCTTATGAGGGACACAGACAAATGTCTGAGATCTCTTGCGTGAAAATAACTGCTTCACTCCTCACTCCTAACAGAGGGCTGGGACCAAGGCAGAGATCCAAAGATACAGCTTGCACCAAAAGCTTGTTTTCCTTCATGTATAAGTGCTATTTTTCATGCCTAGAAAAATTTGAAGGACAAATGACAGTGTTTTGAAGACAGATCCTCTAGGGAGTATGGAGGAATGAGTTTCAGATGCTGGAGCAACAGGAGAGATCTGATCTATTCTGTCTTATCTTAGATATGATTTTCATGTGCTGCAATACTTTTCTGGATATTAGTATGTTTTGAGGCATGAAATGAAAAGTCAAAATCTTGCATTATTTTGTGATTGATAATGGACAATAAAGATTCAGCCATAATGCATTCAGATTTTGAAGATGTACAATTTAAAGTACTTTCTCAATATAATTTTCAAATACCTTTTCATCTCCAAAGTGTTGAGCCAGAACATATTGTCCATTTTCCAGTTTGCACACAGGAAAAACATTTGAGTCTGCACTGACTCCTGAAACTCAGAGACAATTCAAGTTTTTCTGATCTTGCCTTTTCACACCTAGATGAGACAGCAGAAACCTCCTGGATTGGACCTGACCTGTTTTCTTCATTCTTGCTCTGGCCTTGCGCCTCTTAGTACAAAACTTTGTTGGGAAAAGTTTGGAGGTACATAAAACAAGGGAACTCAGCATCCATCCTTTGTGAGCGGTGTCACTGTGAGCTTAAATATGAGCATGATTTGTTCAAAGGTGGCATCTTCCATATTGATATAATATGTGATGGAGAGTCCTGGCACATCAGAAGTTAGATATCACTTGAGAACACAAAGCTGTGTCAAAGGCAACAGAGAAATCATGCTTTTTCTTGCTCGAAGAGCAGTTCACCTCTTTATTTTCCCTTTTGTACCCAGGCTGCACCTGGCCCTCTTTGATTTTAATTATCAGGTACTGGGAGAGCTCAGGGCTGACCTGTGTTAGAAAGCATCACCTTCTCTTCAGGCACAGCTTCAGCTCTTTGTTCTGCTCTTATAGGGTAATTGGATGCTAATAAATCAGCTCTCTAGTTCACCATATTTAAGATGTTTCTAGTGACTGGGAAAAAAAAAATACACCCTTTCTCTTTATTCCACCTTTGATTTGCTCTGTGCTTTGCTTCCATTCTTTCTGTTAAGATCGATGCTCTACTACCTCCATTCTGGAGATCAGCATTTGCTCCTGTACAATTCAGTTGCTTTTTTTGAACAGTAAAGGAGAAAGATGCTTCAGCCCCAGCCCTTTGCTTCTGCTTTCTGTTCCCCTGTGGAAGTTGCTTGCATCCAGCACGGTGCCACAAGTCTTCGCCTCTCCAAGGTCCTTCATGGCAGATGCAGAAAGCTGGAGACAACCAGCAGTTCTGCACAAGCCTGAAAGCAGTCCCAAGCCCCGTGTCTGCCAGGGGTGTCCTGCCCTCACGTGGCTGGACACGAGGCACGTTGCAAAGTCATCCACCAGCTCCCACCCACACACCCATCCACTCAGGGGCTGCAGCCTCTAAGTTGCAGTATAAAGGCCCATACCACTCTGCAAAATCTGCTGTCATTCGTTACCTGCCTCAGGCAGAGACTGTAACTGGCGGTGGGGGATGAAGTTGTGTCCACCCTTAAAAACAGACCAAGCCAGGATGACCCAGATCTCAGAGGGGGCAGCCTTGACTCCACAGGAATGGCAGAATCTGGCCATAAATAGTGTGTACCACAAAGACACGCAGGGAAAAAAAACCCCACTTAGCAACAGCAGCAACAGTTGCCACTGCAATTATTCCAGCAAATGACAATAATTTGTGCTGACCACACTGTGGTCTGCCTATACCTTGCCAACTTACCCCTGCTTCAGCCATTAATATAAGTTTATTTTGCACACAAAGAAAATAGCTCTCATTTAAAGCTCCCTGTGCACTTTGGGAGTCGTTAATGAAGTCTCAAGATATCGATGACCTAAAAAGAGCACTGTGAGCTACTTTTTCTTAAGCAAGAACCATGATCTGCTGGTTGTCAGAGAAACTCATTTGTCACTTCTTGTCCCTCATATTTGTGGCCCCGTTCTTTGGAATAATAAGAGCTTGGCTTGAGGAATGGGCATGAAATGTGGTTGTGTTTAAAATTTGTTTATTTTCATTGTTTTTCTTTAGCTTTGTTCTTGGAGCTTGTACAATAAAGGCAAATAATTTAAAGGACACAGAGGGCTGGAGTTTGGTTTTGTACAGAGTGTAGGAGGCTAACAGGAAAGCTATAGCCAAGTGAAGGGACTGCATTCAGTGAAGTCAAGGTGAACTGAGATATTTAAAGACTCTGGAGGACTTGGAGTTGGAGTAACTTCCATCTTCCCTCTCAGCTTGTAACTCACACCTGGCTCACACCCAGGCTGAACTCACACCCGGCTTCTGCCAGGGAAGTTACACCTCTGAAGTCAACGGCTGCAAAACTGGCTCAAGAAGCCAAAAGGAGCTCAAGTTGGGCAAACACCTGCCGAATCATGCAGCCAGAAAGCAGAGGAAGAGACACTAAGCCGGTATGAATCACTGCTAATCACTCTCAGAGCTAATTGACACATTCCTAAAATTCCTCTTCAGGTTCTTGGCACTCTGAGCTCCATCATTTTCTTCAGTGTCAGCAAAGGGAAAGGCATAAGGTGCATGACAAAGTCTTCTTTTTTGTAAATAAACAGACACCGCTGCTGCATGCCAGGGCTTCAGGGCTGGCATGACAGCAACTTTACCCCAAAATGCATTTATGAGACTTCGGGGTGATTCTCCTCTCCCCCTCCCCACCCCAGCTGCTCCTTCCCAAACCACTTGTTTCAGAAGTGCCACTGCATCTGCTTCGATGCACTTAAACACATGCACATACCCTAAGTGCTCCCTAAAAAGATCCCAGAGAAACATCAGTCTTTCTCAACACCCAACTGAACACTCAGTGAGGAAGGCACAGGGTGTCCTTTGCTTTGTGAAGCTGGTCCCCTAAAGCCCAGAAACCTCTCAGGCAGCTTCTGCTGAACCTGTGGTATGGGACCTCCACCATGGGCTGTTTTCCAAGCTTCTTATTAACATGAACTTTGTGCCATTACTGGCATTCAGCTCAGCTCAGCTCAGCTCAGCTGTAGAGTTGGTTATTGGGAATATGACAGCCAGCAAGTGCAAATAGTGCCCTTGGCTCAGGGTATGCCGTGTGAAGCCTTTGACTGCTGCACAGGCAGAACAGACCATGTCTTCTGGGGAAGGAGTCCTCTTTCTCCTGTGGTTCTTAACCCACAGCGTGAAGATTCCAGAGGCTACTTTGAGGTGCTTCTGAATGCCACCTGAGAGAGGCTAGTCCATGCTCAAGAGCCTTGACATTATTGCGCTGACAATGAGTGAGTTCAAACTGTATCAGAAACTGCTTGAGTAGTGTCAGGTGGTTTGACTCCCTCTAAAGTCAGTGAAGAGGGAGGAGTCTCCTCCAGATAGACGAGAGACAAATTGAGTTTGGAGATGATGACTTAAGCACTCATTTCTGTGGCAAAGTTTCACTTAGGTGTCACAATCTCCTCTGCAAATGCTAAAGACATCTTAAAATACTCTTCCTCTAAGCCAGCCCACTGAGCAGTGGGTCCCCAAGCAAGCATGCAGATAATGGTGATACGAAGGTCATACCTCTAATCCTGTGCTCCCTTCTGCCTTGCGGTCCTGCATGTTATTCTTGGAGAGGTGTCCCTTTAGAAAACACACTGAGACCTACTTTTGGCTGTAGCTGGTGACTAAGTCAGTCTTCTGTGACCAGGCAGAGAACCACTCCTTGCTATTAAAACACATCCAGAGAACAGGGAGGAAGCATTCCTCCACCCGCTGTTCCTGTGTGGTATCTGGGTAGTGACTGTGTTTGCCAGCGATGGGGAAGGCTGAGGTTCATCCCTGCCACTGCCAATGTGTCTGAAGGGACTGCTCTGGCCACTAACCAGGGACAGCTTGAAGGCATGCACCAAAACCTGCTGAACCTGCAGTAGTTTTGGAGGGATGCCTGTGACTTTCTCCTCCTGCAGCCCTCCAGGATGGCTTTTTTGTCTTTAATTTTGTGTTGATGACTTTTTTGTTCCAGTATTTGGTATACTTGTTTTCTGAATTCCTGTTATTTAAACTTGTGTCAGTGATCTCCCTAGTTTAACAATGTACCTTATGAAAAGCCTTTCTTGTTGCTCTTGAAACTGCTACATTATTGCTTCTTTGGCCAGTTCCGAATTCTTGTAAATTGAGAAAAAGTTCAGTATTGCCTTCTCTATGAGGTCTGAGGATGTGTACTAGTGTAAAATAATTGCTACTAACAGCTTTAAGTTGTTTTTCCTTCCCTTCCCTTCTCCTGTCACAGATGCTCCCCACACCTGTATGTGTAAATTGATTCTTTTCAGTCTCTACTGGTATATTTCTTCATAAATTCATGCTGGATATTTTATTAAGTTAAATTGATTAGGGGAGATAGGAGGTAATTTTTAAGAAACATTTTTTTAAGTAAAGTTTTAAGAATTTAAGTAAATTTTTAAGAAACAGCTGTTAATTTTTATCTAGATTTACTGTGTGGGAGTCGAACTGTTGTAACTCATAAGCTGGAAAACTGGGTTACATTAGATGTCTGCCTTCTAATGCAATGGACAGATTAAAGCTGCTATATTCCCTTGGTTTTTCTAACAACATATTTCTCTCAATGAAACAATTGCTATGACTACACTTGAGTTGAATGAGTTCTGTATTGTCCTTTCTAAAAAGCCCTAAGCTCAGCACACAGCACTGCAAAGTTGCTGGGTTTGTTTTTGTCTCATTTCAGTTTAGACATATGGCTAATCATGCTTGAAAACCACGTAATCTTATCCAGGGCAAAATTCATATCATTATGTAGGAAGAGTTTAAGTGTTTCCCCCTTATTTTAAAATAATGTTAAACTGGGATTACGCTGTATTATGTTCCTTTTGGACCTTAGATGTCCATGTGCATTCATATCAGCCGTCTGGCTGTCGCATCCATGCTTACTGCCTCAGTGAGTAACAGTGAAGGAAACCAGCATATTAGCTTCTGGAACAAATGGGGCCTTTTCTTTGTAAGAAGATAGCTGGGACATAACTTAATATAACTGCTCCCTGTTCTAAATGGAAAGCTCAGTAACATGACAGATGTCATGTCAGGTGACAGATAAATGAGTATGAATGATCTCCCAGGCTGCTGAAGTTTTACAATATAAAAACATACCCTGCCCTCTTAAGAAAATTCTCATTGTATATTTTTGATGAAAAAGATAACGTTTTTAAGCAGCTTATTTTTTTCTATTAGATGTAAAAGTAGCCCATATCCCACAATACAAAGCACACGCCTCTCCGTGCCTGCCACAGTCAGGATTGATTCCACATTTTTGCAATTGAAACATGTGCACAGAACTAGGTGAATAGGTAACGTGGACATCTGAACACAGATTTGTTTTGTCAGACACATTATGATGTATATGCACATATTTTATGTGTTCAGCACTGTTACTGGGCCCACGAAGTCCCACGTCTCTGCAGGTACCTGTAGGTAAAGCTGTGTCATTATCCGCATTGAGTTCTCCAGGCAGAGCTCTGAGTTTTTTGATCCAATTCTCTGTGGAGAGAATTACTTGCCTGCATCTCTGTGATGCATACCTATTTATAGATTGTGTGGTGTGTGTGGCAGATTTATGTGCTGCACTTTGCCTGCACGCACACCTATGTTGGCCAGCACCAGTGTGGCAGGTACGGGAATATCCATATAATATACATATCAGTGCTTTATGAGCAGCTCATTGAGTTCAGCGTGGTACTCCTTCTGCTGCTTTTGTGCAGTTCATTATAGAGACATACTTGAGTTTGCTCAGTTGCTTCTCCCAAAGGCCAACTTTTGATCTTCTCTTGGGAACCTGTCGCACTGTCTTGGTCTCTAGGTACCACAGCCAATGTGTTTAC
The DNA here is from genome assembly GCA_013396775.1 of Cephalopterus ornatus. Lineage (NCBI taxonomy): Eukaryota > Metazoa > Chordata > Aves > Passeriformes > Cotingidae > Cephalopterus > Cephalopterus ornatus. The sequence continues at coordinate 44,495 of VZRE01004190.1, forward strand.
CAACTCTTTTTCTCTTTCTTGCCCTCTCTATTATGTGTCCCCTTTTTTCTCGCACACAAAAGCCCTGCGCGGTGCTTGTGTGTGGTCCCCAAGAGATGCGGGCCCGGCGAGGAGCCGGTTTTCGGCGAGGCGCTGGGCTGGAGGATCTGTGAACCCGTGCAATTAGCAGTTTAGATCCGGGACCCCACGTGTGGGAGCGGGGCCCGCGGTTGTGCCGCAGCGATGGGGACAGCCGCCCTCCGGGCGGGTGCACCGACCCCTGGCAGAAGGGTCACGCCGCGCCGCAGACAGCCCCGAGCTCAGGAAAAACCCAGAGATCAGAGCCGCAATCTGTAGTGGGGTGTCCTCCCCCTCCGCCACCCCCTGCACAACACATGGATTCAGAAAGGGATCATTTGGAAAGCATTTGCAAACATATGGGTCGTTTTTAAGTCAAGACTTCTTTAATTCGCTGTGTTTCCTAGTTTTTTTGGAAGGGAGGAGGTTAGGTGGAGGTTTTTTTTGGGGAGGGGGGTTGTTT
>VZRE01004190.1:45088-170950 GCA_013396775.1 Cephalopterus ornatus
CTGGAAAAAGCCTGGCTGGGAAAAAAAAAACAAAAAGAGGAGGGCTGAGTGGTGGAATAAAGAGCGCAGCAAAGCTACCCTAAAGCAGCTTGTTCCCAACTCATGTCCCTTACACAGAGATTAAAAGAACAAACACTCTGCTCTTCTTAATGATGGCATTACCAAGTATAATTAATTAGAAGGGTAGCAAAAGGAATCAGATCCCTGATGCTAATTACTTTCCTAAAAGGATAATATGCTCTTATGTTATCAGTCTAGATCTGACAGAAATATGTCTATTACTGCTACCGCTGCTACTAATCAAGTAGTAAAATAAAATACCCAAGGGATATACACGCCTGGGTTTGTTTATATGCATGTATGTGTACATACACGTGCATATAATGATATACTCACTATATTACCTTATATATATTTAATGCTATGTTACATATATATGCTATATAGCATGATGTGTACAAGCACTCATGCATTATCACTTCATAGAATCACAGAACCACTTAGGTTGCAAAAGACCTTTAAGATCATTGAGTCCAACTGCTAGCCCAGCACTGCCAAGTCCACAGCTAAACCATGTTTATGTATTTATAGTTAGAGTGGATTTTAGACGTATATGTTGACAGACAGCCAGGCAGAAAGACAAATATTTATGACACCACTTCCCTGCAATGCTACCACCAAAGAAGGGGAACAATAAATAAAAGCTCCTCCACCTTTGCCAACCATGGCCTGTGCACTCAGGTCTGAGTAGGATCGGGGGTGATATTTCCTTTGTGAATGTGATGGCCCATTAGGCTGTGTCTTGAAGAACTAATGACTGGGTGTCACTGATTTGCAGAGGAATTTTAGCTGCAGAAAATGATCGATGTCTTTCAGCCAAAGATTCCTCTCAGCAGGCTGGACATATTTTGGGTAGCCTGCTCTGCTTACTGTGAAGGATTGCTAAATAAATGGCGGGTTAGCAGCTGAAACACACAGGCTTTGGGTATTCAGTGGGAGACCTGGCTTGCAGGGTTGTTATTATCATCACTTCAAGAAGCTGGAAGGGATGTGTAACACAGCCCACGTAAAATCCTGGCTCTCAAATGACTTTACTATATCCACATACAGTGAGGGGGTTGTTACTACAAGTAACTACTACATGTTTATGTACATCCTTCCCCCACCTCCTTGTGTGCACGAGCACACAGATGTGATGGCCCTGTGGATGTTCATATGCCCACGTGGGTGTGAACATATATGTGCACATCCCTCTGTGCCCCCCGTGTGTTTGTGTGTGTGTGTGTGTGTGATACCTGTGTGCACAGTTGTGTTGCAGTCTGTGAGCACATTTGTGCCCAGGTTGCACGTTTGAATGCATATTTGTGTGTGTAGGTGCATTTTACCAGCAGGAGAAAACCCACATATGTAGATCTCTCTGTGTGTATGGAGGTGTGTGGCACATGCATTGGTACAGACATCACATGTTATTTTTAGTTGTTTCCCATCCTTCCAGCTTCCCAAAATACCACTCCTTCTCCCCACTCCTGCCTCCCAATCCTGCCATTCCCACAGACTGTGAATTTTCTTCAGAACTTGAAGCCTTTGCCCAGTGCTCCTCAGTGAGCAGAAAGCAGTAAGTGCAATTTAATGTATTATTTATGAGTGGTGGGAAAGTCTAAGGGGGTTTTAATCTCTGCTTCTCCACTTCCTTCCCAGATGAAAACCATTTCACCTCCCTTCCCAGATATTCAGCTCCAGTGTGCTCCCCCACTCCACTCCCATCTGTGCCTTATTTGTACAAATGTTCCCGTGTCTTTAGAAATCATCTTCAAAAAAAAAAAAAAAGGGAAAAAAAAGAGAGAGAAAAAGAAAAGAAAACCCTTGGCAAACCCATATTGTACTTAAACATTTGTGAAGATTTTGTTTCTCTCAATATGGAAGCAAGAGGGGGCTCTGGGAGGGGCTTTCGTGGAGAAATGTCTCATTCAGTCTGCTGAGCCCCCTCCTTGAAGTTTCTTTTCAAGGCTGTTGGAAAGTTGGGCAAACTGAAAAGCAAAACAATAATTAGAGATAATTGCTTGTGTCCAAACACAGGCATCAAAGCCTCAGGGGTCTCATTTGTGATGGGCCTTAGTGTGTGATCCAAAAAAAAAAAAAAATGAAAAAAAAAAAGGTGACCCTTATTTTATTTATTGAGTGGGGGAACAGAGAGAAAGTGCCAGATGGGAGGACCTCAGAGCAATCTCCAACGGCTCAGCCCTGCCTGCTTGGGCGAACAGGCACTGAGGCCAGGATAAAAGGGATAGAAAGCAGGGTCAGGAGAGGTTGCATAATTACTAGGGTGGAGGTAAAAGGGGTGAGAGGGGAGACAAGGGTCTCTCTGGCCCCACCGTGGGGATCTGTGCAGACCCCCAGCTCTGTGTGGCTGGTGACATCCCTGGTACCTATGCTTCAGGATGGCTCATCAGGGATGGTTTACATGGGGCTGAGCCACCCCCTTTCTCTTCCTCCAAGCTGCATCCCTAGTGTGGATCCAACTGGATGCAGACCCAAGAGGTTCTGCCCCAAATTCTTCCCTGATGGGATGCACTGCCAGCAGGAACACGGGACCCCTGGGTTGCCCACGGCACCCCTGGGTTACTCACAGCACCCCTGGGTTACCCACAGCACAGGCAGCACCGAATCTCTGGTGTTTTTACTGAAAACAGTGAGTGGGTCGTGGGGGCTGGGAAAATAAATAAGGGGAAAAAAAATCGGAAAAGGCAGGGGCAGTGTTAAAAACCCCCACCAAACTCAGTGAAATAGTCTCATTCTCTCGTCGTTACTGGGAAGATGTGCTGCTCTGGCTGCAAACAATGAAGGAAGAGGTTCGGGCAAGGATGGAGGTGTCAGATTTAGGGGGACCAGACTCCTTTCGAGGGGGCCCCAGGAATCTGAAGGAAAGCAGTAAATGAGAGCAAACGAGCAGGAGAGGGATAGCCGCTCCTATAGCAGAGGGATAACGGAGGACTCTCCAGGGACCCCTTGCCTCTTCTCCGGTTTTCAAAGGCTGGTTCACATGATAAGAAGTGGCCAAGGTTTGTCCTCACCCCGCGTGTCCCTCGGTAATGGGCTTGTAATGACCTAAACGATTTGCTGATTAGGGACAATAAATCTGCACTTTCCGCGCAGGGTGTCCCTCACCGAGGCGGGGTGGGGGGGCGGGGGGGAGCAGAGGGGACAGCCGAGGCCGAGGACACTCACCAGTCCCCGAGCAGGAAGGTGACAGTGTTTGTTTATTCGGGCTGCTGGGAATTCGGCTGCAGAGCTGAACATATTTATCCCAGCATCTGCCTCCACCTTTCCAGAGGGGAGATTTCGGGGCTCAGACGGAGGAGAAGAAGTGTCTGTCCGGTTCCTTTGGGGGTGGGGTGGGGGAAAGCAGGCGGCGGCTTTGCTCGGCTCTCTCCTCAAGGGACAGGTGAAGAAGAAAAAGCTGTGTGTGAGTTTGTGTGCGTGTGCGCGCGCGTGTAATAGGGGAAGAAACCCCGAATGAAAGCCCCGACGGCTCACCCTCGCCTCCAGTCCGCCCCGCAGCGCCGCGCGGTCCCGCGGCACCCCCTGCGCCCCGCCGAGGGAAGTGCACCGTGCCCGCGCCCGGGGAGCCGGGATGCTCTCAGATTAAAAAAACAAACAAACAAAAAAACCAAAAACAAAAACAAAACAAAAAAAAAAGGAAAGGTAAAAATTATAAATAAAACCACAAACAAGCAAACGAAAACCCCAAACAAAAACACAAACCAGCAGGGAAAACGGACATCTCACTGCATTAGCTTAAAAGAGCCTCCGGGACTTGATCGAGCGCATCGCCCGGTTCATGAGCGCAGTGCCCAGGGGCAAGGAGGGACGGAAGGAAGGGGTTTCTTTGCCGTGTCCCCCCCGCCCTGGTGCAGGTGCATGGGGGAAGGTGGTTCCCGCGGTGGCACCGTAGCAGGGCTGGCGGAGATGCCCCAAACGGGGTGGTCCCCCGGCGGAGGGGGTGGCCGTGCCCTCCCGGCCGTGCGCCAAGGCGCCGGCATCGCCAGGCACTTCTAATTAGCAAAGAAAGATGTTGATCATTAGCGAGCAACAAACCTCCAAGCCAGGCGGGCTCTCCCCGGAACGGGGCTGGGGACTGAGGGCTGTGTCCTGCCGCCGTCCCGAGCCGCTTCCCGGCCGCCGGGCGCTCCGGCCCCGTCACCTGGCGCACAGCTGCGGCTCTCCTAGATTGCTTTCTTGTTTAATATTTCTTTTCTCTTTCCCCGCGTAGGGTTGCTGTAATCGAGGCGAAATTCGCCTCATCCCGGAGCCCCCCTCAGCACCCCGACCCTTCCCACCGCACGACCCCTCTCTAACTGTCGTTCTCCTAATTTCTTTTTCCCCCCCGCTCACTCTTTTTTTAGCAACTCTCAGTCTTCCTCCATCTTTCGATTCAGCAACACCCCCTCATACCGCCTGCAGTTTCTCCATCCTCCCTCCAGCGACCCCTCCTCTCCCGCTCCGGCGGGAGCGCAGAGCCGCGCAGCCCTTCGAGGGCTGGATCCCGAAAGGCTTTTTGGACAGTTGCATCGGCTGGTGCAAAATCATTTTACAAAAATGTCGGAAAATGTTTGTCCCGAATCAAACCAAACCAGCCTTTTTTTGCCCACCCCGAGTAATTTTTTGCTACTAAAAACGCGTGGCTTTGGATCGGGCTGGCTCCGCCGGGAGAGACTGTTGAGGTCGGTTTCGCGGCGATTTTTAAATTATTTTGTTTTGTTAGGTTTGCATCTTTAATTTTTCTGCATAGATTTCTATGCAGATAGCAGTTCTTCCTCCTCCTGAGAACAAGCGTGTGGAAACAACGTTTTTGGTCCCGCAGCCATCATTACCTGCCCCGGGGCGACTGCGCCAGGGGCTGGCAGGGACCCTGGGGATCCCCGAACCTTCCTGCTCTGCCGGCGGGACCAGCCTGGCTGGCCCGTACTTTCGAAATGACATTTCTCCTGGTGAGCCGAGCCAGGCTCCGAAACAAAATCAGCGTGTTTATATGCCCCAGGGTGGGTTTTCTCTGATGGATGACTGCCCGGGGCTCCTGCCTTCTACTTCATCCCGTTTGTCCCCTGATAATTTACAAGTTCAGCGTGTACACACACACACAATTATATCTGTATATATATAAATGACGCATGTGACAATTTCGTAATTAATTTCACCATATATTTGTGAAACACGCTATGAAATATGCCTCGTGCGAATGAGCATTATGGACACATTACTTGTAATTCGAAATTATTGTTCATACAGTTCTACGTACAGTAGAAAAATTATGTATATCCTTAATTTAAGTGTGTCCTTCAACTACATGTAGTGCATATATTTAGCTGAGTTATTAAATGAGAATTAGAATTACAAATTATAAAGCGGCATATTCGTGCGATACACACAACTGACAGGTATCTTAGACTTACAACATTGGTGAATACGTAAATATACGGTATTTGCAGGAAGACTTTATCAAATATACCGCAGTTTACACGGGTATGTCCATATATTGAGAAGTGGCCTCTAAATAGATATGTCTGTCTAATTTTTTACCTCTGAACGACCTTTGAGCTGTACATAATTACCGAAACGGCCATTTGGGTACGGACACGCACGTCCTTAAATGAACCGTGCGCAGGCGGGTGCGCACACACGGGCACACACCGCGGGCCCCTGAGGGCGGTGCGAGGGGGCTGGCGGGGAGAGGATGGGGCCCCGACGCCTTCCCTCCGTGCTTTCCGATCTGCCCGCACCGCAACGCGCCTCTTCCTCCTCCTCCTCGTCCTCCTTCTCCTGCCCGCCCGCCGCGGTGAGGAGCCGCTCGGCCCCCGGGGCCGCGGGCAGGGTGGGATCCCCGCTGCTCTGTGCTCGCGATGCTCCCCCCACAACTCCGGTGCTTCAGCTTCTCCGAGGCACAGTCCGGCCCTCTCCCTCCCGCGGGGAGGTGCCGCTGTCAGCCCCCGTTTAGTGCCACCAGACCCCGCGTGGTGCATCCCCTCCCCCGCGGTACCTACCGGGGGCTCCGGGCCGGGAAAGGACGAGGGGAAAAAAGCTTCCAAGCAAAACACACCCACGTTCAGCAAACGTTATTTTAGGGACGGGGATCGGCTCCAAACCCAGAGGCACCAGCTGTGTGCTTGCCACCTAAAGTGCAAGAGCACGCGGGATGGAGGGGGACAAGGTCTGGTTGCGCCCCATCCCCCGGCCCCGGATGCTCTCTGGGTTTGGAAGGGCCTATTTTGGTTTTGCGTGCCCACCTTGTGCCTTTCCACTCTAGAGACTCAGACGCTCTTTGGAGCAGAGGAGAGGTGAAATTCACTTGTCTGTTTTGTTTTAACCCACTGATGGGTGAAACACAGAAAATTTGAAGCGTGACCTGTGTGTAGCCGAGAGACCAACCCAGAAACTCGCCTCATGTCCCTGCTTTCTCCTTCTGTAGACAGGGGAAATGGTTCTGACTCTGCTCAGCAGCATCCGTAGGCTGCAGTGCCAGTAGTACCTGCTCCAATGCTGGGTTTTGGCTTTGAACAGATACTCTCTACTTGTTGTTGGTAGGGGTTGGCACCTGCTCCTGGCTTAAGTACACAATGTGTAATTTAATGTAAAATACATACCACTTGATATGTAATGCATATGTAAGAAACACTACGCAGCACAAAACGTGCACCATATTCCATATAACATAGAATCTGCAGTAATAGGAGACACACAGTAATGCATGGGATATTGCAAGATGCTGTGTCTTGTATGTGTCTTGTATGGAAAGCTCGTATTACAAGCCATTACAAGTTAGGTTGTTTGGTGATCTTAAGATCATTCATAGTCAATTAACCCTTGGGACTAAATTATCCCGTGCTACTGCTGCCTCAGGTCGATATCTACATAATCTTTCAGCTCTAACACACGGGCTGTTCCTGGGTCTGAACCATGCAAAAAAATGCCGTGTCTTATCCCTAATTTTATAAATGTGTCTGTGTGTAGTCACAATATATAATGACTGTTTCTTTGCAAAGCTGTATTGTGTGTGTAGTCATTGCATATGTATATGGACACTATTTCTCCATAAAACTGTAAAATTTCAAGGTTTCCAAGGTCTCTTTGTTAGGAAGCTGCATGATTTTGACATATACCCAAAGCCGTCCAAGCTAAAAGCCCAGGGAGGAAAGGAAAATTGCTGTGGAGCCGAGCCCGAGGAAGAGAGTCTTGCTGATTGCCTTTCTGGGCTGTGAAGCCCATGCTAGGACTGGGCAAAAAGCTGGAGGCTTCGTTTTCCAGCTTCTCTAGTGACCCAGCCCAATGGGAGAGCAAAGTATGGGAGCTGAGCCAGCGAAGAGAAGAGCTAGCGTGTCTTTTGGTATGTGGCTAAAGCAGCTGTGATCTGAAGCCAGGGATGCACATTGCAATTGCCCTTAGGAGCTCAGTTTTTCTCTGCTGTAGCTGTTCAGGGCTGTAAAAAGAAAAAGTCTTAGCTATCATCATGGGGTGCTGCTCTAGAGAACTACTTTCTTCTCTTCTCTGCTAGTGTTTCTTATGTGATTTCTGAAGAAATCATTTAAACTTAGGATTTCCAACAGGAATAATACTAAGTGCATATGAGCCTGCATGTGCGTGTTTATAAGTCACAAACACCCACATGAATCCCGCAGCTGCCAATAGGAAACACGTGTATGTCCACAGAAAATCAGTTTGCATTTTGGGGAGGATATCTGTGTCGAATACAGATAAATAGAGTAGGGGGTAGACAGAGGCACATCAACTGCTCACAGTTTTAAAAAAAGGAATTTGGGAAGACAGTAAGGGAGATCTTTCTCAAAGGCTAATCTATGCAAATTGACAGAAAAAATAACTATTGATGTTCATGGAGTACCAAGCTGTTGAAACATGCAGAGTGGAGTTTATTCTCTGTGTTTGTCACACAGTGTAATATTTCGATCTCAAACTCTGTAATTATTTGGTCTGTTTATTGCTTGGTCATGACTCAGAGGTTACATTATGATCTCTGATGTTTAAAACTTATAGTTTTCTTCTGGTCACTGCTAATATAGCAAAATTAAAAAGAATGCATTTATTATTTTATAATTTTCTCTTTTCTGCCTTCTCCTCTAAATTTAAAACCAGATTTTTTTTGTGGTTAGTTTGTACTGAAAAGTGACTCATACTCATCAGACCAGGCCTATTAATTTACTTGATTTGTTGTTTTTGAAAGGAAAGAGAATAAGTTTCTTTGAAGTACCATCAAGTGTGTTTCTTTTCCCCTCCCTAGTGAAATAAGACATATTATTTTTGCCTTGTGATCTGTGTGCAAAATAATTAGAAACCAACTGGTGAGGGGAGAGGGAAGGGAACCAGAGAGTTGTTCCAACCCTTGACTTCGACTTGTCTGTCTTACAGAGAGGGTTTGTGAGTGGGTTTGTGCAGCACCTTGCCTGCAGGTTCACAAACCTTCTGGGTTATTTTCTGCTGTGTAGTGATCCCCCAAGGGGCTCGGTTCAGGTACACACAGTATTCAATGCTTATCTATCTGATGGGGCCACTTGTTGGATTACCACCTTCTAGCTATTTAAGGGCTTAAAGAGTAGGATCAGGAAGCTTGTTTTATCCTACAGACTTTTGTCTCCTAAGCATACGGAGATCTCCATGTTAAGTGCAAGCCATCAATCTCAGGGCTATGGTGATTTTGTCACCTTCTGGTTTCTAACACCATGTCGTGGAGAAACCGATGCTTTGACCTTGAGGAAAATGTGCATACCTGTCCTGTGTTAATTACCCCTCAACACCCACCCCTCCTTCTGCCCTTTTTTAGGGGGAAAACACCCAGAGCCATATAGCAGCCGGAATTTAAGAACATTTACTTGCATTCAGCCTGGGGTGCTGGGGCTCAGCTCTGTCCGGAGAGGCTCAGGGTTTTGCTCTGCGAGGGTGAGGAACCTCTATGGAGGCAAGATGACTTAGTGGCCATATTGCAATGACATCATTAATATTCCAGTGTGATATAACCTCATCTGAGCCCGAATTGCTGCTTTAACCATTTAACCATCAGATATTACACTGTGGGTCAGTGACTCTGTTGGAAAGCAGAGACCTGAAACAGTTCAGTCCCGCTTGATCTGATCAGAGTGGGCACACCAGATTGGGCTGGAGTCTTATTTGGACACCAGAAACACAGTTCCTATGTCCTGGCTCTATCCAACAACATTAATAACTGCTATGGGCCAGTGCATATCACAAAAATGCCCTCAGGGACTGGGCCTTTCTTTAGGGTGGCAGCATTTCCCTTGGTTGGAATTTGGCTCCTACCTCCCTCCGGCCCTAGCAGCATTGCTCCTGAACCTTATCCGACATTGAAGTGCCACTGGCCAATCCCTTAGGCAGCTGCTAATCCCAGGGAAATGCCCTGCACCTCTGCCCTGGCTGTTTAATCCCAGTCTCTGCAGCTTTATTTCCTAAATCCCATCCGAGCAGTGTGGCCAGAAAAAGCAGCAGCTACTCACCCAGCCAATAAGGGGTAAGTGAGATCTGGACTTCTGGGCTTTGCTGCTCGTTTCTTGGGTAAGAGAGTTTTATTTCTGCATCTTGGAGCATGGCCTCCCTCAGCCTTTTCTTCCTTTGTGGGTATTGCCACCGGTCAGAGCACAGACAGCTGTGCACCCTCCTGGCCCTGGCAGGCCCCTGCTCTTCTTCAGAGTAAATACCCCCTTGTAATGTTCTGGAAAGGGTGTGTGTGCACCCCAGGTTGGGATGTCCCTGGTTAAAACCTCCCCAGGCTTCCAGCAGAGGCACAGCAAAGCATCCCACTGATTTTAGCAACAGTATGGGACCAGTTTCCAAGAAATTTAGGGATCCTGCGTTGCCTTGTGGCTTCTGGGTGGGATTTGAACCAATGACTGAAATTAGAAAGCTGCCTGGAGTGAGTTGGTTTCATTCCTACCCCACCCCAATTTTAGATTTTCATCTCAAATCTCATTTTCATTGTGATTATATATAATATATAATCATAATCTGTTTCACAAGCTGGGATTCTGACTTCAAGCTCTGCTGCCAAAGAGCCATGGATGGAAATAACTAAAAACTCTTATGTACTTTGGGCACAATGTAGTGTGCAAACAGAGCACAAACACCCCAAATCTGTTGTTCTGTCTCTGATTTTGACTGATTTCGAAGAAACATTAAGAATAATAATGAGAAGCTGATGACAATTGCAGCCTGACGAATGCACGACTCCTAGAGAACAGATGGTGCAAAGACATCTTTTAAAAAACTTTTCTTAAAAAATTGACTTGGCACCTGGGCCTTTCTTAGGACAAATGCTCGAACTTGGAACAACCACAGCCCTTGGCAGTTGAGATACATTGAAATCCATCGAAATCCATTGATTTTGCGGCAGAGGAATGCAGATTTAGCAAGATGCAGATTTCTTTCTCGGCAATCAATAATATTTCTTCTTTCGTGTTTGAGAGGGCTCATCTCTTTTTCTCTGTTATAACCAGAAGAATTTAGTTTCATAGCTCTAAAAATGTTCTGGTTTCAAGGGTAACTGACTGGGCTTTAAAGTGAATAAATAATTGTAAAGAGAAGGGATCATTTGTTTGTCCTTCAGCTCTGTGTTTTATCAAGTTCAGTGCTTTCTGCCACTAATTTTTTACTTAGCAGTCCCCCAAGCATTTTCAAGCGGAAGTTAAATCAATCTGTAGCAAATTTAGCCCTATTGATAGTACAGTGGCTTTTCTCGAGCTTAATTCACTGGCTTCTTATAAATAGTCACAACCTCTTAGAAAACAACATGTTCAACAACTGATGTCATTACTGTTATATTGAACCCAACAAATTATCCTAGATAAAAGAATCTCATGAAGAAAAGCATCTGACCTTGGTGTGAAGACTTTCAGTGATACAGAGTCCGCCTTATCCTTTGATCAATGTTTCCGTGTTAAAAAAATCTATGCTTTATCACTTATTCAAGTTTGGCTGGCATTTACTTCCAAGCAATGAATCTCATTTGTCATTTCTCAGCTAGATCAAAGAACCATTCCATACTGGGTATTTTCTTTTTCCATCTGTACTTGGACATCCTAGTAGAGTCATCTCTTAAGCTTCTTTGTGATAGAATAATCAGATTGAGCTGCGTAAGTCTCTCACTAGAAGGCATGGTTGGTTGTTAGGTTTTTTTTTTACAGCCCTCAAATCATATGGATTTCCATATGGCTTGACATCAGCGGAGATTTATGCTAGCTTGGAATTTGGCTGTATATTTCAATTACTGTGAACATTTTGTGGCCTGGGGTGGAACACGCCTAAGAGCATGACAAATTATTTGTAACATGCATATCTGCTGAACTTGGTTTAGCAATCAAATGGAGTAAAATTCAGTTGCATGCAGATGATCAGCAGAAAGCCCATGTCCCATTAAACTGTTTCCATGGGTTTATGTTCATCTTAAGAGCAATTGAGGCCATGGGAGCAAAGAAAAACATCAGCCGTTGAGACAGATGCTTAACTTATGCACCTCATTTTTCATGGCCTCCGTGGAGTTGTGCTGATTTACACCAGCTGAAGACCTTGGCCCACAGTAAGGCAGCACAAACTGATAAAGGAGTCCAATCCTCAGCTGGCAGCTTATATGAGAGCTTGAATCCAACCTCACTGCTTGGTAATATCTCATTAGAGCCTGAGTCAATATGGCAAGGGGACAGAGTTATAACAGAGCAAAGCTGCAGCAACTTCACAGAATCCCTATTGCTGTAGGGCTTCCGAGGGAAAATCTGGTCCATCATTTTCGTTCACAGCTCCAGGCAGGAGTTTTCCTCTTAGAATAGATACAAAGACAGACCTCAGTGAAATCCAAATGTTCGGCTGGTGGAAGTCCGCGGGATCCCATCCAAATGCTTTCCCTTGGTTGTGGAAGCCACACAGCAAGGTCCTGAGCAGCCATGGGAATCAGTGGCATGTGTTAGTGCCCTTTGCAATCCTGGTTTTCCACATATGTACATTTCCACACACACAAAAAATTGTGTTCATACATTTGCATGTAGCTCATATAAATGGATGCACACACAAATCATAGCCATCTATTTTCATATGCGTCTTATAAACACGTACATCTAAATACAGGAATGTGTACATTTATATTTTATGCAGAGGGACACAGATAAGACTGATGCTATGGATAGGGATGTGTGTGTGCTTGTGTTAAGCTGCTGTCTGGTTGTGTACACCAGTGTGATCAAGGGAATGTGAATAGAAGCGTGTGTGTTTATGTATGCATGTGTGGAGCTGGTGTGGGGAAGGGCCGCTGGGAAATAAATGATATGAAATGTCTGTACATTCCAGGGAAATGTTCGGATCCCTGAGGTTAAGGGATATGCTCTAGTCATAAAAATAAACACACTGGTATAGCACGCCATTGATATGTGGATAAACTCACTGAGGACGGGTAAAGTTTCAGCTTTCACCTCCTGATGGTGAGCTCGCTGCTTCCCTCGCTGCCTCTTTTGACAGTTCAAAGTGAAATGACATTTTAAATAAGAGCTTAAAGAGCAGAGGAAAACAGAGGTTTTCTGCTTGAAACAGGGGAAATTTGATAAACCAGTCTTCCAGAGATGCCAGTGATTTCAAAAGGCTCCATTTCCTTTTGATAAGGTTTTGAGAGAGTAATTCAGAGTAGGATCTGTTAGCCAGAGCTCTTAGCTGCTAAAATGTCAGCTCAGAGGCTGAGCTATTTCCCCAAGACTAATGGTTAGTTATTGCAATCTATAGCCTATTTTGCTGAGCCCTTTACAAAATCTTCGCTCCACTTCTATCCTGCCTTTAAAATTGCACTTAGATTTGCAATGGTCAGAGGAGTTTAATTAGGCAAGACCTAAAGAAAGGCTCATGTGCTTTAAAGCTTGAGCTACTTTTTCCAACTGTGTGCGTTCTAATAAAAGATACTACCTCCTCTTGCATACAATGCCTTGTACATACCTCCAGACCATGACAGGTGTACCTCAAGATGAACATGAGGCACAGAAGCACCCAGAACTGTAGAGGGTGGAAGTTCTGACCTGTCACCATTAGTTGTGTTGGAAGTTCAACCCATTGTTTTTCATCATCAGTTATGGCATGGCTTCAAGAGCCAAATTTTTGACCAGAATGGTCCAGCCCACTTCATCTGAAGACCATGTGGAAGATCAGATACACCAATCTTTCCTCTGTCAGGTGCATGGAAATGACCAAACATCTGAACAAACTTCAGGTGAGCAGAATTCAGGTATCCCCATCGTCTGATGGGACTAGAGAGGTCCCCATCAGATTGTTCTGCACCACGTGAGGTACACGACAGTTCTCAGCTCCTGCCTGGGTTCAGATGTGACCCACAAGGAGACAGCTCTCTGTTTGTCCATGTGCTGAAAGAGCGAGTGCAGGACCTCTGGGAGAGGCAGCAGTGGGGCAAGACTGCTGAAGCATTCCATGGAGGGTCCAGACTTGGCCATACCTGAGGACCTTCCTTTGAAGACGGCATCGTGGCCCATTGTGTTGTTCTGGTGGAGCACACCTCAGCTGAGGGGCAGAATTTGGACTTTGCTGTCAGGTAAAGAGATTGGATTGGAAGGAGAATGCACATCCCATAGGCTGATCTCTCCCAGGTTTCCTTGCATTACACCAGCCAACAGCTTCACATCTCTCTGAGCAAGTTTCTCCTGGTACCCACCCAACTTTACTAAGCCATTGAGTGCTCCAATGGTGCCTGAAAAACTTGAATGTGTGGGAAAGGGGGGAGAGTAAAAACCAGGACATCTAAAATGCTGTCACAAAAGAGTCAGTCAAACACAGAGGTACAAACCTACCACCCTGAAAATACCAGGTCTAGCCTTGGCCAGTGTGACTTCCCAAAAACATTAAAAGGACTGTGCTGATTCACATCAGCTGAAAATTTGGCCCACCACTCAGTTGTAGGAACCATGTGAAGTAAGAGATATGCAGGCTGTATAAACATGGATCCTACAGATGTGCAAGCGTGCAAATAGTGTAGATGGAAAGACAGATGATAGAGGAGGGTGTCCGTCTAGGAAAAAAAAGGTATAGTTATCTTTCTGTAACAAGCTGGAGTGTGGCACACTCAAGATTCCTGTTGTGGGTGCGCTGTACAGCAAAGCCCTGATTTTCATTCCGGGTTTCGCAATCACTGCTATCTTAACTCCAAGCCTCGTTAAATCAACCTCTTCTGAACTGTGGTACAATGTTACAGTGCAGATCCTCCCATTCCCCAGTGGGAAACCAACTTGGACTCAGGAGCCATCATTTAACCTTGGAGTCTCTGAATCAACAAGGCAGTTTCTGCTCAGACACCTGGCAGCACATGCATTTTATGCTTTAACATGGCTGGTAAATCCTGGGTGGTTAAGTAAACTTAACCTTCATTTATGAAACTTGCGAACCAAAGGGTAAAATGTGCCTTGTGCAAGTAATTACGTAAAGGTCTTAGAGAGTGGAGTTATCACTTAAAGACGCCGGGCATTGCTAATGAGTTGACTGAGAATTGATCTCTCTGTAATTTAGTTATTTATATGCAGTTCCTGTTTTCCATGCTCAACTATAGGTCAAGCCCACTTTGAACTGCTCAGAGACCCCCAAGTTTGTCAAGCAAAGTCCCAAAGCCATGGCACAATGATATTTTAGAAGAGTAAATATTGTCCTGAGAGGCTTTAAAAAGGAGGCAAAGCTGTTTGCTTTCTAGCTGGTTCTTTAAACTGGACAACTGTTTCCTGTTACTAAGGGGTCTCTCAGCAACGTGACTTTGCTTCTGTTAAACAGAAAAGAGCTTCAGGAAAAATGTCAGTACCACCGTCCAGGTATTTTCATATCCCGGCGAGCTGGGTAGGAACAGCCTTGGGTTTCTGAACAGAAATATGTTCACACTATTCTGCAAATAACACAGCATGGGTATAACAGATCCTGGGCTGTAGGAAGCGATGAAAGAACTCAGGCTGCTAAACATCACCCTCAGGACTAATTTTATGCCAAATGGCTGTGAGGAATGTTCAAAATCATGTTTGCTGCCTTATATATTAGTGTCTGGGTATATACACTACGTGTATGTGTTATCCCATATTTGTAGACTCAGGTGTGAACTTAGTGGTGCTGCTGCCTAAAGGTTCATGCAGATGGGCTTTCATTTTCATGAGGGCATCTCACATGGAGGAACAGAGGATGCTCCACTATGTAAAGGTACATTTTGGATGCCTGAGCTGGCAGCTGTACACCATGAACACCACACTCACACTGGAATGGGACACCACTGAGAGCACACACACATTCTGCTTCTTTCTGCAGACTTCAGCCACAGGTTCACACTGGGCTGGGCAGAGAGGGAACATGCGAATTTGAGCAAACCTGGGATGAAATAGCCAGAATCACCCAGCAGATCAGCTGAGCTGAGGTTTTTGAGCCCAGTAGAGCCAGGAACAGTAGGATGCTGCTCATGCCTAAATGTGGAGGTTTGGCAATGGAGCCCAAGTGGCCGTGGCCAAAGCCAGAAATGGAAATGGGGAATCTGGAAATTGCAGGGCTGAGCTTGTTGCGGACAGTTCTTCACCTGACAACACAGACATCTGGTGGAGGTCTTTCTTCCTCCTTGAACTGGTGTTACTGAAAATATTGGCACTCATGGAACTATTTGCAAATAGCTGAGGCTATGTAAGGGACTCTGGCTAAAATGGGGCAAAACTTGCCTTGTCTTGCGAGAGCAGGACATTCCTGGGATTCAGTTGCTGCTGGAAACATGGCTGAAATTACCCTCCTCTACCTCACTTCCATAGCTGCTGTGTTGGTTTATGACTCACTAGTGCAACTGAAGACTTTCAAAACAGTCTTGCTTGGCTCACAGCTGTGTCTCAGTTGAGTTTTTTATTTTTATTTATGTGTTTGTGTGTTTTGGTTTGCTTGTTTGAGAATGACATATTTGGCTTGCAGCCAAGTACCCTAGAGAGAGCATCGTCCTTTCTCGTGCTTCCTCAGTTGTGTTTGAGAGACTGAATGTACCTGGGGCAGCCAAGTCTCCCAACCTGGCAAATCATGAGGTTTGTTCAGCTTGAACAAACACAGCCTTTGTGGAAAGGACTTAAATCAGCCACCCTCCTGTCCCTGCTGTTGCAATCCTGCATCTGCTGAACACTCCTGGGACAGCAGAGGGATGTGCTGTGGAGGTGGCACACAGCTTTCTATCTGGGCAAGGCTCAACCCATGGCAGCAGCAGGAGCCTTGCACTGAGACTTCTTGTGGCTGATGTACGTTGTTATGGAGCATCTCTGTTAGTTAGCTGTACTCTCTAAAAGCTGATTTTTGCCCCAGAAGCACTTCAGGGACTCAGGATGGATGAATCCCAGTCCATATCACCCTGTGTGCTTGCTAAATAGATTTGAAGGGCAAATGTGGGTCACATGACCTTGATCCCACTGGTAAAAAGATAAGGAAACTCCTGAAGGTTGGAGGGAATTTGCAGGAGGCTCAATGGGATATCTTTTTCCCACCAGTTCTTGGTAGCTGAGGTCTTTGCCTACACATTTGTTTCAAATACGTTGAGGAGGGAGATCCACAAACATGTGGATCTTCAAGGAGAACTGTACCACCTCTCCAGCCTTAATAACCTACCCTCCCTTTCCCTGTGCCTTTAGCAGGCTCCAAAAGTCCCCTCTAAATCTCCCCTCGGTGTTCCAAGCCCTTTCCTCCATCCCCAGCAGAATCCCTCCTTGGTGCTGCAGGAGCTTTGCAGGGAGGAAGGAATCCTTCGCCATCTAGTGAGCAACGCTCACCATCACCGGCTGCTGCCGCTGGAGGAAGGGCTGGTGCGTGGCTCTGATGGAAAAATCCTTTTTCTCACCTCAAGCTAGAACCTGTATTGTACTCTCTCACCCACCGTCAATAACAGCTTGCTGACAAGCTTTTTTAGGCAGCAAATTACTCTTACATAGAGTTTAAGCATTTCACCTCCTGGGAGGACCACTGCTTCTAAATCATGTGTTTCCTCTCCTGCTCTGCTCAGGATTGCAGTGGTAGCACCAAGGGAGATGGATCAGTGTGACATGTTCATTTAGCTATAGATGTAGTATAAGGTCCACAGTTGGTCTGTGCCTGTATTGGAAACAGAAACTCTCTGTGAGATACAATGCATGCACTGAGAAGGGAATTTATTCTTGTATTTGTCTTTTTTCTTCCTTTTTTTTTGCTTCCTTCTGGGATGCCCATAACTGTACAGGGTCCAAATTCCCTCTCTCTCAATTTAAGAAATGTCTGATAAATGACCGCTCCTTTAGAGGGTTTCTAAAGGTTACCTGACATCTGCTGGGAGACACTAATGAGCAGGAAGCAGGGCAGGAGCTATTGATAGATCCATTCCTGCCTTCCTGTTAGTTTTCTATTGCCTGTCCTCTATTTTTAGTCTGGTTTCCAAAGGAAATGGGGAGCCATGTGATTGCTCTGCCCTCATCAGTCTATCAGTCCCTGCCTGATCATTCAAACAGGCAGGTTTCAGCCAGGTTTGTGTGTGGAACAGACTCCTATTAGAACCCTAAGTGTTTTGAGGAACTAAACAGCCAAGGCAGAGGGAAGAACCCCACATCCCTGCTCCGGCTGAAGGGAAGGTTATTACATGAGCCCAACACTTTATCAAGTCCAAGTGAAGCCACATACAAATGGGATTCAGATAATGGAGTTTCATACATTCATTTATAAAGTTACTTGTTATTATCATGGCTAATTGGTATGTTAATGATATGAAGCCTTTTATAAAATGTTATATTATTACTTGTGTTGCAAAAACAATAACTCGTGATTAGGAAGGAGATTTCGTGTATCAGGTGCTGTGCAAACTCGTAACCCACAGATGATCCCAGCCCCTCCAGTATGGTGTTTATTCAGGCCGCAGCCTGAATTTACAGGCCACAGTTTTTCTGTGCCACAGCCACTGCACAGTGTTAAGGATACTGTAAAATTCTTTTAGAAGGCCTATTTTAGAAAAATAGGGGAAGATTTTCTCTGTTTTTTATTAAATCTGAGGGACATCACAAATTGGATGTTTGGCAGGGCTAGAGAAAAGCTCATTTCAGCTGAGGATGATGATACAATACTGATGCAATACTGATCCAAACAGCTGTCAGTCAGTGTCCCTGAGACCCTCCAGAATGAGCTGTAGCAAGGCAGAAGTCATGAGTTGGGTTTATCCCTCCAGCTGCTGTAAACAGGCTTTAAGTCAGTCACTATGACCCTGTCCTGCATTTATTCTGTGCGTTTCAGGGCTCAGGGGAGAGGTCAAGGGCTATCTTGAAGGTTAGGAGATGTGCTCACAGCCAAGGGCCATTCCTGAACTGTGTCAATATTTGGTCTTACACAGAAGATATGAGCAGGAGATAAGAGGGCCCTGAGACACATCCACTGGGAAGGCGAGGCCAGGCATCTGATGAGGAGGATGAAGGTGAGGACAGTGGGGAAAAAGGATTGCCCATAGTCCCATGTTGCAATGGTGGCATTATTTTGCAGCTCACTGGTATTTCTCCCTGCCAGGTTGCATGTAGATGGAGGAGCCTTGTCACTCCTTAAAGAAAGAAATAAGCAGCCTGGCGAAGGTCAAAGAGCAAATCCTAACTAAAACCCAGAATCCCTGAACTTCAAACCCAAGTGCAACCCATTTGCTCCCAGCGTTAGAAAAGGGGAGCACCTGTAACCAGCTGCAAAGCACAGTGCTCTTTGGGGTGCAGCATGGCAACTGGTTGCCCATGTACCCTGCAAAGCAGAGGTATGCAATGGTCTGGGATCTAATAGATTCTATATTCAGTGGTCGCTGTGAGAGGAAGGTTGAGTTCCTGTAGTTTGAGCAATCTCAGGACTGTTGCACTGGGAGCTGAAAGGAAAGCTCAGAGGGCACAGAGTATGGAATGTAATCTTGAGTGTTAATATGGGGTTAAAATCCTGATGATTTTTAACTTAAGGGGATAAATCTCTCCTGGCTCTTCCTTTCTCCCTAGCAAACTCACCCTGATTTCTATTAAATAGCTATTATGTAATTACAGTATATATTGCCTACTTAAGTGCCTTCTGTCATCTGATTTACATGATTGGGTTATTCATTCTTCCCTTTTCCACCTGTTTCTTTGTGCTCCAGAGCACCAGTAAATAGCCTGCAAGCTTTACTGGAGGAATGACTGCAGCCCATAGCAAAACAGCACCTAGTCTGCAAGTATTTTTAGGGTGCAAGTGTTTTTTAGGGTGCTCAGTGGTTTGCAGTGAAACCTGGGCTTGGGGAGACCAGCTCCTCCTGAAGCCAAAGTTCAACATACTGGAAAACTTTGCTAAGGTTTTGTTGACTAAGGAATCCTGTCCCTGCACCTTGGCTGTGACTCAGGAGGTGCTGAAGTCTGATGGGCAATGGCTTAGTCTCTGCACAAAGAAGCAAGTGGGCTGGAAAGCTCCTTTTACTGTTCAAACGGATGTTTCCCCAGGCTCGTAAAATACTCAGTTTAAGTAGTAGCTATATTTCTAAGGCCGGTCCCACACCTGCAGCAACCTTGTAAATGGTGCTGGGATATATGGCTTTAAGACTCCTTGTAAAAAGTAAGATCAACACAAGATTTACACAGTTTTATGAAATTGTTTTATAAGCTATTTTGACAATGAATCCTGCTATCAACATCACCTCTGGTGTTAATCATGGAGGAAGCATTTAGCAGGAGCCAACAAAGATTAATGTAAACCCCTTTCCTAGGTAGCTGTGGGACTGAGATGGTTATCTTTCAAAATCTGGAGCATCATTCATGCAGCATTCGTGCATGTTTCTCTTCACCAGGTCACATGTAAGTGGAAGAGCCTTGCTGCTCCTTAAAGGAAAGAATGAGCAGCTTGGACAAGGTCACATTAAACTGAGAGCCGAGGCTCCCCACTGCTAATGTGCTCTCATTGCTCACCTTCCACATCAGCTCTCAAAGACAAGAAGTCAGGATCAAACTGGCACTTGCTCCATGCTCCCAGGATGCTCCCAGTTTTCTCTGTAACTGTACCTGTGAGTGTAAAACCTGCTGTGCTGGGTCACACCTGGGTCTGTCCTGCACCGTGTGCAAGGCTCCTGTGGTAGCTACAGGCAGATGCCTTGGAAAAAGCGACAGCAAATCAAGGATGTTGTATTTCCCCTGAGTGCTTTCCCAGAAGGATTGTCTGCAGCACAGGAGATTTCCAACACTGCTGTGCCTTGTTTGCTGGTTGCCCCCGGTGGAGCTCTGTTTTCCTGATATTTGTCAAATTTTTCTTTCAACCCCAGTGGACTTTCTACATACCCAGCCTCCCTCAGCAAGGACTCCCTTGGATCTTCTGCTGCCCAAGAGGAACCTCCTCCTCCTCCTCCTGCTTTAACGTGGCTCCCAAAAGCTTCACCTGGTGGCTCTGAGTCCTGTGCTGAAGAGAGTGAGCAGCTGCTCCCTTCCTAGGGATTTTGTAACCCTCTGGCATTCCCTGCCAAGCTGTTTCTCTTTTTTTCAGAGTATGTCTGTATTTCCAATTTCTTCATGTTCTGAAGGCACCTAGAGAGAATGGCTGGAAGCTGAATGAGGTGCATGGTATTTTGGCATCCTCTGCTGTTTGCCTGTCGTAGTCATCATACTCAGGCAGCTCTTGGCCCTCTGCACACAAGGGGTGTTCCATGCACAGAATAACTCCTTTGCAGTATAAGATATGGCCACGAGATGTCTCTTTGAGCCGTACATGATTCCAGCCTGGGAAACAGGAGCCCCCCTGGATCACAAACTGTGCAGAAAGCTTCTGGGGCCAGCGGTTGGCACCATCCCTGGTGAACACCCCCCTGCTGCAATTAACAGGATTGGAGAGCAAAGCCATTTGTGTAGGCAGAGGTGATACCTGTTATCAGGTCTGCAGGTATAGGTGGGAGACAAAAAAAGCCCCAGAAGCCCAAACGGCTAAGCTTTGAAACACGCAAGTTGATTTTCACTCTAAAACAAGAACTGCCATCTTTAAACTGAAACTCAGCTGAGAACAATCACTCTGAGTGTAATTGGATTTTGTTGGTTATTCAGGTTTGTGGAGGAGAAAAGTGTGATTGATACCTGTGGAGAAAAGGCAATGGCTTTAGTGAGGAGAGAAGGGATAAGATTGTTGGCCAAATGGAGAGAGAAAGAAAGGAGAAAAGAGAGACGCATGATTACTGGTTGTGGGATAACGAAGGCTTTACTGCTTCTGGCTTTAGGGAAATATATGTGCCATAAAAACTAGTAAGTCTGTGAGTTCTAATATGCATCAGATGTGGGAAATTAACCTTATCGTTTAACAGTATCTTGTAGGTTTCCCATGAGGCTCTGAACCAGAAAGCCAGAAATGGCATGATTGTTTTGTGCAAATGTTCTCCGGTTGGTAACTGAGTACATCAGATGAGTGGCAATACATGTAATTGCCAAATAATAATTTTGGGTAGATTATCTCTAGCATCATAAACTGGCAACAAATTCCAAGCACCAAATTGACCCTGATCAAAAACCTGCCTATTGCTCTGAACACTATCAGTCCTTATCAAATGACCATTTTTCAGCGGAGAAGGTGCTGGTGGCGATGCTGCGAAAAAATTACCCATCAGCCAGTCTTCAGCTGGTTACCATCCCAACCCGGGGCTAGAACCATTTCTGCAAGTAAGTGGCAAAATGTTTGTTTGATCTGGTAGCTGGAACCCTTTGTTGGGAGCTCACAATGTGTGAAAAAAAGAGAAGAAAAGCTCTGGCTGTAATGCAACTGGAATGAATGCTTTCCTTGCCTGCCGATCAGAGCAGATTATAGCTCACCTGCTGTGAACTAATCTCTCAGGGAGAGGGTCAGTTGTTTGGATAGTGTTGCTAATGGAAGGCAAAACCTTTCTCCACATTCCCTCTTTCAGTGCTGAGTCTGTTTAGGAGATGAGTCAGTCCTGGGTTATTCATCAACTTAGTTAGGAGCTATCCACCCAAGTTCACAAGTACCGCTAAAGCGCTTTACAATTACAGGAAATTATACTTAGGAGCTAATGTTAAAACACAGCTCTCTGCTCACTTCTCCAGCATGAGAGGCAGAGTGTCAGATTCGTGGCCCGCATTATTTCATTGTGCTGGAGAAAATACGTGGCAGGAATTTATTCCTTGCCGCGCTCCTCTTTGTGGATCTGAGCTCCAGTAGTGCTGGGGGGACATTTTCCTGGGGGAGGCAGGGGAGGGGGTGAGGCAGTATGATGAGGAGCCTTTCTGATGGTTGCACCAGGTCCTTGGCTTGCTCCAGAAGAGCATGTCAGAGCAGTGCTGTGGGCAGGGGGCCCTGGCAGCCTGCCTTGCTCACTGGGTGCAGTGTGACGTGTCTCACTGCCAGGGCTCAGACACCCGGAGAGAGGATGACAGTCCTCCCTTGGATGTGCTGTGCTTGCACTACCTCCACGTCCCTCATCCTCAACCCTAGGCTCTTTACGCTGTAGGAATTTAATGGGCAAGTACATATTGCTTGTTTTATTCATAGGCCTGCTCTTGTAGGACTGATGAATATCATAGAATCATAAAATGGTTTGGGTTGGAAGGGACCTTTAAAGGTCGTCTCATCCAACCCCTTTGCGATGAGCAGGGACACTTTCAACTGGATCAACTCAGAGGCCTGTCCAAGCTGACCCTGAATGTTTGCCCACCTCTCTGAGCAATCTGTTCTAGTGTGTCACCATCCTCATTGTCCCTTATATCTAGCATGTGGGATTCAACAGATGAATTCCCTGTGTGAAGGCAGGTGGCTCTCTCCATGCCCTGTCAGTCTCTCTGACCCATCTAAGGGTCAGGCTCTGGACTCTTCTTGAGGGCCTCATGCCACCCTCTCTTCAGTTTAGGGTAGATTCAGCAGCAGGATATCCTCCATAGGTTTGTTGCTATTTAGGAATTGTTCTCTGTGGATCACCTGTCTGCATGTGAGCAAGTATTGTTTGGTTAGTTTCTTGTTTTTCTATCACTTGCAACATAGGTTTTGGAGCGAAGTCAACAAATGTACATGTGGGTGTCAATAACTCACATTTTTGTCTCAGAGACAGACCCTCTGTTTAGACAATGATTTTTAATCCCACTTTAACTCCCATAGTCCAAAGGAAATGATAATTAAAAGTCTTCTTTATGGTCTTTGTAAGTGCTTAGTCAATGGTTTGTACTGCCAAATTTTAGTGAGAGATGTTTTGAAAAGGAATATTTTTTCAACTACGGCTTGCAAGACATAGTTAAAATGACAAAAATGTTAAAAAGCAAACCATTTAATACTGTTCCTTTTAGCCTTTTGTTGTTTTATGACTGGACTCTGCAACACCAGCATTAGCAGCCAAGGGCTCTCAAGGAGAGTGATTTACCGTATCAGGCCCACCTACCTTGAGCTGCCCACCTTTCAATGTCCAAGATGCCCATCTACAGCAGGGTCCACCCATGTGGGCCTCACAGGCAAAAGAAAGCTCAGAAATCACATCTCCAGATGCCTATACCAAGTTCCCATGCATTCTGACCTACAGAGACACACAGAGATGCTTAATTGTGGACCTATTTTTGTTAGACAAGATACTGGTTCTAGAACAATGAATCTTTCCCTCTTTCCCCCCCCAGAACCAGCCTATCAGTGGGATTTTGATCATGATGTTATTGTCTTTTCTTTCCAAGTGACCAAAAAGGTATTTTCCATTCAAACCCCTTTTTTAGGAAAATTAATAACCATGGGTAATGATAAATCTTTTAGGGATGTACAAAAGATGTATATTTTACTCTCATGCAGCCATTGAGCAAGGTCTGTATTTCATTGCCTTCTGTTTAATCCAGCCTTCTCCTGGGGACACCCAGCTGCAGTGGAATATAGATATTTTTCCATCTGAAGCCACTTGCCTTATGATTAAGAGGAGGTTCTTCAGTGCTAGCAAGATGATCATCAATTTTATATCCTGTAATTTCTCTGTCCTTAACTTTACAACATTTCGATAATTTGCCTTTGATTTAGTAGCTTAAATTTGTCTGTAAATCTGTTCTCCTGGGAGTGTAAGAAAACATCTTTAAATCATTCTTATGTGGAGAGACACTAGCAGTATTTTTTTATTAATATTATTCATTACTTTTATGACAAGTGAAAGCCACGACTGAGGTACTGAGCAACCACACAGAGATCTGAAAAGAAAGATAAAAAAAGAGAGAGTGTAGGAGTCACTGTCAGCTTTTTGTACACACCAAGCAGTGTCTGTGACATAGCTGGAAATCGGGAATTAAACCTGAATCTTCCTTCCTAGGCCGGTGCTTTAAATGTCAGCATGCTCTGTTTCCATCCAATGTGACTGATTTTTTAATTTTCAATTCTGTGAAGCCCCATTTTTCACTCCTTCAAAATACTTAGAATCATAGATTCTTGCTTTTGTTCAGGTTGTCACAGGAACATGAGGATGCTAAAATACCAGAACAAAGTGGGTATCTCTGCCTGCACTGGATTTTAAGAAAAAGATAGTAGTAATTCCAGTAGTGTAATGTTAATTTTGTGGTCCAGGTACCGCTGTCCCTGGAATCACACACAAAAGTGTCCAGAGCTGTTTGCTGCAGTGGATGCTGTGTTAGTAGTTTTGTATTAATAAAGAGCTAATCATGATGAAATCTTCATCCTGTGGCAGCAGGACAAGGCAAATCCTGACTGCCCTGAAGTCTTTCCATTGGCCTCCGTGGGGTGTGGTGTCAAACCGCTGGAGCCCAGCGTTATAATTCAGGGTTGCTGGAATAGCAAGCAATAATCATTGCTGGGATGTGACCGTATAAACCCTCCAACGACACTTAAAAGCTGACCTTAGGAACAACAAACCCTCTTTAATTCCTGTAACTGTCTCTAGATGGCACTATGGCAGTAGAAGTTTCACAAGAGAAATTTGAAGGGAATGAGCCAGGAGCCAGGAGGCTGCGGGCTCCTGCCCTCTGCTCGGATGCTCCTGGGCTGCAGGAGAAAGAGATTGTATCAATTTTTTTTTTTAGTGCCCCACAAGACATCAATCAAAACAAGCCAACTTACTTTTTTCTCAGGGGTTAAAACTAGTTTTATGATCCAGAGGTGATTAATTTCTTACAGCATCTCTATGTGCTTCATAGCTGGGACTACAGCAGAAACTAATCCATTTCACCTTCATCCTTTACAGATTTTCCACAAACTATTTTTTCCACAGGGAAGGATTCATCTTTATATACTTCCCACCTTACCTCAGGTTTTCAGGTGTTATTTTTCTTTTGGCATCAGGTGCTTCTCTGTGACTTAAACCATCAAGAGCATGGAAATATCACTGAAGCCTGATTTTCCTACATTAAAAATTGGGTCAATTAGAGTCCTGGTGGGAGAAAATCTTCTTTAAGACAAAAAGATTGGTGGCAAATCATGCTAATGAAGTATTTAAAAACCTAAGAGAGACAATACTTAAGGGGCTAACAATAAGAGGATGACAGAGGAACAGGGAATGCACAAATTGCAGGCTAGCATTGCATTTTTGGTTTACATGTTATTTCATGTAGTTGCAGCATTGTTATTGCATCTATCCGGAAATCACTTCTGCTCCTGCCAGAGCAATTCTAGTGCTCTGTGAGTTCAAGTTAGCCTTATTGTCATTTTTTTTCAAATGCTGTTTGATTTTTCAGTAGTTAGACTCAAGGGACATATTCTCCCCAGAACAGTGAATTGTTTTACTTCTTTTCTGATGATTAAAATTAAAAAAAAAAAAAAAGAGCAGTCTTACTTTACAGCTGCTGACTTCAGTCCTGGGTGAAGCAAGAAGCTGAAGGAGAGCCCTGTCTTTGGGCAGATGAGCAGACCCGTTTGTTGCCTTGTGGGCCCTTTTGCTGCAGAGGAAGAAATGGCATCATGGGTTTGGCAGCTGCAGAGCAGGGTTTAGTTTCGTCATCCTGTGATGAGGTTTGTGATGCTGAACTTTTCCCAAGGTGTTCTCACAGTCTGGTTTTAGGAATCCAGTTAAGTATGGCCATCAATGTCCATAGATGGATGCTTCCTGATAGTGGGTGAAAACGTGTAAATTTGGCGTTTTTAGCTGGAAATGACTTATCCTCCTTCCTAAGTTTAGATCCTCACAAAGTATTTCAATGCCTCCTCTCCCTTGTACTTCAGTGGGAGCTGTGGATCTATCTGAGGAGGTGAGCCTTGGTCAGGGAAGGGTCATGCCCATAAATTCAGATTCAGCTGAGCCATCAATCTGCCTGAAGAAGTCAACAGCCAAATACTTCAGCTGACACGAAACCCATGATTAATGGAGAAAAGAAGCAGGAACATTTCTTTATAGGCAACAGTAATGGAAGATACAGACTCAGTTAACTTCCAGGAATTACCTTTCCACCAGCCTCGTCACTTTAGATTTTAAAAGCAGCTTCCCTTTCCAAACGTGTTACCTGAATTTCCCATGGAGAATGTGGTTCTCTATCCCCCCTTTCAGCGGTGTTGCACGTCCAACATTCAGTTGCCCCTTCGGACCAAGGGTGCTTCTGCCACAATAGGGACAGCTGAAGAAAATTAAGAGGACAGCCCCAAACAATTGCAGAGCATGTGCAGAGCATGTGTGCAAGTGCTGATGCTCTGGGACGTGTGTCCTTGCAAGCCCTCAATCTGTCCCCGCCACCGCCCTGCTCGGTGCCCTGCCGTGTGTCAGTGCCTGGGAGCTGCCTTGGTGCGCTACAGGTTGTCCCCGTAACCTCTCTTTGTGCACATGAGTTAAGGTCTGGGGCACTGCTCTCATGGGGATGTCCTAGAGCACCCAAATCCTTTGCTTCCCCCCACTTTACATTCATACCCTGCTGTTGATGCCCCTCAGCCTTTGGAGGCCATCGCTCCAGGGCAGAGCTCAGCCCCAGTTAGGATCTCTGGAGCTCTTCACCCTTGCTATGACCTCAGGACACCAACATGCTCCATACCTAAAGATACATGTGTTTTTCTCTGAAGAATCAGTCTTCTAGGAACCGTCATCCAGGTCCTGGCTGTCACAAATGCCTAATGCAAAGCAAGAAGGCAGGTGCTCAGAAGGTTGCGTGGCACCTTTGGAGTGGTGTGGCTTTGTTCTCGTTGCTGCCTAGTGCAATGAGAATCACTGGTCTGGAGCTAAATCCTAGGGAGATGGGACAGTATGCCTTCCTGTCAGCAGAGTGGGAGGAGAGGTGAAACACCTGTGCAAAAAATTTGTGCAAAAATTGATTGTGCCTTTCCAAATGCTGGTCTTTGGAAACTGCCTGTCCGGTGTGAACACACAGCAGTTTCAGGCAGGGAGCCAGCTGCAGTGGAGCCATTAGTGTTATTATTACAACTATTACTTATATATGTTTATATTTACATATTCTTATTATTTGTTGTTGTTGTTGTTTAAAAATGTAGATGCAGTGCTATAAGACAACGTGTTAACTTCAGCTGATCAGCCACTGTTTGGGATGTAAGCAGAATGTTGGGGGGCTTTTCCATTAAGTGATGAGTGAAGCCAAAGGAGGAAATTATCCTTTGTACTAAAAATCCATTTAGCCATTAGATCACAGTATTGTAAAAATAAAGGAAGAGTTATTTCAGCTTTCAGCTGGCCAGAAAATGCCAGTTGGAAGACAACAGGAGGCTCCCTTTCACAATGTAAGAGCCCTTTCTTCCCTGGATGAAGGGAGTGTTTCTGGCTGTGGCCTCATGCTGCTTGTATGTGTTTTGTTCTTACTCTGGACTGAAATGCTCCTGTTAAAAGGTGGAAAATTAATCTAATTGCACATGACATAAATAAAGTCTTGCTGTACATCAGCACAGTATTTATCTGGAATAATTTTTGAGTTATTTTGCTGTTTTTGCTGTACCCTAAAGCAGTGTCCTTGCAACAGGCAAGTCCCATCCTTGCACAAAGCACAAGATTTTTAAGGAAAATTAATATCATACCAATCACTGCTAGGGAAAAGGATAAATAACCTGTCACGGGCCATGGTACAGATCACATCAGGGCCTGACCTGCTCCAGCCCTGGTGCCAGACCTGAGCTTGTGGGAATGCAGAGGCTGATATCTGCTGTTGGAGTGCTGCTCCTGTTCGCAGTGTTACAGCACAAGTGAAAAATGAGAGATGCAGAGGTTAAAGGCCACCCACAGGGCAGCGCACCGGGGGTTCAACCTTATTACCAGGGCCGGGGATCCACCTGCCTTGCTGTCCCCGTCAGCTCCCACTGCTCACTTTGTGCCTCCAGGATCCAAATTACCTGGCAGCCCCTGAGACAACACCTCTCCTGCTCCTGCACCACAGCCCCCTCCCAGCAGCAGTTCTTGACCTGCGTTTGAGCAACATGTGCTTAAGGAGCAGCACTTCAGCTGCCCTGTGGAATTAGGCTTGAGAAACGCTGTGGTTTTGGGGTGGAGAATCATCAATTTTCTATTATTTTTGCAAAGGACAATGGGTGTTTGGGATAGCTTTTCTCACAGTCTTTAGCTCTGGACTTAGCATGAATTTCTGTCGAAGCCACCCACCTACGGAACTCTGTGATGCCAGAATGAATTTATGTGAGGATATTTTGTTTAGAGGACAGAGCTGCTCAGTGTAACCCTTAATCTAGAGGCAGGGTGATTTAACTGAGCACTATTACATTTATTTTGGAGTTGCAATAACTGACAGCAGTTTTGGACCCAGAGTAAGACTTCCAAGCAAATGCTTTCAGTGATGTGGAAATATTTCCCGATGTGTTTTCAAAATGCGCTGCTCCTGAAGGCTGTATTGGTTGGATGAGGTTTTCTTCACTTGCTCATCTGGCAACAGAGCACTGGATGCCTGGCTCATGAGTCTGCCCTTAAAAATCTAAGCTCTGATCAGTGCCAGCATGAGGATTTCAGCAGGCGCTGAGATGACTCATGTCAGAGTCTTCTCTCAAGCTCTTTTAGTCACTGACATGGTTCCTAACACAAAGATATTGCATGTGAAGTGTTCAATACATACTGGCACCACTGGTTCTTGGTTTAAACTGTAACCATTTATACTCAGCATATTGCATGGACTGCTTTGCTCTCTAGTGGCCTTCGGGTGAAAGAAGGGACCATCTCCTGGTCTCTGTGGAGCTGGTCCACGGGTTAGGAGTGAAACAGCAGATCCCCATTCTCCTGATTTCATGGGCCTCCAGCCCCTTGAACTCTACAGGAGGGACCCAACAGGACTAGTGGTCCTCACCTCCACCACACTGTCCCAGGTTCGCTGTCCATCATGTCAGGAGCTCATCCTGTTTCACACACTCACAAGAGTGCACCTTCTCCGTAGTAGCATCGTTAGGACTAACTGGGTAATGATGTTGCTGAAATGTTTCCCTTTCCCCAAAACAGCTAAGCAATCATTGCTCTTCATTGCCAAAGTCTGGAACAACCATGACATCCCTCCACTGCGGTGCTTTTGGCAGTCGGGAGACTTTTCTTTGTTTTTAAACATAGCACCTCCTTTTCTTTCCCCTACCTCTCTTCCATGGCCATGTTCTAGTTGCCAACATCAATAAGTTAATTCAAAGCCAGTCATTTAATTCAGAAGAGCTGTTTGAAAGATGCAGCTTTCAATCAGCTTTCATGGGAACGGAAGGATTCCCATGGCAGTGAAAGAGAAAAACTTGGGGTCTGGCAGACTGATGATGTAGCTCCAGACAGGAATCTGCTTGCTTGTTTGCTTGTTTGTAGTAAAATCCCTTTCCTTCTCCTTGCATGTATCAGTAAGACAATAATCAGGTTGTGCAGCAAAACATTCCCAACATTTTTTTGGCCAGAATTTCACGTGCAGCTCCAGTGTCACAGAGCATCTGTGTGACCTGCTGCCTTACAGCTGTCTGAAAAAGCTGGGCATTCTCTGCATTTTGTAAGATTTTCAGACCTTCAAGCCTGGTCTGTATGATTTTTTCACTCTCTCATCTTATCCCAGCTGGCATCAGAAAGTTTTCCCAGGGGCAGCAGGTAGCATGAAACAGAGCTGAGCTGTGTCTGGTCATGCTTGAACTCCACTTACTCCACAAAAAGTCTAATCTACACTGGGTTTGCAGAACACCCAACTTTTTAAAGGAATCTTTTACTAATGAGTTCATTCACCTCAATAGAAATTACTCTGAAGAACTGGGCACTAGTTTTCATCTGTTCTTTGAGCCCACCAGCAAAGCACACAATCATTCCCAAAGCAAACACATTCCACTGTGACTACCACCAGATGGAATAGTAGGCTTTGTTGGCATGGATGAGGTTATTGCGTGAGAAGAAGTGCAGGATTGGACCCCTAAGGAGTGAAGGTCAGCAGAAGACAGGGTTGACAGGATGATATGTGCACTCTGCAATTCCACTGCGTCCACTACCCGCTACATGGCCTGCTAACATCTCACCCTTGCCTTTTTTATGAAACAATCTGTATGTTTTCACTCAGAAATAGAGTTCTTTTGAAGTTTAAAAGCAGTTATGTCATAGCTGAAACAGCTGTTCAACAACCACCCAAGCAAGCGGCATTTCCCTGTGCTGCCTTTGCAGAGCTGAGCTGCCTCTGTGTGTCTGTGTGTCCCAGCACAGAGGAGTGCAGGAAGCACAACCAGCTGGAACGGTGTTTCAGAGAATGCCTGTGCATGGGTTTAACCTCCAGAACATGGCACTGCCTGAAAGCTGGTGCATAGTGGACATCGCCCTGTCTGTGCTGCCCTGCGGTCAGCGGAGACAGGGCAGATGTGGACTCTTCCCCCACTGCTTACAGGCCTTTTTCAAGGTGGGAAGAACCGCCTTGTTTGACCATTCCACAGATTTTACAACATTGTTTAACACAAGCCTACCACCCTCAAACCTCTGCACCTGTGCATTCAGGGAATTCAGGTTGATGTTTCTGCTATTTCCTCACAACTGCTGGCCCGCGGCTTGTGCCTTGCTGATGTCACCCATGGCATGGGCTGATAGCCCCAGTGAGGGCAGAAGGACGGTGTGGCCACCCACAGCCCTTCACATGGCTCCTCAGAAAGCTCAGTGCCAGCTCACAAAAACCTCAGAGTAAAACAAGACCCTTAGAGAGATCTTCTATAACTTATGGATCCCCATCACAGCTCTCCCACCTCTCAGCTTCCTGCTGAGAGGCTGGTACCCAGGCTGCCATTGCACCAGGCAGGCAGCCTTCGGTACCTGTAGCTCATTAGCAGCACCTTGTAATTCCATCCAATTTGATGCTCTAGGTGTGACTTCAGACTACTGTCATGGAAGAAATCATGGGTAAAAGAGAATACAATTTACAGAAATGAATCTGGAGATGGTGCCTCCTTTCTCTCAATAAAGAGAACAGAGGGCTGCAGACAATTTCATCTGCAAACACTGGGTCTTACTGATGAAGCCAATTTTTCAAAACAAACCACAAGTCAATGACCTCTGGCATGCCACAAGATGTGAATAACAGCATAAATACATTCCTGTCAGCCTGCTTATGGACATTTCTCATAATATCTCAGAACAGCACAGAAGACCACACTGAATATGAAGTTTCCATGATTATCCAATGTTTTGCAGTGCTGTGATTATGGTTTAACCAAAAATTATTGCTTTGGTTCAGCACTTCAGCATCATCATCATCAAATTATCACATTGCAATGACATTTTGCTCCACATAGCAATTGCATTCAAAGCAGCGTTTGCTAAGAGAGAGAACTGAGTTGAGGTCTTCAGCACTTGTGTAGTATGGGAGGGTTGCAAGAAGTTTGATTTAGATAGAGCCCATCCATTAGCAATTATTTTTAGTAACAGGCCTTATAAATTCAGAATGAAGGAGTACTCAGAAACCTCTGTTATAGAGGCCCGTGCAAATTATGGACCTCAAAGTCCATTTGGACTAATCAAAGTCCAGTTCCTGGCCTCAAAACCAGGATGAACAGGAGAATGATGCTGCTAGGAGAGAGGAGAGGTGCAGGTCAGCAATGAAACTATAGTATCAACAGTCTGAGCAACATTGTCGTTTAGAGTAGAAATGTTGATGTTTTTCAGTCATTGACATTTAAACATTTCTGCTGTTTATCAATGACAGATGTGTTATTATTTGGGCACTTAAAAAAATTTGAAAATTTGGTTGTTTCGTGTTTCGTACAAACTATGGGGTTTTTTTTAAATTTCGAACTTACAGTATGAAAGCACTTTGTAACAACAACACATTCCAGACCAAAGTTAAAAGCTACACATTTCTCTCTCATAGTGGACCATTTTGAGCTTATCTGAGATATAGCTAGCTGTGTAGATATAAAAACTATAAATGCCAGCCTCAGCACCTCTCAGTCCTGCAATTTTGACCAAACTACGTTATGCAGATAATGATGGAGGGCTACAATTCTATGAAATGGTAATTTTTAAAATGTTCAGGCTCTGGGCTGATCCTGCAGTGGAGGTGTTTTAGGAGGAGACTACAGCTCATTTTGCACCTTGTCCAATTCCCAGCTTGCCTGGGAATCCCTGCCACATCAGAGATACTTTGTGTGGTCACTGCAAACAGTAGAGCTGTGTAAACACTGAATATGAGTCAGTTGTTGAGTTTTGAGTTTGGTTTGGTTTTTAAAAGATTTTGAAGTGGGTCTCCCCTCATTGGAGATAGGCTGAAATGTCTTTGCAAACATTACCCACGTAACTGCATTCTCAGGGCAGAAGCTGACTGAGACCAAGCATGAGAGCATCTGTTAAAGTAGCAGGCACGTCACTTAAGCTGGAATTATTGCTCTAAGGGCCGAGTCAGACTGGGTGGCACCACTGAAAGAGGCAAGTTTGGGTGACGGCTTTCAGACAGTGCATGGTACTTGAACTGAATCCTACCTTGAATGTTTTTGAAGAGAGAAAATGGGGAGACAGTGGACTACATACGTTAGCTTTATACCTTTTAAAGAATTTCATCTCGTGGTTGGAGACACCCATAACCCTGCAACACTTGAGTGAATGTTGTGACAGGAACCCGTCCTGGTTCGACTGCTTGACTGACATTACACAGAAAGACCACTCCAGAGCTGAACTGTCAGGTCAAGCTTGTCTAAGAAAAGATTTTAAAGACATTTATTTTTTGTTCTAATCCTCTATGTTATTCCTAAGTTTACTCTTTTGGGCAAATTTCACATAGCCTGCTTTTATGGAAACAGCTTCTTTAAACACTAAAAGAAAATTATGCCCTTTGGCGCTTTTAATTCACTGTCTTTGCAGTAATTCATGCCAAAAAAAGGTGGCAGGGGAGCCCTTATAAAGCTCTATTAATTGAAATAAATGAACCATGCTTTGGAGAACAGTGTACCATAGAGGAAGGGCTGCCTTCTGAATCCTGCTCCCAGAGATGTCCCTTGTGATTTCAGGCATGTCGTAAAATCCACTGTCCACCTCATTTTCTCACCTTATTAAGATGAGGCTGAGATTGTTCTTTTCCTGAAACCTCTGGGTGTTGTGAGGTCTGACTCGGGGCCTCAGAAAAACTTGGAGGACCTGGAATTTTATTTTGAGAACCATAGCAAGCACTAGCCTTTTTCAGAGAGTGGCATTTATGAGCATACTTTCATTAGTCCCTTAGCTTTTTCTTTTTCATTTGAATCTGGAAAAAATGTGTTGAAAATCATTTCATGGGGGCCTCTGGGAGAAATCAAGCTTCTTGCAGAGTGGGAGCTCTAGGGGTTCATGAAGTTGTGAGGTCAGCTCCCCAAATCCACCAGACAGGAGTAGAAAAACCCCACTGATTTGAAGGTGGCCTCAAAGCCTCCACTGGCTTTAGGTTGGACCCAAACACTTGACTTTTTCCCAATTCTTTCATTTGTGCATTCAGTATCAGAGAAAGGGGAAGGTGAGAAAGAGAGACAGAAGTATGTGCCTGCTCTCTTCCTCCTCTCCTTCTCCCCAAAGATCATTTCCATCCATCCAACTTCTTTCCCAGAAGATATGGTATCATTTGCTTCTGTGACTAATCTCTGGGCAGGAGAAAAAATTATTTTGAAAGTTCAAGAGAAACATAAGCTGCACATTTACGAGTGTTTTTCTCCTCTTCCCTGGCTCTGAATGACCAGAGTTTTATTATTCCTCTTGACTGCATGCTGAGATAGGTACTTTCCTTTCAAGCAGGGCCTGCTGCTGGCAGCAGGCAACAGAGGCTCCAAACCTGGGATACTCTTTTCATGTCTGAGTCTTCCATTAACACCAATACTTTAACCTTTTCCACCCCTCCACCCCCCTTGGTGTTAATGCTTTTGGACAAAGATGGCCCGGGAAGGTTGAGGTTTCAGGGAAAGGTAAGTATAATGAAGAGAAACCAACCAGGGCTCAGAATTTTACTCTCCACATGCATCATGATCTTACTTTACGTGTCTTTTTACAGGCCTGCTCAAGCACACAGAGAGACCCAGGTGTTGGTGTGTCATCATTAAACCCGCAGCGATGGGGAGCCAAGCTTACCTCTAGTCCCAGCTCTTCATGGAGAGGTGTCCCTGGGGCACCCAGCAGCGGCGGATCAGACTCAACGCCACAAACAGGGTCAAGAACAAACGTTTGGCTCTTCGTGAACTGCTTGGAGGAAAAGGCGGCAGCAGGGTAAGGTTACTGTGTCGTCTGGTTCCTGCCCTCAGGGTCACGCTTGGCCCATGCACAGCCAGAGAACACAGCCCACCACCACCACTGTGTCTGCAGAGCACACGTTGTCTGAATTGATGGGCCTTCAAGAGGATCCTTCTGGTTGAGAGATGATATCACAGATTATGTCTGTGTCTACGTTTGGTCTGAACCGTTGCTAAGAGAAAAACAATTCTTGGCAAATTCCTCGAGGTGCTTGCTTCCTACAGTTTGGATGAACACAGTTTGTTCAAGAAAGATGGGTAGGTGTGAGTTTCTGTCTCTTCCCCTTTTGAGAATTATTTTTGCCAGTGCAGAACTGAAGATAATAATGCTCCCATTAAAAATTAGGTGAATGCTTAGGCTAACTTGAGTGGGTGGAAAGGACTTCAAACAGGATGAATCTGGGGACAAAACCTACTCTTGCCAAGACAAACAGCTGCAGAGATCTCTGGAAAGAAAAAAGGCCCTCCAGCACTGCTGTTCAAATAATTCAGACACATAGGGCTGGTTGGGGCTGTGTATCTATCACATTATAATTAAAACCAATGGCTTTCATATGAAGAGAGAAAAGGTGCATCCTCAGTCATGAAAGAGGACCGGAGAACTGATATCATTAGGACAACAAACTGATATTCCTTAGGACAACAAAGATATGGGATGAGTGCAAACCAAAGCAGAAAGCTCTCACTCTCCTTCCTACATCTGTCTTTCATTTGCCTTGCCTCTATCTGCCAGTTGTTGATGTTTTCTCACATTATCTTGGTCCCTTTGTTCAAACTGCATTTCATTCCAAGAAGGCAGGGAGCTCCAGGTGTGAATGAGGGCTGTGAGCATGAACTCACTGCCACAGTTATTATTGTTATCATTCCTCTGAAAATCAGCTTGGTGGAGATTTGGCTCTGTGCAATTTGTTCTGCCATTTTAACTGTATCCTTGTTAAATATGGAAAATGGAATGAAAACAGAATGAAAATGTGGAAAATGGAATGAAGTGCAGTGCTTTGCATGATGGCTTGCACCCAAAAGTGCAGCCTTAGCTAACAAAGTGCTGGTGTACTGTGGAGCAAGGTGTTTGAGATTGCAGGTTTGGGACCTGCTGCTCAAATGAGTCAGGTGCTCAGGACTTGCTGCTCTTCTTTGTAATGGGACGAACTGTATGTTAAAAAAGGTAATACAGAAAATGCAATCCTCAATAAAGTTTCAGTGTTTTTTATTTTAAGACCCCAGTGATATTAAGTAATGGTATTCCCACCATCCAGCTATTTAGCAATCTAAACACATACTGTTTTCCCCATTACTATTGTTTCTATTATTGGCAGTAAACTTGTGGATGTCTGGTTATTTTTGTCTTTGGACATTCCTTGTGTACATCCAACTGGGCCCTGATCTTTTAATATATTTTTCAGTGATCCCCTCTGCTCCAACTGGGCCCCTGGAGATGTTATGGAACTCCTTTGTGTGTATTGGATGAACACATCTCTGGGATGGGCCTGGAGCAGACAACTGCCGTAACATTAAGCTGAACTCCAGCTTTCCTCCCAGCTTGGCATGATGTGTTCATTCCCTCCACAAATTAGGTGCAGCCAGTAGGAACAGCTCAGCCCTGATTCGGTGGGGATTAAGAGCACAAACAACGGTGTGTTTCTCCTCAGATGTGCTGCCTCAAACACATTTGCCTGCCAGTCATACTGTATCTTCATTTGTGAAATGATGATGGCTGTGTGATCAGTGTGCTGGAACTGTCCCTTGGCTAGTAATTTTTGAAACTGTTCACATACGGTTAGAGGTCTCAAATATAATTTTTAGGAGTTTCATGAGAAAAAGCATCAGGAAAAACAGATGGAAGGAAAGCTCTACTAGTACCTCTGCTCAGGGAGAGATAAGGATGTTCAATCATTAATAAGTACTGACATATCTGCAGTGAGGTGAAGGGGATAGATGTGCTAAGAAAAAAACAAAAACAACCCAAAAGTCATCGTTAGCTTGTTGCTTACAGCAAAACATGCTTCAAAAATAAAAAAAAGAGACTTAACGAAAGAGGAAGACACAGAGGATTTCATGTTTAAGTTCTCTGCTAGAAAATTACACCTTCCACCCTAAGAGGCAAAATGTCTCCTGGGTAGTTTTCCCCCTTTTAAATGCTCATCAGAAAGAGAAGACAACAACACTCTGCGCTGTAATTTAAGAACAGTTAAAATAAAAGCAAATTAATAAACAGCAAATATGGCAGCAGGATGCAGTTGGGTACTTAGAGCACTGAGCTTCTCTGCAGAAGCCATCCATCCTTAGCCTGAAACCAAAGAGCGGTGCAGGACAGCGCTGCAAACCTCTGCTCAGGGACACCTGCCTGTGGCCTGCAGGCCCATGGAGATCCCTCACCTAATT
Organism: Cephalopterus ornatus; assembly: GCA_013396775.1. Lineage (NCBI taxonomy): Eukaryota > Metazoa > Chordata > Aves > Passeriformes > Cotingidae > Cephalopterus > Cephalopterus ornatus. Next base: position 82,064 of record VZRE01004190.1, read on the forward strand.
CTGCAGTTTGCAATGGACCAAGAAAAGGTGTTAGATACATTACAAGTACAGCCAGCAGTCTGTACTCTCCGTGGAAAATGCTCAAAGGTCACAAGCTGAAACAACAGGAAATCACAGAGCAGACACGGAGAGCACGTAGAGGCCTAATTTACCTAAATACTCCTTGCAACCCATTCAGCGTGGGGAGCACTTGTAGGTCGCACTCGGGCGGTTTGGGAACTGGGAAGCCCTGATCCAAAAAGGAGATAGGCTGCTGGGTGGGAACGTAGATACTAAGCTAGTCCACAAGAAACCCAATCTTCTGCCCAGAGCTTTTCCCATCACAGCTTCCCCTCTTCCTGGTGCAAATCTATAAACAGAAAGATCTCAAGCTAGAGCAAAAAGCTGCAATTACAGACTGGGAGCACAGACAGAGGTCAAGGGAAGGAGAAGCTTAAGGAAACGGCACCACTGAGCCAGGATCTGGCACTGCTGGCTGAAGGTTTGTCTCGTTTTCAGACCTGTGGTTGAACAGGACCCTTAAGAGAAAAAGGATTAAGAGACCCTTAAGAGAAAAAGCCTGGGACTGCCCACGGCCAGGGATAGCCCTTGGCTGGACCACACAGGCTCTCCAGATGGGCTGTGACTCCAAAGACAGGATGGCAAGCAGCTTTGACCGTCTGGTTGGTATTTCAATAGATGGGTTCTTTTTGTTTTTAGAGAGTTTCCCTTCTATTTTGCAACAGCAGTTCCTTCCTGTGTCATGGCTAGCTCATTCAAATAAGCTCAAGTGTTTATACCTCCCACTGCATTTCCTACGGTGGGTATTTCTAAAACAGCTCTCAAAATAATGTGTTAAAGACCAAATGATTTAGCACATAATTAAGGAGTAAACAATGATGTTGCGATCAGCAAGAAGTCTGCAGTGTCAGCAGCAAGGCAGGATTTGCATGCAAGAAATATGCCAAGAAAAATGAGTAAATCTCTGTGTCTTTGTGTCTTGGTGTGGAGAGGTAGCTTCTGCTCCATGCCAGATGGAGACACAATTCCAGGGTTATTTCACTTTATTTTTTTCTGCTGCCAGCACAGCAGCAAAACCAGCAGTTCCAAGGATACTAACAAATTGCAGGGGAGGAAAAAACCTTCCTGCAGCCACCAGGAGTGGATGCTTTTCCGGGCTTTTCTACACGCTCCAGCTAGTTTGTGTGGAAGGGCTGGTTTTCTGGATCTGCTTCCCCTTGCCCCATGTGAGAGATGGTTTGCTCCATCCCATCCATGCTGGTCTTGGGCAAAAGAGAAGCAGCATGCCTAAGCTCTACAAACAGAATGTTCCTTTTTTTAGTGATTACCTAGCTTTTAGTGCAAAAGAAAGAATCAAGACACACAGAATTATTGTGCTATGAATTTATAATAACATTTTATTAATATATTATGCTACAAAAATATTTTGATAAAATAATATTAGAAAGCATCTTTTTATTACACTCTTCAAAACAGTTCACAAAAGCAGGAGGCGGAACAGGAAAAAAATCTGAAATATATTTGAATTGAAAACTGACAAATATGCAATTTGAAATTCAGTGGGAGCATGAATCTGCAGGATGGTTAACCAGTCCCATAGAAGCAAAGTATTTACTACTTATTGGAAAGGCCTCCCTGCCTTTAGCTAGATTAAGGTGCCTCCTGAAAAGTTAGTCACAGGAAAGGCTGAATTTGGGTTGGGACAAAACACACACGCACACAACATGCACACAAGCACATAAACATAGACACACATACACACACCCCTCTATGATCTCAAACACTGGCAAATTAACTTTCTGCTTCAGGGTAAGCTGGAACAAGCTTAAATTGAAGCTGAATTCTAGCACACTCCATGGAACATTGATCACTTCAGAGATATGACAAGCCCATATAATTTTTGGATATAATATAGAAATACGGTACTAAGCAAAGTTTGGAATGATAACATTTATGCTGAGATAATAACTTTGGCACTTTGGTTTCTCTAACATAAATACATGATGGGAAATTCTTCCCTAGCAGTGGTATATGGTAAAGACTGAGTCATATCATTTGACTAATCAATGCACTAAACATAGATTAAGTTCTCCCTCTTTCCATCTCTCTCTCTCTCCACAACTGTATATTGAAGAACTTAGATAAATATACATCTTTGTACCTTGGGTGTTCCTAAATTACAGTGGAGCTTGGAGGAATGGGAAGGGAAGTTCAACAAAGCAGATTTTTGACACCTGTATAAAGCATAGTTATCATAAATCATGTTCATCATTTATTGCCAGAAGACATATTGCATTATTCAACAGCCCAAGGGATTGCAGAGAAACTACATCAGTCATAAAATATAAAATACCTTCTGTCCCAGCTTACTGACTGGTTCTCCAAGTGGCAGTGCATGTTAATATAGCATCCATAGTTAAGCAAGAAAAGCATTAAAACAAAGGAAGAGTGGAAGTTAGATCTGTTGCTGATGATATGGGATATTTATTCCACCAGGGGAAGACCTTGGCAGATAAGTAGCATTTGTTTATAATGCTACAGTTACATATAAACATGAATTGTATTGGTGTCAGTTGTAGCTGAGTTGAAAAGATGAATCGTATGACCACTGAGCTTCAGACTCATCCAAAATCGTTTCCTAGATTGCCAGACACTGTGTGACTCTTGATTGTGTTCTCAGAGCTAAACAGTATCACCAGTGTTTGCTATTCTATGTAGTGGGCATGAATATTTTTGTTAAATCTCCTGTTCTTGTAATCTTGTGATTGTGGGAATCTGAGCTTTCCTTTGGAAGAAAGAAAACAGTCTAGTTTTTTGGGAAACTCACAGAGGAAGCTGAAGCCCTGTGAAGCTGGTAGTCAGTGCTGCCTCAAGAGCATGTATCAAATCTGGTGCACAGTTTCTAAACTCACAGTGAATATAATCATGAGCCCATGCAATGGGTGTGCACAGATCTGTGCTAACCAATATTGCTGTGTTTTAATTAATAAAAGTTATAATTATTAATCAGCTGCTGTAGCTGATTAGTAAACAATCCATTTTATCAACCACAGTGAGGGTTTCATTATCCAGTATTGCTCTGCTAACATGCCATGTATTGAAAAAAGTGACCCTAAGTCGTACTTTAGGGTAAGGCAACAGAATAAAAGAAGTGTTTGGTTAGAGAGCTGTGATAACACCATTCACGTGGGGTTCCTGAGCCAAGATCTACAGGAACTTACTTAACCTCATATTCAATGTAAGTCATGTCTCCTCCCTTAACCAGAGAAAGCTCAGATGATCAAATGAGCTAAGTGCTTCTGGGTGTGCAGACCCCAAATCCAGGAGACACCCTGCACTGACACCTGCACTGCAGTAGGATAAATGTGGGGCACCAGCACAAGGGAAATTCAGTGAGTTCCAGTAACATTCATTATTTCATGGAATTACAGGCAATGTGACAGGAAATGCAAAGCCATTAAAACATACTTTGATATCCAAGCCATCCTGAGATAGCCAAACATACGATGGTGTCCGAGCTAATGAATATTGAATATTACTGTCCAGTGGAGGAGTGACTCAGAAAGCCTCATAGGTGACAATGGAGTGACTGTTCTGTGCAGTATGATGACAGCTGTGAGTGTGGAGAGATGTGTGTGTTCCTAAAAAAAAGCCCTAGAGGCTTATGAAGAAACCCACAGATTGGGGAAACGATAAAGCTGTAATTTCTAGTCTTGGTCCTGTTGGTGGTTTTCCTTATGGTCCTGGACAAGTTTCTGTTTTCTGCTCTATTTTTCTCTCCCGTATCTTTATATGGTCTTGTCTATTTATACTGTAAGTTTTTCAACACCTGGAATTATTCCTGGGATAGTACCACAGAATAATTTCTGTATTCAATTTGATTATAACAAATAAAATTCAGTGGGTTTTGGTTTGTTGGCTGTTCACTTTTACTATGTAACTTATCATCAGCCTTAAGATTTGCCTAGCTTATTTCCAGTTCCATTTGTGTAAATAAGACATTATAATTCAGTTTTTATCTCTGCCTTGAACACAGCAGGAGAACCAATAATCTATTTTAAATGTATTAAGGTTGAATTTGAAGGTCTGTTAAACCATTATATTCAAATGAAGGCATTTCTAGGGTAATAGCTCAAATAAAACCGAAACAAAAGTTCTCAAAATATGTTTCCAATATCCATCTCTGTGCAATAAATATGCAAGGTGAATGGCTTCTGTCCAAAACCAACATCTCTAATCTTCTGCTAGCCAAAGTACACAATATGAAAGTATGCAGAGGGTCTCTTTGAATCTCACATTTGGGGCAAAGCTCAAAGTTTTCCATTCAGCCTTATCATCTGTTGTGCTTGAAAAGAAAAAGGGGGAAGCTTATAGCACTGTCTGCTGTACCCACTTAAACTGAGCAGAAACCTACACAACTTTCTGCCAAAAACAGAGCAAAGGCTGGGGGTCGCGGTGTCCAGTGAGTCAAAAAGAAGTTATCTGTATTACCCTCAGCGTTTGTAAGGCAGTGGAATGGGATGCATGAGGGAAATGCTCAGTAGTTCATCACGGTTTGAAATGAAACCATGTGCCTTTCGTAGTCTAGTTACTTTCTAACCTTCTTTCCTGAATTAACTGGTACGATCACGAGCAAACCATGAATTCTGAACTCCCCCTTGCTGTGGAGACTTGCAGGTGGCATGGAACATCTGCAGCCCTGCAGACCAGGCTTTAGGGCAGCTGGGGAACTGAGAGGACTGTTTTCAGTCAGAATTTTATCAGTGTTGTTATTATAATCATCATCATCATCATTATCTTTTTTCCAAGGTGAAAAAGCACCGCTTTTCCATAAAGAAAACCTTGTATTGTATATTTCTGGTTTTCAGACTTCTAACTATGATGTTTTCATCGTATACTTTGGACATTTGGTTTGTAGATGACTTAGAAAATTAGTTTGGGTTGAAATAGTGGTTTTCTTTCTAATTGAAACTCTTGCATCCAAAGGGATTTTTCATCATGTTTTGGTGGTGAAAAAAATATCAACATGCCTTAATAAGCATAATATTTTGTAAGATGGCATGGTTGTTTTTTTCCCCCCATAGATATTGTTCACTGCATTCATTAACAGTAGCTTCTTGGATAGGGAGCAAACTTTTCAGTGAATGTAAGGTGTCATAACTTTTTCATCCAAGTCAGCAGAGGTACCACAGTGTACAAATGGAAGAATGTTCTGTATGTCTCTGTAACACGGGGGTTAATTTGATTCCTGTGGTCTTGAACAGATTTTGGACAAGTCATAATTATTTCGGCACAGAGATAACAGCTCTATCAGCTCATAACAGTAAGATGAAAGGGAATTTGTAGATGTTTTTTGCCTCCAGGTTGTCCATCTGCATTAATACTACTGGTACAAGGAAGTTCTACAGATTAACAGGACGCTACATCTTTATATCCTACAGACAGACCAAGCTCTGTTCTCATTTACACTGGGAAAGGTTGTAGGCTTGTGTTGATATAAAATGAGGGAGAGAAGAAAATAATTTCATTAGGATTATTCCAGACTTGAAAAGCAATTTTTTATTAAGAAAAAAGTGTCTTAATTTGTGTTAGCTAACGAATTAATTCCAGGGCTAAGAGGGAAATTGTTAATTTCCAAAGAAGGCAAATAGTTTAGTTAAAGAAAGCAGGGGGATGTAGAGGGTTTTCCTGACTAATGACTTATTAAGTCAAAGAAAAATAACTGGTATTTTAGGTTGTAGCAGCTAACGAGTTAAGAATGCACCTATTTTTCTAATGGGTATAGTCCACAGAGAGCAGAATCTGCTTCATTCAGTGTCAGCTATGCTAATGAGATAAAAAGTAAAATAAAGAAGTTCAGCAGAAATGTACTTATTGGACAGTTGCAAAAAGTAATGATTAAAGAAACAAAGAAAGCATTCATTTGGTGTCAGTTCAGACATTTGCAGAGTTGTCAGAAAATGAATATAGAAAATATTAATTTATCTGTTTCACCATCGCTACTGATTAATAGGGATGTTATTAACATATACAACAAGAAAAATAAGTTTACCAGTCGAATAAATACATTTTTTCTTTTTCTTTTTTTTTGTCTTTATATGAACATGTATATTTTACAAAACCCCATAGCACTATGGGAAATAAAGATCCTTCTACAAAAAGAAGATGTAAGTCAGTGTTACAATAAAGCTTTAGAATTTCAAAATGTATCTGGGCAAAGAGACAAAATCAGCTAGAAGGCACTACTGAGTCACTGAGACGGTCCAGCTTGTAAATGTTGTTGTCTTAACCTCCATTTCGTTCATAAATTATCTCTCTTCTCTATTCCAAGGGATTGCACGTAATCCTAATGTGGTCAGGAGGGCTGCAGTAGATTCAGGAGAAAAGTAGCTATGGTCATGCAGAGAGGAAATGTTATTGATGGCCATAAAAGACTGGCTGCAGCTGAGCTTGTGGGCTGAGGCTGGGATGGGCGATCGGAACGCGGTCTCTGATCCAGCTGGTTTGAAATCCAGATGGGAGGCTTGACTGTGATGTAGCCATTGGTTATCCTGATATAGGAAGGCAACGTGGTGGTGCTAAAAGGAAACACAAGAGTAGGAAATTAAACAGCAGAACCCTTATCTCTACTCTGTGAACTATCATTCCAAGTGGTAGCAATCACTATTATTATTATTATCATTATTATGTTCTTAGGTACCTTTTTCCCACCAAAGGTCTCACAATTTGCCACATCTCAGTGACATGTCTTACTCACCAAGGACTGTCTACTACGTCCAGGACAGGCTGCAAATCACATCCTTCCCCTGTTTCACAAGCCTTAAAAAATTTCTTTGGATCCCCTTACACAACTGATAACCTTGAGTACAGGAGACCAAGCAGGTTCATTTCTTTTTCTGGCTTTAAGCCATTTTGGATCAAGTCACAATGCCAAAAGCAGACTCAGTCAGTGCTAAGTTTCCCTGCCTGTGGATTTGCCTCAATAGCTGTGTGATTGCTTATTGATTGTAGCTCAAGTTAGTACTTTGATTTGAATTTGCAGGTTGGAATTCATCATGATTCCCATGACACTGGAGGTCAAAAAGGTCCATTTACAATTGATTTGGAAGTTTTAAGTTGTAATCTCCATTTCATAAAATGCCTCCACTGCATCCATTACTGGATGATCCATAATCTACCAGTTGTCACAGAGCAGCAGAGCTGAGCATGCAAACTGCACTGGGTGGATTTTGGACTTACACCCAAGACATTCTGCTGAGGAGCAAGGAGTGAAAAAGCAAGTTCTCCTTAAAACAAGAAGTGACACTAATACCTGCAGATTCTCTAAATCTTTCATAAAGGGGATTTGGAGGCACTGAAAATGACTGTCAAATAATTTTTTTATGGGGTAAGAAGCTATGCAGTCCTATAAATATTTAGCTACAGTATCTGAGATCCTGACCTTGGAAGAAAAAGGTTGTGTCTTGCATAATATCAGATAAAAGGAGCAATACCTTACTTCAGATTCATGCAGAGAAATAGAATTCAGAAGCACTGAAGGCTTTTGTCTTTTTCTGTCTAAGCAATACCAAGATGGATTTTAGAACAGATGTTTTAAATGTGCTTGAATCAATCACAAACTGAGAAGATCAGGGCGTTGGTAAACACACATGTGGGTCAACTTCAAATCCCACAGACAATCACTGCACATTACACTTCACCTCAGATTTTGGGAGAAGTCACTTCATTTCTTCCCTCATCCTTTATACTGTCACCACATCTTCTGGGTGGGATAGTTGTTCTGTAGCTAGAAGTGGTCTTAACTAATGTGCAACGAATTAGAGTACAAAGAAAAGGCAGTCTTGCATTAAAGACATAGGGATTGCTTCATGGGAGCAGATAATCCATCTAACCAGTATTAGGACTACGGCAGTGAGAAGTGGTGCTTGTTCCAGAGGAACAAACTGCTGTAAGCAGAGAATTCCGAAATGAAGGCTGGTCAGAGAAAGTTCTTATCTCAGTTCCCACGGGGAGTGGTTGGTTTATGTCTTCAACTGATGATATAAGACATGTAGCTTTAGAGCTTCTGCTTTATTGCATCAAAACTGCTGCAGTCACTTAATGCAAAGAGTTGATCTGTGATAAACTAATGATGCTTTCAAAACTGTCCAGCTTTTCTGGAGCGGATAATTTAGTGCTGGCAAGAATGATACTAGATCGGGCACTGTTTGTCCAAGCTCCTGCAATGTAAGTAACATCAAGCATGAATGGTATTCCCACAGTGAATAAAAAGCATCACTAAAGCAAACCTGACAAAACAAGTCACTACACTCTATGCATAATCCAACAGAAATGCAGCCAGGCTCCAATTTCTGATCCAGACCTCATTTATCCTGCTGAGTGATGACGTGGTGCAAAGATGTGGCAGCACTGATAACAGGATCACAGTTTTGGGGTTTTTCCCCTGTACTAGGTTTCCCTAAGGTATGTATGGGTAGGTGCTTGTCCTCATCTTTTGGTTCCCGATGGTCACTTTACGGAACTACAAAATGTAGCCCTATATTAAATTTTAAACTAAAAGGAGGGTCTGGTTTTCAATATCAATTTAAAAAACATCACCAAAATATCATAAAGACTTGCAGATACAGATACCGACTTTGTGTGTATCCTGCTCCTGACACATTCTATGGGCTTGATCTTCCAGTGAGATTAAAATGTCCCTTTGCTGAACTGTCTTTCTGCTCTTTAGAGATGTCTCCTTACCAGGACTGGCCAGGGCACCCGTAAAAAAATCACAAGCCCACTCATCAGCCAACTACATCTGAGAGATTCCTAAAGCAGCCTTAAATCAACATTTTATGTTTCTGTATGATGTTTCCATTTTCTAGTCAACTTATAGAAATGTTTTGGGTTTTTTTCTGGTTTTTGTTTGTTTGTCGGCTTTTGTTTTTGTTTGGGGTTTTGTTTGTTTGTGGTTTTTGTTGATTTTCTTTTTCCCCTTGAAAACAGGTATTTTTTTAGGGGAAAAAAACCCCACAGTTTCTTTAAGATCCCAGACTTTCCTGTTGAAAGACCTGAGAATTTTTGACCACTTTTCCTCAGTCAATGAGGCAGTTTTCTGTTTTCAAGATATTTGATTGCTACAAATGCATTCTTGTTAAAATAAATAGTTAGGTGGGGTTGTTTATTTTGAAAAAGTCCTTAAGTGCTTTACAAGAGAAGAACAGTGTGTTTCCATTAATGTGTACAAAGCATGCTAATAGCAAATGAATCACTGTTTATTCGTATAAAACATTTTCTTAAATGCAAATGTACTTTTAGCTGTCTGCCAAAGTGGTTGGGAGATACTGAAAAAGAATGATCCCTTTTAACAATTGCTACAGCTCCTTGTAAAATATCTGGTCCTAGTTTGTAACTAGGCTGTTTCTACAGTGAATGGGGAGACAAACCATACCAGAAGGTGGTCCACCTCATTCCAGTGCAAGTCTCTAGGGAGTACTTACTCTTGTTCAGGGTCTTTCACTTCCTAGGGGTTACAGAGGGGCCCTGGACAGCCAGGTTAGATTACAAGCTAATCTTAGAGGTGGCCCTGGTGTCAGGAGATGAATTCTGCAAACTCCCTCTGAGCACGTTTGCATGTGCACGTAGCATCTCACTGATCCCTGGACCTTCCCTGAGGATGAAAGCAGCAGCAGAGTCCCCTGAACTCAACCAGAAACCTTCCTTAGGGAGGATTTGATCTCTGCTGAAAATGAACACAGAGAATAATAAAAATGAATCACAGATCTGTGGGATAATAATCTGAATTATTATCACGTTTTCTCTTGCCAGCCCAGGATATTCTGTATTTCAGTCTTTTGCGTCTGATAAAAGTATCTTTAATAAAACATTCCACATGATCTGTGGTGAACAGGCAACCACTGGCTCTGCTGTTCATACCTCTTTATTTTGCTTCTGTGTATGGGATTGTTTTAAAAACTTGGAAGACTGAAGGTATGTTTTAGCCAAATGACCTGCGGTATCATATTCATGAGCTTGTACTTTTGATCAGATAATAGGGCAGTTTTTCAAATCAGTGCATTACTCATGCATTGTCTTACGATCATTAGAATGTGTAAAACTTTCCCCAAAAATGGGGCCTCAGGCACAGGTTTTGTGCACAGACCTTACTGAATCCAATTACATGATTCAAGCCCTCCAAGCTGGGGGGGTGCTGAAGCACCTTGACGATTTTGGGAGCATTTTAAAGCTGAAAAATAAAACAAATACACATGCAACCCATTGAAGGAATTTCTGCTCTGGTTTAGCTTGTGAACACTTTGCAAGGAGCTTGCAAACTAATTTTTAGTGTGACTTGGTTCTCCACATAAGCAGGGCTCATCTGACCATATGTGACACCACAGGAGGACAGAGGTTTGGACCAGAAGTGTCTTTTTGGCCCATTTGGCTCAAAGACAGGAACAAGATCTAAACCTCTCCTGACATTTTTGTCTAATCCAATCTCAAAAAACCCCTACAGTGATAGCAATTCCAGAGTCTCTGCAGACATCTATTGCAGAATTTCACCATTTCTGATGTTCAGAATTACTGCCTAATGTTTTACCAGATCTCCCTTGCTAAGTTCATGACTTGTCCTGTCCCCACAGACAGGTTTATTCCTTTCCTCTTCTCAGCAGCCTTTCACGTGTTTTGAATATTTAACCATGTTTCACCTCAGCCTTCCCTTTTTTAAACAAACAATTCCCTTCCATCTTTCTGCACAAGTCCTTAGGTGCTTTCCCTCCACCCTTTCTTCTGCTCTCCCCTGGCTCTGCTTGGCTGATCAGTGTCTTGTCTGGAATGAGATGCCCCAGACTGGAAACAGTATGTCCAGCTGAGGTACCACCAGCCTTCTGCTTCGTGCATAGGTACCACTGCCTCTTTATTTGCAAAGTGCATGAAAAAATAGGCAATCTCCAAGAGGAGAGTATTTTCACTACTTTTTGTTCTAAAGTCCAAACCACCTTTATGGTCCCAGTAACTGATCTGAAGCTCATGGAACACTGATGGTGCTCTGAGGGGGTGAGGACCAACCCAATTATCGTGACATTTCCATGCATTTTCAATCTGCTGCCATGCCTCAGTCCCAGCACGGTTCTGTTCAGGGTGGAGGAAGTAACCCTTTTAAGCATAAATTACAAAGTGTTTGGAGATTTTTCTGGATCAAAGGAGCTATGTAAACACATGACAATTATTTTTAATAAATGTAAACAAATGTTGACTCAGACAGCCTTTCTTACAATAGCATCTGATGAAAGAAGCTAGACTGAACCCTGAAAAAATGCATGTTTCAACTGAAAACCTAGAAAGCTAGTAAAGTGAAAGAAAATTTTTGAGTAAATACAATAATGACTGCTTTGCATTTGTGATTTGATGTTAACCTTATGATGGCTAGGGGTTTTCTTAAGTGATATTAAGCATATGCTTCCTGTTTCTTTTCAAACAAAATTTGCCCTACTTTTTTTTCCCCTTTTCATTTAATGAACAGATGTGAAAGAAGTTGATCACATTATTTTTCTGGTGATCAGAAATAATGTTCTGCAAGTGAAGACAATTACTCTTGGAACTAACCAGACCTATTTATGTCACCAAAATTTATTAATCAAGATGTGAAAAATACATCTGTTTAAGTGTTGGGACCAATCCGTTACAGTATGTAAACAGGCTGGCTGGCAAGTCTGACCACACATTTGAAAGAAAAGAATAGGTGCTCAACCAAGAGCAAAAAGGAGTATGTTGGGGGGGAAAGAAATCACACTAGAAATATGTCACAAGCATTTAATTGTGAAAATCACTAGACTAACCTCTCAAGGGGAATGTGAAGTCCCCATCTCCTGAAATTTCCATACTATTATTTCATGGGTTTCTGGAAGGGATTCTTTAGATTAACATAGGCTCTGTTCCCCCCAAGCTTCATCCATCTCTTCATCATTGCCTTCCCTACAGACACTGTTCTTGCAGCCTGAGGGATAAATCCTGCAGGATGCTGAGTCTTGTGGTCCCAGACGAGCAGGACGCTAAGCACTGCTGTGAGCACACACAAGTGCTTCCAGCAAGGCTAGTACTCACATACCTACAACTCAGCACATCCTAAAGTCCTTTGTGGGATTGAGGCCAAGAGGCTCATGGTTTCACAAGGTTCAGTTTGTTAAAAAAATAAAATAATCTAACCTGGATCTGATTAAGGAATCCAGTTTTGGTCCAGAGGAGGCCACTACTTATTTGCAGTAGCGTAGTGAACTGCCTTAGCGTGTCGGAATGAGTAAGCACTATCACATGCTGGTTTGGGGCCAACAGAGAAGACACGGGATGAGCCAAAGAAGAGCCTTATCTCTACTATTTTTTTGTTAGCCCAAGGTTACTGGGAGCCTGGATCTTTGGCCGTTTCCCACAGTGCAGGCACCCACCCTCTCTGCGAGCAGCACAGCCGCAGTGTGACAGGGAGGCAGAGGCAGTCACGCCATCAACAGGGGGTCAGCAACAGCAATGGGAGCATTTCAACAACCCTTCGCTGTTGATTTGAGCTCTCCTTCTGATGAGACTCAAATGGGAACCATCTTTCCATCTGAGAGGAATGTCAAGATCTGATCCTGCCTTATTTCAAGGCTCTGGCTCCTCTGGAGACTGACAGCAGGCTATTCCCCCTCCTTGAAGTGGGCACCTGTGAGCCTCCCACACTCAAAGGGGGAGGCAAACAGCAGTGCAAGTACCCTGGTAGAGGTCTAATCCCCGACCCCTGCTCTTTGCTAGGACCACATCTACCATGGCTTATCTCTAGCAGAAAGAAGAGGATATTGAGGGAAAAGATGGAAAGGGAAGCACAAGTTTCACCAGGCACTGGCTCTGAAAGGTCAGAAAGCTGTGAACTAGGACCACAAGCCACACTGTCACCACATGCTGAAGCACAGGTGGTGAGCAGGACACTGTGCACAAAGATGGGATGCTTGGGAGATGAAGGAATGTAATGTGAGGCAACTTCACCTCACAAATGTGCAGGACCAAAGCTGCCAGCAACACCTACAGAAGGGGCCATTAAGGAGAATCACGGGCAGTCCTTTAGCTGACTGGCCTTTAATAGGATTTAAAGGGTGGCATTAATTGTAGCTATGTCAGATGCAGGCTGTATTGGAGTTATTCCGCTGTCTTCCTGCTACAGTATATGGAGAACAAGACATCTCCAGAGGACAATCCTTTCCCCACAAAGGCACCAAAGTAGGTGAGGTGAGCTGCTTCTGAATATCTCTAGCTCCGAAATTCAAGTCTCCCGAATCCCAGTGAAGCTCAGGCCCCAGTGAGGGCTCTGACTGGTCGGGAAGGGCAGGTGGGGAAGAGGAAAACTGCTGATTTTGCAGTGCAAAAAGCAGCAGCTGGTGAGGACACAGCCCCCCTCTGCAGTCCTGCAGCAGCTCCCCGGCAATGGGCATGGCTGGGCTGCAGCCGCTGTACCCACCATGGGGCCTTGGCTCTGAAGTTTGACACGAAGGAGGAGAAGGTCCTCACTTAGGTCAAGGGTTTCAGGGGAGCCATGATGGTGTAAGCAGGAGGAGGCTCAGTGCTGAAATGCAGCTCTGATTCCCCTGGTGCCTTTTCGGGCCCCTCTCAGGATGGGCTGTGGGCTGGAAGCCAGGAGATTTGGTTTTCATCCCCGAGTCACCCACCAAGGAACCGTCAAAACCTTGTTGAATCATTTTACTTCTATGACTCCCCTGACTCAGATGTGAGTCAAGACCTTGAAGCGTTAGTGTGACACCACCATTAACCCAACGTGAAGCATTTTGCAGGCTCTCACTGTGATTTGCAGGTCCCGATGGCCCAGGCCACCTGCAAAACATCTCCGTGCTGACAAATTCAGCCCCGGAGTGACACTGACCTGCAGCAAGGCTGAGCACTACAGAGGCACCCTAAAGCCACAGGTGGGTCAGGTTGTTAAGGCAAAGTGTATTATCTGCCGTGCGGCCAAAAGAGAGGACAGGGATGGGACGGGAATCGATGGGGGCAGTGGACATGGGGGCACTCCTCTTTCCCTGCATCAGAGACAGGGAAAGAGGAGTTTGCTGTCGCAACAATGCAGCCTGAGGGCAAGGAGACACAGTGCTGCCAAGGTGGACAGGAGGATGCATCTAACAGGCAGGGAAGAAGCAGGTGAGAAACAACTCCAGCACAGCCCAAGGGCCCTTTTCTGAAGTCAACTTCCAGTTTGTGGCAAAGTTTCCTGCACCTCGGGGAAAGATTTAACTTTCCCCACCCCCAGAGGAGACTGTGTATGGCCGTTTTCAACCTCATACCCCGAAGTCCTTTAGGAAAACCCTGCAAATACAAATCCTGTATGTGGCAGTGGCAGAATCAGGCCTGATGTTCCTTTCCAGGCAACTGCAGAATGGTGTAAAAACACGGAATGTTATAAAAACCAATAACCTTTGAAGCACACCCTCTGAGTAATTACCCCATTCCCATCTAATGACTAAAAGATGTTATATTCCTCTCTGATTTGGCAACAACAAAGATTTTGACCTTATTAAAACCAGCCCATCAGGAAACTACATGTCATCCTAAAAAAAAAAAAAAAAAAGAAAAGAAAAAAAAGAAAAAAAAAAAAAGAAAAAATAGGAAAGAAAAAAGACATTAAATTCTTTAAAATCCCTGTGAACAGTAATTCAAGATACTGTAGCTGAAGACCCATGATTTGTTGTAGTGTCTGGGTGGTCCTGAGACAGGAGATGACAACATTAGCTCTTTCCTTTGCCCTTCTAAGAAATGCTTTGATGATTCTCTAATATCCTAAGAATATCCCCTCGTGATACTGTACTGGGACGAGGCAATCACAGAGCCGGGATAATGCATCCCAGTTTTACCCTGGCCCTTTCTAAGAGGGGATAGCTCAGAGCCCTTTGTTCCACCAGTTCTGCACTGACATCTGAGCCAGGATGTGCTCATGATAGTCTAAATAGTGGTGTGGGCTCAAATCCATCCCCAAACTCACTCCCACCCACTGCACACATCTGGCTGTGTACCTGATTTGTATGCGCAATTAAGGCTCTCATCATCGCGAATCAAATAACCATGTACTTGTTTCACTGGTCCTTGGACAGATAATGATTACAGTTATTACAGCCAAAGCAAGCAAGAACATCAAGGGTGCATACACAGATGGGCTTAGCACTGTAGAAATCTTGCCAGTGATGCAATCTGTGAAGATTTTTGGGCAACCTGCTGACACACCACACATAAAGAGTTAATTTGATGGTGCTGCAATCAGGTGATTTTGAACCAAACCCCACACGCGAGGATAATATCTATTTTTTGTCTGTATTTTGCAAACTGCCTGCTCTCACCAATGCAGCCCCACATGCAAAAGAATTTATATTCTTGGGGTGGTCAAAATCATAATCCATATTTTACATCTTGGGCTTAACCTTTCAATTAATTAGAACCAGAGTGACTCGCTCTGCCCTCTCCCATGTGCACTCCAGTGTTTGTTTGGCATTGCGTGGGCCCTATGGCTCAAATATTTTTTGCAGATGCACAGAATTAACCATGCATGTTTAGATGTGCTTGAGGAGCACATACATTCATAGAGATGTATATATTTGACCCTGTCACTTTTTTGTTAAACACTGTAAAAGATATCAACTTTCCTCTCCAGATTTTAAAATAATTTAGAATAGGTGATAGTGGGGAAATACCTAAAACATTCTGTCAAATTAAGTATTTTGTCTGAGACTGTTTTATAAGAAAATTATTTCAGCTAAGAAGATACCTGTGCAATGTATTAAGGAACAGAATGAACAACCGAAATATAAACTGGTTTAAATGGATGTGCAATATACTTTATTTTTCCATTTGATTTTAATTTTCTTTTTCCTTCTCCCTGTTCTTTTTCCATCTCCATGTAACAGTTTTTCTCTTTGCTTAGTCTGTATCACATTTTTCTCTCTGTAATTCACTGGCCTCACTTTCCTGCTCACTGCTTGTATTTTTCCAATGTCTCTCTTACTAGAAATAATTAAGGTTGGGTCAGATCTTTGAACCTGTTACCTGAAGCAGTATTGAGTTCAAGCTTGTACCACTGAACAAAAGCACTAGCTTCTTCTTCTTGCCAACAGACTCACTCACAAAATAAATAAAAGAGGGTCAAAGAGCACATCTACCAGGCAAAAATGCCACAGACATTAAACTGCTGTACTGCCCACAAGGTTTGGGTTCTTCCTGCTGCTGGCAGAGCAAATACAGTGATACTCAGCCACAGCACAAACTCCTCCTCAAGCACTTCCAAACCCTCTGAAAGCCTGGAGACACCATCAATGGCTCGTAAGAAGCTGCTTGCTGGCCTGCAGGGATGGAAGGCCTGCAAAACCTCTCCCTGCTGGGTGTCACAACTCAGACCCTGAAATGTCTCTGCCGAACTGGGCTTTTGAGAGCATGGGCCACACCACGTCTCTCCACGGTACTGCTTCGTGAGGCATCCCTGACAACCAGCAGCTCACAGGCACCAAGTTGGCTCCCTCATCTTGGGCTCAGGCCCCAGGTATAAAGCTTACTTTGTTCAGTTAAGTTATTCGGGAATTGTAGAGAGGAGATCTGAGCGAAATCTGAATTTGGCCTGGCATTTTCATAATTGCAGGAACCCGGCTTTTACAGCATTAAAACCATATGAATTTAAATAAACCCTACTTTTCCTTCATCCCAGTGAGTAACTGGACTTAGACCACAGCTGCCCTTTGGGATCCTGCTGGGTTTGCAGCCTGCAGTGTACCCTGTGCTGCTGGGAGTGTAAGGGAATCCAATTTCCTCCAGTTTCACTCTACAATGAATCTGTCTTCTGAGATAAGCCTGCTACCACAGTGTAACTGTGGTTAAGCCCCTCCTATAAACCAACTGCCCAACAAAACAGTAATGTCGCCTTGCTCCCTGTCACACTTTTCCTCACTTCATTTTCCAGGGCATGAAACTCACTAGTCAGAAGGGGAATAGCAGAACCAGAAATAAATCCCATGTATCTTACCTTTTTCCTCTGGGCTAGCACTGACAGTGTTGTGTGTTTGCATTTCCACTGAATTTTAAAGACATTTCTTTTTCTTTATGGTAACTCACTGGATGATGAAATTTTTTACATTTTATAGATTTTATGTAACTCTGCTAAGAGGAACGGCAGATTTGCAATTTTCAGAGCTTTAGATACTGCTAGATATGTAGGTCACTCAAATACATACTAATTCCAACCTAGAGTTGCAGTGTTTTAGAAGGTTTGTTCTGGCTTTTAGATGGCAAGTGATCTCTTCAACACATCTGCATATCCCTGGGGCAGAGAAGCAGCCATTAACACAGCAAGCAAAGTCCTTTCAGAGTCCCATCTTTAACCCAAACCCAGCTTTTGAGAGGACTCTATGAACGTTTCTCTCTAATGGGTGCAGTGCAAGGAGCAGCACAGCTGGGTCCCTCCTGCTTCCATCACCTCAGCAGTGGGGAAAAGTCTTGCTCCTGACCCCAGCAGCTCTAAATCCCAGGTCCAACCTCCCTGCAGGGTCAGTGCTGGCTGTACCAGGCTTGGGAGCAAGTCCATTTGCTCTGAAGATGGAAACAGCCACATTTTGTCAGCTGAGTAGTGCTGTAGGTGAGGAGTCTGAATGTGGAGCCGGCCACCACCTGCTCCATAGGGAAAAAACAATTGCTAAAGGAAAATCCCTTGTATCCAGAATTGCCATACAGGGAGCCCAGGTGCTTTACTACCCATTCATTGTTTGAGGAATCCAATACACCCTGGGCATGAGCCCACTCAGCACTTTTACAGTGTCTGCAACTGCAGTCGGCCTTGTGAGATAACACAAACCACACTCCTCACCCACCCCAAACTGCAGGGTAAATGTGCTACTGGGTATTGAATTTTCTCTGCCTGTTAAACCAGACAATTTATTTTTCAGCTGAGTGAACATAAAGAGTTTTGTAGAGCTGTGTTAAAGTGCAGTTCAGGTTTAGAGGAATTACCTGAGGATACTCAGTGCATTTTCCCATCTTATCCGTTTGATAAGAGCCAGATATGTGGTTTTATTTCTTTTGTGTGCAATAGACAATATGCCATGAGGAGTCATTGTTAAAGACTCCAAGAAGCCAATCTTCAGAACATCTGGCTAGTGAAAGCCCTGGATATGGAAAATATAAATGTCAAGGCTCATATTTATAAATTGGAAGGGCCATGAGGACATCTGCTAACAAGCTCTCTTCCAGAGCCCATTTGCTGTACATGGTTATTCACAGGCAACAACAAACATGTGCCTGGATCACATGCGTGGTCTGCCCTTCCTTTCCGTCGCCAAAAGAACACACGCTCCAATAACACACAATGCTCTATTCTCACAACACAGAAAGACAAGTGTTTGCAAAACTCACAGCAAAGCTCTTGCAAACCAGACCACAGTGGGACACGCTCTGGAATGGACTAAAAATAGCTGGGGAAAAAGCCTTACATTAACACAGAAGACAGTCAAACTGACTTAGTGTTAATCAGCGGAATAAGCACCCTTCTTTTTTGCCTTGGTCCACAGGAGTCACTTTGTACTCTTAAGTCTAGTCCTGAAGCCTTATTTCGATGGCTGAGTACTTGTGGATGGGAAACTCAAGACTTTAAACAGAATCTAACCTATTTGACCATGGTAGCTTAACACTAACATTAAAACAAGCTACAGGTAAAATAAATGTGCTTCTACGTTTATAAGCACAGGCACCTTTTCTCCAGCTTAGTGTACTTCTGCCACTAAGTTGCATTTCTGTTGTCTGATAAATAAAAAATTGATCCAGCGCATAAGTATAAATAATGTTTTTTCTAATGACTTATCATTGCAGGTGTCTAGACCATGGCTCACTCCAACAGAGCCCTTGGCACTGGCCACCATCACAGATGCCCACAAGGCTGCCAAGTTGTCAAGAGAAGGAAAAGCATCAGCAGAAAGAGCTTGGATTGCTTTACAGTGTCCATGAATCTAGCACAGAATAAATGGATTTAATACTGTCTTGTCCACTCTGCAGTGTTCTTGGACACATATATATCTGTGTGAAAATGGCAGGAAAAGCAAAGATGATGAAATAACATGGAAGAGATGTACTTCCTGATTAAAAAATCCCTAGGATGCCTAGCTCTGCCTTCTCCTTACTGCAGTCTGCATTAATGCCAGGTGACACAGACATGTCCCCCTCTCAAAGAGGTTCTGCTGAAGGCTGCAGGCTCCAAAAGCCCAGACTTTCACTGGCAAGGACTGACTGCAAAGCGAAGTGCAGTGTTTGTGTGATCACAGCCTCCTGCAAAGTGAGCTCAGCAAGGTGCAGCTGAGTGCAGCACATGAAGATGGAGATGCTGGAGGGGTCTTTTCTTACTCCCTGCTCCAGGGCCTATACAAACAAGTGCAGAGAGAGTTTAAAAAGACAAGTAGAAAGAGTACTGGAGAAAGAGAAAATTTAAGCAGGAGAATGATGGAACTGAAAAGTTAACAGGTTGTCCAAAATCAAGAGGAGTCCTGCCAGTGGATGAGGAAATGAGATTGCTCTGGCTGAGAAACAGCAGAAGAAGTGGGGATGTGCATCACAAGAGGAAGAGATTATCAAAACTCAGCAGCTGCTTCTTCTTGAAACTGAATCCTAAGCAAACATTTTGTTTGTGCTGCATGAGACAGATCTTAGGCAGCTTAATAAATCTAGCAATGGTAGGGCTGTGTCCAGCCCAAGTCATAAATACATCAAGCTGTGACAGATATAAATAGATAGTATAGACTATCTTTACTCAACACATCCCAAATAAGAAGTAGAAAACAAGAAAGGAAGACAAAGCTCTTAATAGACTCCACAAAACATCTTGCATTGTATTTTCAATCTGAATCGGCATCGAGGAGTAAGGAGCAGGAAGTGCTCTTGGATATCCAGTGCTGAAAAATACCTCACTGTTCAAAAATCCTAGTTTTTGTGTGCTCCAATTTTGTTACTTGCTCGCCTTCAGAAATATGGATTTAATATTCACAATGGATTTAAATTTCACTAAAAATACCTAATGCATTACCAATAAAGAATTTAGTTTCATGAAACAAAACTGAAATTTATATACAAATTATATCTCTATTTCCAAAAGACTTCTGTGTGCTTTATCTCTAATGATTTTACTTTCAGGTATTTATAGCTTTCATTAAAACAGGATTTGCCTACTGCTTTGTGTGAGTAGTTCATACTGGTGGTGAGACACTTAAGCAACAGTGAAAGTAAATATGCAAGGCTTTTCCATGTTTTTCTTTAAGTTTATCTGCACTTGTTTGATCACACAGTGGCAGCACATTATAAAGAACAACAGAACAAAGTAAAACATGTGGGGCTTTCTGTGTGTTTAGCAGGTGAAAGTGAGGCTTCACCTCTTTTCAGCCACATCTGGAGAATAACAAATTAACTCTTTGACTTTAAAAGGGGCAAGAAGTTATCAGTCACAGCCAGCTGACAGGGAAGGTCTATTAGCATGGAGACGCTACAGGTTTGGACAAGAATGTCAGGACTTCCCATCGTAACTGCGATGCTGGATAACGATGGTGTGCTGAGCCCAGGTTTCACAGCTTTAATTAATACGTTCTGTGCACTCTGACCAACCTGATAATCCAAGAAGCCTCAATAAAAACCATCTAGGGAGGGAGGATATGTCATCACTGTATCATATGTTACCTCTTACGTATACTGCACTGAGTTATGAGTTATATATTTTACTTTCACTGGAAGGCTTGTGTACCTGGGGCTGTGCAAAGGGCATGAAAGAACTGCCAGCACCAGTGCTTGTTTAAAGGAGGCATTGAGCCATCTGCTCATCTTAAAGGGGTGTCAAATGGAAACAGTAAGAAACTAAGAAGGGAAAAATGCAGAATTCCCCACGCTTTGCTCTCTGCTGAGGAGGAGCTGAGGATGTCTTCACAGAAGCAAGACTGCATGTTCGAGAGAAAGACCAACTGATGCACTGCTAAACTGTCCAAAATGTCCTCTTCTGGATACTGTATATCCATCAGAGTGTATAAAAATCGGGCACACTAAGAGCAGAATTTAGGCCAAGGAATCAGGAGGGAGCATTTGTCTAGCATGTGTTTTGAGACTACTCAGTGTGACAGAAAGGTCTTGGACCCAAGCTGTCAAACCATGAGCTTTTTCTGATGACTGCAGATATTGGTATGCCATATCCTGGAGCCTGGGGACTGGTCACTGGTAGGAAACCGTGACCATGAAAGCTTCCCGAGAAGGAAATCCTTCCAGGAGAACAGTGAAGGAAATGGTAGAAAGAAGTGCTGGAGGAAAGCCAAGGGGCCACACAACACAAGTTAAGCCCCAGACAAGCAACGAGGTGTGACATGGGAAAGACAGGTGGGACTCCAACACACCTATGCTCCTGCTGTTCCTGGCTGCTCGAGCAGTCCCGCAGGAAGACAGGTTCACTACAAGTCAGAGAGGTCCTGAAGCTGCGTCCCCATCCTTGGTGGGGCACAGGGCAAACAAATGAAATGGTGGCACTGCTTACCTGGCTGCATGGAGACAGGCTGGAGGAGGGAGCGATTCTCCTCCCCATGACCATCAGTAGGCAGGCACCCCCCAAACACTACCCTTCCCAGGGAGGCAGACGGGGCAATTTAAATAAACAAGGCCCCAGTGATGGAAATTTCAAGCTCAAAGCTACCATATGGAGGGAAGTCATCTGACCACAATTTACCTGTTAGACTTCAAAGGTGTCTAGGTCTCCTTTAAATATAAGCAGTCTTTTCTTTAATGAAGTTAAGTACTGTATTTCAGCACCATGTGTTGTGAAAAGGAAGCAATTTGGATTAATTTACTGAAATTTACCTTTCACATGCAGTTAAGTGGAATTAAAAGTTTGTCTGAGTTGACAGAGTTCTGTTTTCCATCACTGCATTGTCTTGAAAGAAAGGATAACAGGCTAAGTGCTTAAATTCCATCCAAACTGATAAGGTTCACTCTATACAGGCACACTCAGTGTAGTTTATTACACATTGTCTCCCTTCATCCATCACTGGTATACATTTTTTTCCCCCTACATAACTGTTTCTTCCAAAATAAATTGATATTTGCAATGTTATTGCATTCATCTGGGGTTGAATAGTCTGCACTGGGCTATCAGAGAACTGCCATTTCTAGTTACAGGGGTAATTAATTTAATTTCCCACTAATGTCAGATTTTGCAGGGCTGAGCTTACATCTGGGACAAGAATTTCTTTTTTTCTCTTCTTAGAACAATTCCTTTCCTTTAATTTCTTTCCTATGCAAGTGAAGTACGTGTGTCCTTAATCTCTATCCAAACACCATCTTCACCCAGATCTCTTCCTTGGCAGTGGGGAAATGACTTTGCCCATTACATTCTCTCTAATTCTTTCTTCCCATCACCGTACTTCTCCCCTTCTCGTTCCCTAGCTGCCATTGCTCATTCCAAAACTCACCCCTCCTGAAACATCCTCCCAGTTACTAACTCCCCCTCCCTCCCTTTTCCCAGGAGCCTTGCCTTAGGGCTCAGGAGCTAAAACACTCCCTGACAGCTGGGAGAGGTTCTCTGTTCTTTTGGGCTGGTTTTGTTTGTAGCCTCAAACCATTTACCTGCTACAACAAAGGTGTGATCCTCATCTGGTCTTCACTGACCACTCTGAAAAGTTACAGACATTTCTCTACTCTTTCCATTAACTGAGCATCTCGTCATGAAAAGCCAGTGAATGATCTGTAATTAATTATTTATATTACATGGGGAAGCTTAGCTAACACAGTGTCAACAGGAACAATAACACAGTCTGTATGCCAAACTGCAGCCTCCCAGCCCAAGGGTTTTGCTGCTGCCCCAGCCAGCTTTTGGCTATGGGAGCTAACTAGGGTTTGAGTTTTGTCTGAGTTCAAATCCCTCCCAAGGACAGACTTCAGATCTGTACATTTTTGCAAAATCAAGTAGTTAAAGAAAAAAAAATCTTGCTACTTGCAATCTCCATTTAATTCTGATTCTTGACAAACAATTTCAAACAGAAACTGCAGTGACACAGGACTTTTTCAGATTGTTTAGATTTTGGGGGAAGGAGGCAGAAGGGAGAGGAAACCACACATTTCATCAGCATTTTTTATTTTTTAATAGCCTTCAGTGTAGCTGATTACCCAGGAGATCAGCAAATCTTAGCTCTGTCAAAGACAGGGATAAAACACAGAGCAGAAGCTTTCTCATCCTCCGCAGCAGTACTAACCCTCCAAATCTAAACACTGTCCTCTCAGCGGTGCCAACTCAAATGCCTCAGCTGTTAAGACAGAACAAAAAGAAAAGGACAGTCTCCAAGGTATAACTGAAAGCAAATACTAATAATGATGTGTGACATTAAATGATGACTCATTTTTCATGAGGCCGTTTCAGATTGTAGCTATAACCTCGGATCAGACCCAAATGACTGTGAGAGCCTAAGTCTTAGTGGAACCATTAATTATGGATTTCCTGGCTTTTATAGGTTGAAGTCAGACCTTTGATGTTCCTTTAAGATTGTTCTCCCGTGTTCATTTCCTTTGTTTCTCTGTTGGTAGCTTAAAAAAACACCCTAAGATTTCCATGGAAGCCTATGAGATCTCCTAGAAATGCATAGTCCATAAAAGCCCTGCAATTCATGGCTCATAAAGTCCTCTAATCCATGGTCAATAAAGTTCTGGAAAAGGGCTATATGAAGCACAGTCATTTCACAGTTCAATGAAGTTCATACAAGAATCAATAACCTGGTTTAAATTCGCCTGGATTTGTCCTCCACCTGTATATTTCTCTTTGACTTTCCAGGTTCAAAGGCAGCTCAAACAACTGAATTCTGGAGACCTCGCGTGGAAACAATGAGCTTTATGCAGCTTTCACCCCAAAGCCTTAACAAAGACCTAAATCCCTCAACCTTGTCTCCAAAGGTGACCAAGTCAAGTTTCAGGTGACAACTGGTGAGTTAGGAAACTCAACCTTGGAAGAAGAACCATTTGGGAACACGAGGCCATAGCTCAAGGTAATACCATATGCAGAGACCTCGGTCTGTACAGAACATGGGGGACTCCAACTGAATATGTAAATGCACAGTGGATCTGTGGGACAGGCCAGAGTGAGAACTTCCTAGTACACTGATTATCCTCCAAAAATGAGTGCTAAGTCTCACTGCTGAAACATTATTGAGGCAACGCAATAGGAGTCCACATGTTTCTCTCCTGCACAGGTAACACTCCAATGCTTGTATTGTCAGCCATCCTGCTTGTTTCCTCCCAAGAATGGCCTCGGTACAAAATCTGGTGACAGACACACATTTCTGCCCTTTTCTTGCCAATCAGAAAGGAACCAGTTAGAGAGAACTTGCTATTTATTGCTTTGTGCAGAGTCCAGTTTGCAATTAATGCTGATGAAACCCAACTGCCAAAAGCACAATATGCAGCAGCTGGTTTATGAAAGTTGAGACCCCGTCCAATTTATGGGGAAACCAGAGCTGGTTGTGAGTCTCTGATTTAGCTGAACAGTTTGTATTTTTTTGTTTTGTTTCCAGGAAAACACCAGAAGTTACTCCAGAACTGTAGAAGTGCTAAAACCATCTGAAAGCACTAAGGCAGGCTTCCCTTCTTCCAGCCTTTCCTCATTTCTAAGGCTGTGATCTCCCACTAATATCTCCCTGGGATCTTTCAGCAAGGCAGGCGACACACAGTGTTTGGTTCATCACCAGCGTGGTGGGAGTGGAAACTTATGTTTCCTTATCCCAATCTCCATCCTTATGAAATCAAAGGAGAGGGATAAAAGGTTTGATTCAGATGAAATCTCACAGGAGCCCAGAACATGTAATTTAACTCTAACCTTTAGAAGTACCTTTTAAATAATTTTCCTAGCAACGGTTTTTAATAAAACCAGCAAAAGGCACAAAAGTGCACAAGCACCACTTTAAGCCCCAACGGCACAGTTCCACTGCCGTATCACACCCGATATCCAATACCCTTTCTGGATAGACAGAATGGGGTTATTGTGGAATGGAGGATTGTGCCTAACTGCCAGGCTCCCACCAGATCTCTTTAAACATCTCACTTGTATGACACATATGGTGATCTGGACCAGACATCCTTGTGAAATGCTGGGACACCATGAGACACCACAAGTCAGCAGCTCCTGGGCAGAAGCAGCATAGAAAAGTCCCTTGTCTCAAGGTAATCAACTGTGCTGATCCAAATGCCTTTCGGTTCGTGCTTAAACATCCTCTGTGGAGAGGATCCAACCACTCAACACACTTTGAAAACACATGAATCCTTCTTACAAGGCTGGCACTGACCTCAGAAATAGCCTTATTACACTAAGATTAATATGCACCACCTTAATAACAGCCCTTACATCATTCACTCTGAGAATACAATAAACTGCAAAAAATGAGGCAACTATTCCATTAAAAGGAATGAATAAAAATAATTTAAAAAAAATCTGAAAACATAAGTATGTGAAGCTTTTTCCTTAGCAAAGGGAAAGAGAGACCTCTGAGAGACTTGCAAGGAAGCAAGGTGCTATGAAAGTGGGAATAAGTAATGCCCAAAGGCAATCATTACATGTGTAGGTGAGCAGCCAGTTCCCAAAAGATTACTTAATTCCTTTTACGTGTTTAGAAGATCTACAAACATTGTGACTGTTTATCTGCCCATGACCTGGCCTGGATAAAGGCACTAAGAACTCTTCCAATTTTAGAGGTGGGAGAATAAATTGCTCAGGAATCCTTAAAGCACACATTGAGAAGCCGTGGTCAAACATGAAGGCTCTTACTCAAACACAGAACAGGAGTTTTTAACCTCAGACAAAGACTGGAATAGCCATGGAAATGTGCCTACCTCCATTCTCTCTTCACATAGAGGCCTTAGTTAAGTACTTCATTTTGCCTCAGTTTGCTGTTTCCAATGCAGTCTGAGATGTTAAAACATTTCAGCCTCAGAACAGAGTTAAGAAAGTTGAAAGTCAGATATGTCAGAATCTTAAAAACTCCCAGGAATATTCTGCATGGTTGGAAAATGAGTGAGCCTTTGGGCTGAAAACTGATACTGAAGATTGGAAAATAATTATCGGAAGAAAAAGGGCAAACACAGAATATTTTCTATTGTTGTTCTTTTCCTGTTTTAACTCTGGCAAGTCCTTGTTTCTGTATATTTTAAATATTAAAAGCATTGCTTTTTTTCTCCTTACTTTTAGATCAAACGTGCCTACGAGCTTTCCTCCTAGCTCTTCATTAGGCTCCAAAAACATCATCTCACTCCCTGTATCTCCTGTTTAGTCTTTCTTCAACTCTCCTTACGGTCTAATCAACAAGAGCTGGGATCTGTAAAGAGCATCTACTTAGGAACCAGCAGGAAGAGGACAGGGACCAAAACAGTTATGACTCACCTATCTTCTATCCGAACCCAGAGGTCACTGAACTGCCTCTGGCGATGGTGTTTGTGCTGCTTCTTGTGCCATTTCTTTTGCCTGCCAAACTCTTCCAGCTGGCTGATGCTGTCTGGCAACAAGAGGTGAGGAGACAGGCTGTCTTCTTCATCCATGTGCAGGGGCTTCAGGGAAGGAGAGGTAGGTGGGACCTGCTCAGAAAGAGGGACAGCAGGCAGGGCTGTCACTGAGGATCCTTCCAAGGCCGGGCTTGTCTTTGTTGTCCTTGAACTGCAAAACACAACATTTAAATATTTGAATAAGGGAGGAATCATGCCAAAAAAGAGTGGAAGCAGAGAACTACACTGGTGTGTGCTCCTGATGGCTGAGAAGGTGCACAAGAAGGAAGGCTTTTGCTCTGGGGCTGCAACTAAAGACAGCAGTGGCATTTCCTAGGAAGCTTCAAAGTAAACACTAAAGTGAATAAAGGGGAAAAGGCAGTGGATATACTATTGCTGTTTTCTGGCACTTTAATTATTACTTAGAGGCTTTAGAGTCAGTGGTAAGGGTCAACATCACCTCCCCTGCTGGGCAAACAACAAAGCTCTCTCTGAGCTGGCAAATGACTCTCAAATGTGTCTGGCAAAATTACTCTCTCTGAGGAAAACAGATACATTAAGAGAAGCTGATCTTAAATTAATGAGATAGCATTAGTTATCTCATTATTTCTCCCGTCTTTCTTTTTTTTGTCCAACTTTGGATATCACCTGTGGAAAACAAGTCACTGTTTTGACTATAACAAGAATTGTACTTGCTCATCCGAGTCAGGATTGGTGACGAGGAAGCCCAGACTGATGACAGAAGCATGGAAGTTAGGCTGCTGGGATGGGATATGTGAGACCTGAACTCCACCAGGTAATGTAGAATAAAGGAGGTAAATGACCTGTCCAAATACTCCTTGAAACAATACTGCCAGATCTCTTCACTGCTGTTTGAAATACTACCACCTCTTGTATATGACTGGAATGATGCAGAAAAAGACCTTTTATTTTCATCTTCTAGTGTTTCACTGATTTTAGAAAAAAGGCAATACAAACTCCTTTGGTATGCAGCCATGTGAACTTACTGTGAGCTAAGACATCTGAAACAAAAATCCAATAACCAGGACTGACACAAAGTTATTTCCCCACCCCCTCAACTTCAGTAGAAGTTCATGTTCAGTCTTAATTGCAAGAGAGGAACTTTTCCTGTCCCTGAGATGGGTGAATGAGTTGTAGGTAGAGAAAATCAGAGAGAATTAAGAGGCAATATGAAGCTGTGGTCTGCAAAACTATTTCTATTACATGGATGCTATGACTTTTATGACAGAAACAATTAAAGCCACGTGAAAAATTTTGCCTCCTGAGTGAAACCAGTAAGACATTTTAATGAAAAAGTAATAAAAAATCCTAAACTTCATTGGTGACAATGTACAAAATGTGCCGCAAGTGAAACCACATGTTTCATTTATGGAACATTTTGTTCTCTTCCAAAAAAGCCACATCTACTACTAATGGAAGCCTTTTTTTCTTTCTCATTTTTTTGAAGTCTGTTACAATACCAGTCAAGATGGTCATCACCATTTCCAGTGCATTGTGTTTCATCCAAAGGTCCTTCTAATAACTACTGATAATCATTGCTATTATGAGACTCACTGGCAAAAACTACAGTAACTTTGTCACTTGCAGCCAACGTTCATGAAGTTCTTCAGAGATCATCACACAACAGATATAGAAAAGAAAAAGACACTTGTTTAATTCTAAAATTCTCCATGGTTGATTTCATTAATAAAAGAAACAAGAAAATCCCATTTTTTTTCCCTCTTTTTCCAAGCATTCAGACTCCCAGCAAGTCCTTTTCAAACTCATTCATACTCAGTCCATGCTCTATTTTACATCACAGACAGATCTACTGGTTCTGAAATTTTTTTCCCTGTTAAGACTTTCATCCATGTTTCGTGTTGAGGGGGAGTTTTCATCAGTGCCGCAATTTGCTTTGAGAGCCTTTAAGAATTCTTGGGCTGTGACACTGCCTCATGGCCGAGGCAAAGCCATCTCCAGACTCACAAATATCAATGTGCAAACGCAGCCTAAAATAACAGGGTGTGAACGTGGATAGGGCAGTTTAGGCAGGTAGGAAAGGCCTGGAAGCATCTCCAAACACCATGTGGGTCGCTACGATGTCAGCGAACACCAACTGGTGGCAAGAAGCCACTGGAACTGAGCTGTTGCCAAGATTTGTGTTCCCACTGACTTTCTTCTCCTTGCCACCAAAGCTGTGCCCCAGATTCCCTGAGTTGCTGAAGGTAGGAGCAGCCCTTAAATCTGCCAGCTCAAGGCTGGGGGTGCTGTTTGGTTCCTTGAATGGTCTTAGAGGCATCTGAACACGTACTTTCCAACTTTTAACACCTACTATTTTGTTACGCATGTTTACCTTGCTCTGAGCTCCCAGTAAACTGGAACTAGTAGAGAGGTGTTTTTATGGGTTGAGATTTTAGAAACCACTTAAGAGACTGGCAGCTCCCTTCTTATTAAAATTAATGAGTTGGGCATCAAAATCCCAGTGGTGGCTTTGAAAGTTTCTAGCTTAATTGTTTCCACTACCATCACATGAGCCACAGGTTATAAACTCGATATTTCAGAACATTCTTTGGGAAGAGAATAAATAAACACTGAAGGAACGTTAAAATGTTGTAACCTAAAGAGGGTTATAAACTAACCACTTGTACTTTAGAGTTGACTCAGGGGGAATAGCTCCACTGCGGCAACTGAATGTTTCATTTGGTGGATGTTTGTTCCATTATTCCTGTACTGCTAATAATTGCACCAAGACCTAAGAGGGACTGTTGAAGGCTGTATTTGCATGCTTGCTCCTTTCAAAACAAAATGAAAGTGCTTTTTAAACTGATCTAATAAATAGTTACAATATTTACGTTATGATGTAAAAATAATAATTGCATTACATAAATGTAAACAAAAAATATTATAAAATGTAATTATTTAATTATTAACCTGGTTGTTTTCAAATCTGATTGTCATCCTCCAGACATTCAACTGGAAGTAAAATCAAAACAAAATATGGATATTTAATCCAAATACACTGTAAGGATATGTAAAGATTTTATTTTAAAGTAAGATAGATTGCCCTAAAGAAGACAACTTTCCCCTCAATGTCAGTAAAAACATTATTAATACAAAGGGCTTGAATCTATCAATATTCTGGATTTTATCCTAAAAAATAAAGACAAAACCCGGCCATCTGCAATAGGGTACCTGGACAATCAATCTCCCCATTAAGTGAAGCTTTACTGTTAGATTCAACTGCTTGTTTCATGGACTATTTCGTGCCTTTCCCCTGGTCTCGGTCTCCATGCACTCTGTTAGCACAGCTGCACTCTATGAAACCATGGGGATATAATGGACTTTTTTTCCATTCCTTCACTATTGCTGAGACAGCTTTTCAAGATACACAGCTATTTTTAAAGCCAGAGAAAAAGCAAGGCTAGTTTTCAGTTTGTGGGGCCACAGTGCCTTTTCTGAAGAAAGAGTGAGAAAGCACCACCCAAATATCTTGGTCCACACAAAGATCTCTGAGACTTTTCATGAATAACTTGATACAATTCCAGGCTTAGAGGTTCCACCCATTTTTAAATGTATCATTCCCACACAGGGTGGTCTTGGAGAAAGTAAAATTATTTCAGGCCCTTAGGTGGGTTTTTCTCATCTCTGACCTTAATTTCCTTCCCTGGGATGTGCAGTTCTGCAAAACAAGTTCTCTAAAACAACAAAGTCCAAATAAGAAAACTTTGGAGTCTCAGCAAATATCCTATGTGGCTTGGTCCTAAGGTACAGAAAACAGAGTGAAAACAGGAAAACATTTATTGTTGCTAGCTCTTGAAAATGCTTAATCCACAGACAAAGACCTCTGTGGTTTTCTTTCACTTCTGGTGAAATTTGCCATCCTTTTCTAATTCTTTTCAAGAATTGAAAGAACAAAACAAAACAGTAAGTTGTTTGGGCTGAGCTGGATGCTCCATTAGGCTGTCTCAGCATTTCTCTCTTTGCCTTGTGCTCTCCAGTGTTGCTCTGTGCTGGCACTGACCATTGAAAATTCACTTGCTGGGATTTGCTAGGGTTGATCTGGTCAGAAAAATTACATTAACATCATGAAGTCTTGCAATATCTTCTTTTCATAATTATCAGGCCTAAAATCGTTCACTTTCATTCAACTCCAACCCCAAACCCCCAAGCTACGACTTTCTCCCTGCCCAGGCAAACGCCTTCCTACCCCTCACATCAGATTCCTCAGCTCAAGAGGGCTGTGACCATCTCTGGGCTTCAAAACCCGTCTGCAGGGCAAATCAGAGCACCACATTTCTTTCCTGCTCTGAACAACCCTTATGAATAGCCCACCTTTCCCCACCAACAGAGGCTCTGTGGGGTTAACACTGCACCTTGCACCCCACCTTGTCCCCACCAACAGGGATTTTCCCAACCACTGATTCATGGACAATTGTTTCAGGGAAGCATCAGGCAGGGCAGACCTCAGCTGTGCCTTCAGCCACTGACCCTGCCAGAGTAATGCCAGCAACGTTTGGTGTGAGTCCCATCAAGCCTCCCCTGGGCTTCCACAGGGCCAGGGACTTGCCCTTGCTTTAGCTCATGAGAAGACATTCCTTTGCTGATGATACACATCTTCCACACAACTAAATCACCAATCTATTTCTTCAGCAATCTTGCGGTAACATTTCTGTTCCCTCAGATATGTGCAGAATCTTCTAAAATCCAAGCCTGCCAATTTGTTATTTGCATCCTGACTTTGTAGCATGAGTGATGGAAAAGTTTTGCTCAGGAGACTGCCATGCTTTGCACGGGCTTCCAAGTACAGCAGCATCGCTGAGGTTTTCTCGCTTCAGTTCTCAGAACTGTCAGACAAGGGGAGATTTTGTTTCATCAAGAGAGAAGCTGCGGTGATAGAAAGGAATGTGTGATGTGGCAGCTTTATCCTTATGCCACTGTTCCTGGGATGCACCCGGATGACAGCCAGACAGTAAGTTAAAAGCGTTTTATTATAGATGGATTCTCATAAATTCCAGTTTGGGTGTCTTTGTCGGGGCAGGAATTTGTCAGTCCCTCGCACGCATCCCTGCTCCCCTCGCCACAGGCCACAGAGACATCTGCTTCTGGCTTTTCTTTCCTTACGCATCTCTCAGAGAGAGTCATGCACACCCACAAGATGGGCACCAGAATGTCCCCTCCCACGAGGAGTTTTACTTTTTTCTTTTTTTTGTCTCTTCCACACCAGGATGAAACTCAGAGTTTCAAAGCTCTTGGGAGAGCAACAAACAAAAGAACAGAAAAGCAGGCAGAAATCCTAACCCACCCCAGCACAGTTTATAAGGCCTCTTACTAGTGATGGGAAGTATGGATTGAGACCACGGACTCTCACACAACCAGGTGACACCACCAGTGCATACCACCACAGAGATAATCTCCTTCAAGATCAAAGCATATATATATATTTTCCTGCAAAAGAGAGTAACTCCAAAGAAGAGACTGGAGAATTATCTGAGCTGCTTCAGGTTAAGTGCTGTAAGTAACTGAGGACGAATTTGGGCTCGAGAGACAGCAAAAGAGAATACCTGCAAAATCCCTGGTTAGTCACTCACCCGATCGGCTTAATTATAATGAGGTTATTATATTTAGGATGTAGTTGGCTTCGGCCTGTCCACTAACAGAATTTGGAAACAAAGTTGTTTTTTTTTTGCGCCATAGTCAACTACATCTCATGAGCGGCTAAATTAGGTTAAGTAGTTAAATTAGATTACAGTCCACCCCAATCTTGGATGGTATCTCTGTACTCAGAATCCATGTCCAGACTATTTCTCTGGGAAAAATCACTGTTGCTCAAGAACTGTAGCCTTAGTCTGAAAATGAATTTAGTCCTCAGTATACACGTATATTTGTGCAAACCCTCAACTCTGTGCATAAATGAAGTGAAAAGCTTGTGAAGGTATTCCCATGGATGGTCATGTTTTCCTTCCTAGCTTCAAAAACTTTAAAATAAGAGAAACAAGTAAAACTTCTGATATTTATTCCATTTCATTAAAAGTGGAGCTGGTCTAGGGCACAGCAGAAGAAACTCAAGTGTTCTGCAACTCGAGGGGCTGAATTTGCTGAAAGAAGCGAGGGCAGCTGAAACATTTGTAACGTGTCATTTCCACATTTTCATGTGAATCCTTTTATTTCAGAAAACTGAAAATGTTTCATTTCAGCA
This sequence comes from Cephalopterus ornatus, assembly GCA_013396775.1. Lineage (NCBI taxonomy): Eukaryota > Metazoa > Chordata > Aves > Passeriformes > Cotingidae > Cephalopterus > Cephalopterus ornatus. Next base: position 114,777 of record VZRE01004190.1, read on the forward strand.
TTTTCTGAACAAAGCTTTTAATTTTTCTTTTTAGTCTTCTGTTTTCAAAGACTTAAATGCTACAAAGCACCCTTTTTTGTTCAGAAATTGATCTCAATTAAAAAGAAAAACCCAACTAATATATAAAAATGACAAAACCCAGCAAAACCCCATTGCTGCTTTCACAAATATATCCTCAAAATGTTCCATTTCAAACTGCTCTGAACTTATTTCCCCTTCTCAAGTTTTTGGTTCAGTTCTTGAACTGAATAATCCTTTGTTTATGCATCTTTCATGAAAACTCTGTAATCTGCACACTCCAGAGGATGGGCTGTGCCCCCAGAGGAAGGATGAGTCGACCCTGCAGTCTTACTTCCATTTCCCACATTAATAGCAAATAAGAACCTTGTGGCCCACAAAGCCTCGTCTCAGGCTCTATTCCCTAAATCTCCACTGTCTTATTACCACCACACCAATCCAGTCCGAAGTTATTTCTGCCTGGGTAGTTTGGCTCTACCTCTGGATTGGAAATCCTGATTTCTGTCCAAATTTGCCAAGAATACACAAGGTTTCTGATGAATCTACAGTGACAGTATTACACCACAAAAGAAGATTTTAGGGTTGCATTTTTTATGGAACTGGAATATTTTCAGGCTTTATTCCACACATTTTTTGTCTGTTACTGCTTGAAAACCATTATTAACATGAGTAAATATATTGCTCTTTCCTTTTAATAACTTTTTAATAAACACACATATATTGGTCCAATAAAGAACAATAGTGGACTTATTACTGGGTAATGCAATCTCTCTTTTCTCTTTCTAAACTCTCTGATCTTTCTATTTTTCTTTGAGATGATGTCATATTAATTACACACAGCAGATTTTTCCTAAAAAATTGGACAGAATTAACTTCCATCATTCAACAGCTTCTGCAAAGCATAAAATTCTTACCCACTCTGGCCCAATCTGCAACATGAAGTTTCTTCAGGTCTAACTGTGACATTTCCAAAGTTTTGGTTTGGGCTTCAGTTTTGGGCCAGTTGTGATTCTACAGCATATTTACAGTGGTTTGGGCAGTGTCTCAGAACAAATGCCACCGTCTCATCTCAGCAGTTACAATCTCAGAGCCCAGGGACTGGAGAGCAAGTCAAGGGCTGAACAAATCCTTCTTTCTCCTCTAGCTGCCACAATCAAACTAGACATACTCACTAAACCTTTTCTGTATCCTACTTCCATTTTCAGTCAGTGGAACTCCTGATGCCTATGGCTGTCTGCTCCTCTCTGGGGGACAGAGCTGTACAGCCATGCGTAAAGGCAGGTTTGCTAACTCAGTTGCAAAACTATTCTCATCTCATGTTCTTACTCCCAAACCATTCCTTGACTTTGTTTTGAGCATAGAAAAGAAAGCGAGGATGAATTTGTTTCATTCCAGTAGCTGTCATCCAGACAGTTTTCAAGATTAAGAAGCTGACTGACAGTAAAACCCCAAACTGGCTGCTTGATTCGATTCCTCAGTAGAATTACAGCTAATATACAACTGTGGTCTGTATCTTGCTCATTTGCAATCCAAATTGAGTTGTGCTTCCAGATTGTTTCCACAGGGAATTAGTTTCCCTTCTCTGCTGGATCCTCCAGAGAGAAGATACATCTACAGGAGTGCATATTTTCTATTACATCTCAAAAATAAAAACTCTCCACAGAGACATCAACTGAGCAAGGCACCAAATGCCTCGCTTGAAGGACTACAACATTTTCACTGACTTCAGACTTAAACTAAGGGCAGATTATTCAGCACTTGCCTGGTGCTGCTTTACTTCACTTCTGTCTGATGCTCTGGAAGTTGAGTCCTGGTAGGGATGAAATACTGGGTGGATCACAAATCTGTACAAGCACAGCAACTTGCCTTCCTGAAGTACCTTGTTCAGTCAAGGCTCTTACAATTGCAAGACAACAGATAGCAAAGGCTCATAAGTAGCTGCTATCACTGGAAGGAGAGAGACACGGACTACTTAAACTGAGCAGCAGGAAGAAGTGTGGAACCAAAGAGCCATAAGCAGACCATGTCTGCAAGAGATCCCACGCCTCTGTAATACCGAATCCAGTATTCCTCTCTGTAGCCAACAGAGATGAATCTCAGCAGCATCTGCTCAGCCATTGATGCTGCTGAGCTAAAAAAAGGAACACAGAGCCACTCTGCCCTTCCCCAAAATACTGTTATGGCCCGTTGGCATTGTCTTTATCACAGGGCCTGAGTGTTTCCAAGAAAAGAACAAAACAGTTGTCAGAAACCCTATTCAGGTAACACTTCAGCCTGTCTGTGGGCATTTTTACTGGCCAGTAATGGACAGAGCCCTCGAAATGTGATGAAGGCAAAAGAGTCCTCCCTCCAAACTCCACTTGCTTTAATGTCTAATGCTGTTCTGTCTACTCTAATGCTAACAGACTTCACATAAGGTCTCTCTGTGTATTAGCCTCGTTTCACCCAGGTTCCCTCTCTTTCTCAACTCATGCTGATGAAACTGCTTGTATCAAATGCTTATTTATGTCTGACAAATTCAACCTCCACTAAAATACTTCATTAACAAAGCATGAACATTGCTGCTGAAACCTAAAGAAAGAAAAGAAGATTTTATATTCTCTTTTTTTGGTTGCTAATTGAAACTTATGAGATTGGACTTTGAACTACAGCTTGAATATCCAGGAGGCATCTGAGGCCACAAGAAAGACTTATTTTTTTAATGAACTTAGCCAAATCTCACTGACTAGTTACAAAGAATAGGCTCCTGGTCTTCTCCCCTTAAAACAGGAAAACTTGCACTGACTCCAGAAAATATCTCTCCTTCATTGCAATGTCTATGATTATTTTCATTGGAACATTTAAGAATCCCAGAGTGAATTTATGGCTTCATTAGAGAGCTCCATCTCAGCAAGCTGGCAGGCAAAGGGTATGAGATGATGACAGACAGATACAGCCAGAGCATCCTGAGGATACAATGACACAGTACTCAACAGTACAAATGTGACACCCCTGCAGCCTCCTCCCCTGAACTCATCTATAGACCTCATTGCACCGGAGCTTTGGGAGCTCACTTGCTCCAAGGAGTTACCAACACAGCTAAAAATGCAGGTGGAGGACGGTCTGTATGAAGGCAGAGCTTCCTCCCTCCTGCATCTGACCGGATAGCACTGGTCACCGGGAGTTGTGGGGTACTTAGGTCCCCTACTAACAGCCTCTGCTGAGAGAAGAGGGTGAAGAGTGATGGGTCTTTGGAGCAATTCTGATGGCAGTCATCTTCCAATGGAGGAAAAGGAGGGAATGTCCATGCACCTCTGCCAAGGGCTTTCTGCTGGCCCAGCAGAATAATTAGGCCAAATGGCTTCCTTGACCAGAGAGATATCAAGATCCTCAGGTGCCTTTTGTGTAACCTCTGCAGACTTAATTGATCAAGGAAATTTGTCAAGGAAAATCAGACTGGGGATGGGCAGCGATTGAAACATTCACTGGGATGCTTTGTGAGCACAAATGACAAATGGTTCCTTACATGCTTGAGCAGACCCAACTTATACATAAACTGTTTGTACGTGCACAGAAACACAGACAAAACCAGCATTTAAGGCCAGCTTTCTTCCCATGCAGAGAAGCCTATGCAGCACGAAGTGAAATACCAGGAAAACGAAATGCTCTTGTTCTACTTCTCCCCAGAGCGCAGTTAAGTCACTGTTAGGAAGCTTCCTCCCTCCACTGTATGTGCATGTGTTGCATGTGTTTATCTATTTGTTTGTTTGCCTTGAAATGCCAGTCTTTTGAGAGGGTATCACAGTTGACTGAGTACTTGTAGCACTGCCTAGCTACAGAAAAACATGTAATATCACAAGGCTAACAGATGTCAGAGACTCATCAAAACTATGCCTGGCATCTGGCACAGGCACTAGCAATCACGTTTGCTACTTATCACTACACAACGCTGGAACACTTCAAGAGTGACCAAACTAGGTTATGGGAAAGGCAGGAAAGGTTCAGAAGGAGGGAAGTGGGACAGTGCACCCCAATAGTGAAAGAAGAAACCAGTATCCTGCTCCTCATTTAAACCTCTTCTGGTTTTCTGTAGATTTCATGTGCTGCCTTTCACTGACTTGAGTGGGAATTGCTGACCATTCAGCAATGGCTGCTATCAGTATGAACACTCGAATACCTAGGAATGGCCCTAAATTCATGGCTGCATTTGTAAAACAAACAAACAAACCGCTTGTTAACTCTGCCTTCTTTCAAGTCAATGGCCTTTCTCCTTGAGGGGGAAAATTGCCTCAGGGATTTAAAACCTCAGTGCCTGCTAAATGTCAGTGGAAGTTCAAATTCCCAGTTTCATTTGCAACCTAAAACCAAATCTACATACAGGTTTGATACCAGTGCAAAATTCTCGCTTAACATTAGCAAGAAATCCCATGCCTATAGGGAAGAAAGATCATTCCTTTGTCTCAAACTCAAAGTAAGGTTTGCTTTGACAGAATGGTGGCAAAAAGTGAATCTGTGCATCTATTGCATCCACTGACTGTAGGTCAGCAAGTGGAAAGACACACTGCTCCGGGGAGGAGGTCTTCAGCCTGGGAGGCACCATGAAGAATGGACAGGGGCACCCAGCAAAATCATGTGTGTGCCCAAACTGGAGTCAGAGGTGAGGACACAACAAGGTCCTTCAGATCTGCACCTGCCAGGACAAGAGAAGCAGAGGAAGAGCCACTCACTGGCCTGGACCAAAACACCATGAAGTATTAACCTGGTGTTAGACAGCCTTGGTTCTTAAACTGCCGATTTCAAAAATCAGCTTTTTCTCTCCCAAGTTCATGGAGGGACTTCTGGATCTTCCTTGTGCTGGAATATGATGCCTTGACTCTGTGGGTGTTAGGAATAATTCCTTAAAATGACTTAAAATGCCACAAATGCAGGCAATGTTACAACCTAAAGCAACTACAGCAGCAGAGATTTACTGCTCTCTTTGTAGAATCACAGAATTGTTTAAGTTGGAAAAGACCCTTAAGATCATCAAGTCCAACTGTTAACCCAGCACAGCCACATTCACCACTAAACCATGTCCCAAAGTGCCACATCTACACACCCTTTAAATCCCTTTAGGGATGGTGACTCCACCACTTCCCTTGGTAGCCTGTTCCAATCCACGACAACCCCTTCTGTGAAGAAATTTTTCCTAATATCTGATCTAAACCTCCCTGGCACAACTTGAGGCCATTTCCTCTTCTCCTACTGCTTGTTATTTGGGATAAGAGAGCAACCCCCAACTCACTACAACCCCCTTTCAGGTGGCTGCAGAGAGTGATAAGTTCCCCCTTGAGCCTCCTTTCCTCCAGGCTAAATAAGCCCAGTGAGTTTATTTCAGCTACCAATGTTTTCTTTCCCCTTCAGGAAGAGACAATACCACAGAAGTATTTGAGATCCATGTGAACCTTGTTTATCCACTGTGGATTGGGATTTACATTCCAGTGGTATAATGAACCCAAAGACGTGGGCACACAACATTCTTAAAGCCTTGAAGATTATCCCAGTCTCACTCAATAACGGAGCTTTCCCTTAACGATGCTGGCACGTATATGAACTAGAGTTTTTAGCAAAGCTCAGTGCCAACAGAAACCAGCAACTCTGGTGAGGCTGAGCAGCAGCCCAGTGTAGTCCCCTGTGTTAGAGCTCTGGACAGGCTGTATCAGTTTTCTTCAATGGAGGGGGAAAGTGTTTATCTGGGAAGTGTTTCACATTGAGGACAATAGGAAACTGTTTAGCTTTCCACAAATAGGCTGGTATGCAACTTCCAAGCACTCTCCAAGGAAAACTTTGGAACACTGGCCACGTCTTTCCAGCAGGGATTTCATGTAAAGTAGTTAATGCCCCACATCCTTCATCCTGATTTACTCCGGCTTCATCCTTGTTTCAAAGTGCTGTGCTTACTTAAAACACAACACGGGGCTCATCTTTGAACATGCACTTTGATCACTGGGGACTCCAGATTCGTATCAGCCGTTCAAACATAAGCAGGGATGTGCTGTCCCAACAGAGGTATTTCTGTGACTGCCTTTATTTTTGCTAGAGAGATTTGGAAATGTGATGCTGGGCTCATATGACAGGAGATGCAAATCTAGGGCACTGGGTACCAAAGCACTTGGAGCCTGTCTATGACTTTGCTGCTGAGATGCTACAGGTTAGCAGGGAAATCTTGGTATCCCTGAGTTGACTGGAAGCCAATCGAAAAAGGCTTCAGTGTGCTCTTTCTCACAAATAAGAGCACCAAATACGGTCTCTTCCTCTGCAAGCTGCCATCAGCAGACAGTGGCACTACAGAGCCTGAGCTGGTCTGATGTCCCATATTGCAGTGGGAAGGAGAAATACCCCACATCTAGACCTTCTGTCAACTCTGACCTGCTGAGGGACCACCCGCTTTCTCCCTGAAGTCAACGAAAGTTATGATCATGCTGGGTGTAAATTTAGCCTTAATTCTTGATGCTGATGAAAAATTTTGTTCTATGGTGGGGCTACAGATGAGGCAGAAAGATGGGCATAGCCAGGTCCACAGTGGCCACGACTGTGTGAGTCCTCCAGGTGCTTCTCCTGACGAACTGGAGTGGCAAAGGATCCAGTTTTCACAAGCAGAACAACTGTGTTCCACGTGGCCGCCCGCCTGAGCAAGAGGTCAACAGGGAGGTACAAACAGATAATTCAGTTTCTGCCAGACACTCCTTGTGTCTGGCCCCAGAATTTCTCTCTAAATTTGCATGTATGAATTCCAAAATTGGATTAGTGTAGTAGGGTGTTTTTAGCAATCACAATTGTAAGCAACTGTCTTCATTCAGGAAGTTCTTCCATCATATCACTTGACAGCCACTGTGTCTACATCCATCTACAGCATCTGATCCATTTTTCCTCCCTCCTGTTTCTGTTCACAGGTCCATTTTTCATTCTCCCTGGAATGCAGAGCATTTGGGAGTGTAGGTGGAAAGCCAAAGTCTTTCAACACCCACTAATAGAAATTTGTTTTATTAATTAACTTTGTGGGAAGAAAAAAAAAAAAGGATAGTTGATCCTCTGGTCTGAAATCATGAATCACTGTGCAAGAGAAAACATGTCCTCTGAGGCACCTGAGGCTACTTCAGACAGTGAGTGACTGAGCTGCTTTCTTGGAAAGTCCTGAGTCATCAAACACAGCAGTTTAATCCCCAGGAAATGGGAAACATATTGGCATGATGTTCACTTGCATGGAGCATGAGGTCCAGAGAAGGGTGAAACTCCAAAGGTTCTGGAGATCAGTTTGGCTTGTGGAAGGATTTTAAAACCTTAACACTTCTCTGAAGTATATCTGATCTGGAGCTGGGTACAGCATTCCCAACACACGATTTCCTGGATGAATTAAACTCTCTACAAACTTTACAGATTACACATGAATTTACTTCGACCTCTCATAAAAATGATTCAATGGTCGTGACACGAAAATGCATTCTGGCATTCTAAGTTATTTACTGTGACAAGTGCTTCATAAATTCACCATCCTTAATTTACTATTCCCGTTATAAGAACTTAACTCCTTTTGGCACTCCTGCTCCTACTTACTAGCACTTAACTAGGAGGAGCAGCTGATACACATGCATCTCAGTCTGACTCTTCACCATGTTCTCCTCAAGGGACAACCACACAGTCATTTCAGACCCAAAGCTGGGTTGTGGCCAGCATAAAGTCACCTGCCTTGGCTGAGACACCATGAGTTGTTAAAAGTGAGACTATTTTGCACCCAAGTGGACAAGAAATGACAGAAGATCACATCACAGATGTGTGTTAGAGTGATCTTCTACTTGTAGGGGCAATTCAGAACTGTTTCAATAAATTTCACAGCATTCCACAACAAGATCCACCCACAGGGAGTCATTTGGCCACGCCACCCCTCACACAACGCTGTTTTGGAGGGTTTCTAACCCCATTTAAACTTCAGAGAACGTCCCTATGCACATCTGATCCCTCCTGAAAGATGAAATGTACTACTCAGTGAAATCCTGTGTAGAAAACTGTATCCCTGACTGTTTTTTACTAAGATACTATTATTGAAGGAAATTTTAAGCAAATATGATGATAAGAAAAGTCATTGCCTTCTTCACTGACAGAAATCCTGTTCCCTTTTTAAGAACTTACACTTTGTAAAGAGCTCCCTGCAGGCAAAATTACTAGCAATTACACTCATGTTGAATCAAACAGCTCTATTGATTTCCAACACAGCCCACAGACCTCTTGCTGAAGGAAAAGAAGTCAGCTCTGGGAGTGGAAAAGCTATCTGTCCTAATGTGTGAGGTCTCTCTGCCTGACAACGTGATAGTGAAGGTAAGGGAAGTTGGCTCTGCAAAGACAGAGTGACAGCAAACAGACCACAAACTTCCTTAGATAAACGACATCTTTCAAACCACACAGTACCACTTGATACCTTTGTGCCCCTTGAGCTGTTACAAAGTGCAGCTCCACTTCAGCCCAGATTGATATCACTTGGGAGGGCGGCCATCAATCCACAGGACAAGTGCAGGCTGAACACACAAACACAGTCACACAACCTCACTGTTTCAATGTAACGCTGGAGCGGGGATGGTGCAGTTTTTCCAAAGGCTTCAGGGAGTCTTGTGATGCTGTCCAACTTGAATAGGGGGCCTAAGACCTTCAAACAGGAGAGGAATTCAGCTCACAAAATGATTAGCCATCTAAAACTAGCCAGACACCTACTGCAAGCAAGTTGGGCGAGTCGTCTAAGGCACCCATGAGCACTACTCTGGAAAAGCCAGTCTTTTTACACTGACTATAGTAAGCATCTGCACAACTGTGTGAACATACTCCTACTTTTCTATAAATTCCCTCATGGCTCTTCCCCACCAAAGACAGGAGAGAATCAACAACTATCTCATAACAACAATGACCTCTAGAAGCTACTGGCACTGATGGAAGCCAACAACTGAAGTTGTTGACTTCAGTGCAGTTTGGATCAGCTTTATCTCTATAAACCAAAATAACTATAAACCAAAAATTTTCATCTCATACTAACGACCTGAGGTGAAAAGATCTGCATTAGAGTTGGCTGGAAGCAGAAAGAGGATGAAAAAAATCAGCTTCTCCTGTGGAAACAAGAACTCCAAAATTTGGCTAGGAAATAAGGTAAGAACGAGCTCTGAACTTTTGAAGTCTCCAAGGCTCTGTAAGTTTACTAATAGATAGTTTATGGAGTATGAGATACAGATCTCCTAAAACTGATAGGGTGCAGAGCAGCAAAAAACTTAGAAACCTTAGCACTGGCTTCAGGACAGCTCTGCCCTTGAGCAAAAAGAAGCAAGCCCAGGTTCCCCAGTGGCCCTGTGTGCGAGTTCCCAAGGAACAGAATTATATGGAATATGAAACAATTTTTTCACACGAAACAAGAAATTTTGCCAAAGATAAAATCCAATTATAGAGAAAAGTGAATGTCCCACTGGGTGAACTAGTCATGCACAAAATTCCTGAGAAGTTCTGTTCCATATTCTTACTCCAATACCATGAGTTATCTTGTTCTTTCCCAGATTTTTTTTTTGTAGCAAGTTGCTAAATTCATTCTTTCAGAAGGTTTTCGGCATTTTAATGTAGCCTAAAGAACACAGAGATACACTGTGCCTAAGTAATGTGTTGCTTAAGGATAATTAAGTTTCTATGGCTGAGACCTTGTAAATTGAACCACATTTTAGAGACTTTCTTCAACTTTTCCCCCCCCTCAGAGTTACTTTGACTGACTCAGACGTTGTGTAAGGTAGACACAAAGACAATTAAATTGCAACGGAGGATATTTTAAAGGCACATGGGAACATAAAAATGTAATGTGCATATTTTCATAACTAAATATTTTAAGCATTGAGTAGTCATATTCTCCAATGTTAGATGAGGCAATAAATTTGCCAGTGCATGCTGATGAACCCCATTTCATTCCTATACACCTCTTACTGTAAATTATGCTGTCAGAGAACCCCCTAAATAATGAGTTTGCTTTTCTTCTGAGGGAAGGAAGCTAGTGAAGGGGTATGATCATCAGGCTCAGATCAGCTGAAAGATCCAAAGGTTTACAATCGGATTAAGAACTGCAGCATCACAACAGGGAGGTTATTCCACCCACATAGAAGTGTGCATTTTTCTCTGCCTCAGAAGAGATGGGATCCCGAATCTCTCCTTCTCAGTTCTACCTTTTTTCTCAATTAACTCAGTTGTTTCTAATGGAAGTGTCACAGCTCTCACAAATACTTATTTTTTACTTGTCTTTTTTGTAAATAATTTTTTGCTTATTTCACTACAACTTTAACATTCTCCCTGACACATCCCAAAAATTAACAGCTAAGCAGAGTAGAGTAATCCTGCCAGGCTGGCACCAGAAAGCTAAAGCTTCCTGGGCATCTCAAGGAACTTGGCAACTACTGGGAGACTCCTGAGGGCTCTGATGGCATCCATAACTTTCTGGGGTGTAATCTATTGAATTGGCACGTTTACCAATTTGGGGCTGTGCGGAATGTTAGCTCAAACATTTTCTCATTTCTTTTTATCACCTCAGGAAGCTTAGGAATCCTGATGGAGTGAAATGGCTGCATCACTGTGTGGAGTAAGTGCTTTTATCCCATGGGAAAGAACAGAGCATTCCTAGGGGAGCAAAGACTTCCACCCTGAGACAACCCTGAGCAGGAGGCCAGGGTCACAACTGTAGGATGCTATAGGAGAAGGTGAAGGAGGAAGCTCTTTGCTTCAGAAAGATGGAAAGGAGTAACTTAAACAGCAAAGACATCTTGCTTCCACTGGGCCAGCAAGTTCAAACATAAGGAGCAAGAGTAATTAATTTCTCCAGCAGAGCTCTGCAAGTGTACAATAAAATCTCAAAAGGGCAAATACAAAAGCTTGTACTGAATTCTCCCGTTCTGAAAGAAGGGAGCATTGAGCACGACCTCGGAAGGAGCAGTCTGATGGAAATGAGCACTGCTGCATGTTTTTCTGGCCGAGAGAAGAGTGTGCAGCACATCAGGGCTCGCTGAGTGGCAGAAGGTCAGAGCCGGTTCTGAGAACCCAGCAACAATGGAGTCATCACGGACACAGGTGCTTCCTGGATTGATCTTGCAGTTTGGCTGTTTCCAATTAAATGTGAAGCAGCTGTGGCCCTTTATCTGCTCAAGTCACTGGAATCCATCTGAGGGGAAATTTTCTCCCATCTCCTCCTCTCTCCCAACCCCAAGCACGCAGCTCTGCTTTCTGAAGACAGAGAGGAGCAGGGACAGCCAGTTGGCAGAACTCCACCAAAAAATAAAAAAAAAAAAAAAAAAGAGTTGCCTTTCTTATCTCAGGGCAAAGCAATGAGATACACTAATTTTCCAATGCCTTTATTTTTATTTAGGAGGACAGCCAGCAAAATAAGAAGCAAATATGAATGCTGTTGAAGGTTGTCATGCAAACAGATTTGGGATGCTTTCCCTCAGGCAACAAAATAAACAAATGAAGCCAACGTGAGGATAAGTTCTCAAGTGTTTATGGCATTGCTCTGCATGATGAGTACAACAGGGGTTTTTTTTACAGAAAGGGATCAAGCTTTAATGAAAGTGTTTTCAATAGTCACCTGGTGTGATTTTAGAAGAGGCTCAGGAAGGTCAACACTGGGCCACTAAGGCAGGTCAACAGGAGGAGCCAGGAGATTTCAGAAATCCAGTCAGGGAGAGTTCTCAAATAGCTCCAGACCAGATAAATGTACTTTATAGGAACATTCCTTTGCCAGTTCACTGATTCTGGAGCCATCAAACCCCTCCATGTCTTGGCTATCCCTTCTAGCCTGACAAGATCTCACTTTATTTTTCCCCGATACCTTAAGAAAGGGAGAATTTGGCTCAAATTCATGCTTGTCACTAGACAACAGAAATGTGAGACTCTAGGTATTCCGTTTGGTTGGCTTAAAGAGCAGCCATTTCACAACCCATGCTCAGCTTTTTGGATAGAGGAAGCCAATAATCTTCTGGCTTTACCCAGCCTGTATGTAACTAAAAGCACAAACAGCTTTGGTCTTTGTCCTGTTTCACTCTTCCCAAGGCTTTTTTATTTTTCATACACAGGAACAGTACTAGTTATTTTCTAAAAAGGTATTCACTGCCCTTTCTGAAACTGAAATGGGGTTTAAATTATACCAGACTATTCTCCACCTATTTACAGTAACAATACTTAATTATTATTGATTATAAAAATCAGATTACTAATCATGTCAATAATAATAATAATAATAATATTCTAGGAACCATGATATTAAAGAAAAACGGTATTTGCTTTCTTGGCAAGGCAGCATGGGTAGTAAGCAGGATGTAGAATATGTGTTTTGCTTAAGTTACTTTCATGTAATTGGGCTTCTTACTTGACCTGAGAAAGATAGTCCTGCAAATCACTGCCAAGAAATCACTGATATTCATCCAAAACCACCCTCAATTTCAATCTGATAATACCTCCAAATGTTTCTATGTGCCAGCTCAAATTGTTGCTCTTCATTCTCCTGCATACAGTCTGTCCACAACACTCCTTTTTTGAATTCCCTTGGCCAAAACATAAGTATGCAGCTGCTTCAGTTTTTTTCCAACCCTTGCATTTTTTCCACGTGCTGTCCACCCCCACCAATCTCTACATTAGAGTCCAGCTGATCTTCCCTGAACACTGTCCAATTTTTCAATTGTCAATGCCAGAATGCAACGCAGTGGGCTTGACTCCCTTATACAACTTATTTGGAAGTAAAGCAGATATGTCTCTTTTGGGTTTCAGCAGAGGAGAGAAGTACCTCTTATTTCATGTATGGCTTCACAAGAATCAAGATGAAAACATCTGCATATCTGTAACCCATAAAACAATTTCTGCTCTGCAGGCAGCCCAAATTTTGTTAAGCTTCTATTTATTTATTCTATGTATACATTTTGTTAGTATAGCCACTGTCACAAAATGGTTCCTGTTCTGGGCCTTTGTAACTGTCTTCAAATGTTTTAATTTCATCTTTTGAAAAGCAGAAGAGTAAAAATAGAAGGCTGGACAAAAAATACAAGGTTCCCTAAGAGTCTCAATCACAGGAACACAACAACAAAACAACCAACTCACTGCGCTTTCTAAACATGCTGTCAGCTTTTGTCATAACTGTGTTTGGCTAGACTGTCTTGCATCTTGCCCAGAAATCATAAAATACAAGCTATTCTAAAAAAAAGTGACAAATGGTTTGCAGCAGCCTCCTCATTTCTAAGGGGGAGCCCCAAGCACTTCTGATGGCTACAGCCCCAGCTGCAGGACGACATCCCCTGATGTGCATGTCTGAGACCCTCTTTTTCTTCTAAAGGCAGCAAGCTGTTTCCTGTGAATATATTTAAGTTCTCTTTATCCACAATTTCTATAGTCTTTTGCTCTTTCTGCACCTTGAGTAATGAAGTCTAGTGACAGCTCTAGACTTCTTCACCATATAATTTATTTTTCTTTCTATATTCTCATCTAGGACTGGTACATCTGCCTCATCATCAGACCACAGGAAAACATACAGAGCATCTAATCTTTATGGGGTGCAACCATATGCTCTTGTTCAACTCAATCCAGTGTTCCTGTGCAACAGTGTACCCTTTAATAAAGTTTTGTATGTTCAATGTTCAGAGCAGACCTCACTGAAATTGGGGTACTAGTCCAGACAAAGGGACCAACCTGCCCAACACTATGGTCTGGAGCTGGGAACAGAAGTTACCGAGTGTGGGACAATCCAGCTGAGGACACGTTCATTGACCTAGGCAGCAGTCCAAGTCCACTTGCTTTCAGGAACGTTTTCCCCAGAGACTACAACCTTAGCGAAGACGCTGTGAACAGGAGACACTGCTGCCAAGGTAGAGGAATGCACACACAGAAGTGCCCCATTCTGCAAAAAAGTCAACATTAAACTCTGGTTTTGATTCAAGTTTCCTGCCCCATCCTTTATTTCAAGTCTGTGATGATGTGTAAAGACATATCCCAAGACCATAAAGAGCAGCAACTGTTCTTGGACTTCTCTCACACTACTGTATCTTTTGTTCTTCTCAAGGGTTTGCAACAGTCAATAAATTATTAGTTTCACAATTTCCAGTTGAAACACTTTTCATGGAAGATGATACTTTCAGCTAAATGAAAATTGCTGAAGAAAGTGTCTGCTTCCCTGAGCGGAAAGTTTCCTTGTCAGAAACCTAGGAACAGTACACCTCAGCTGTTCTGCTATAGTTTGCTTGGGTTTTCTGTTTTGCTGGGTTTTTCTTTGTTAATTTTAGTCAAAATTTCCAGCTCCAGCCCGTTATAGTGTTTACTGCTCTTCCTTGTGCCACGTTGACTTTTCTCCTTCTGCCAAAGTGCTTCTTAAACCTCCTCTGAATATATGCTCTTCCTGGTGTTTGATAGCTTTTTCTTCCTCTTTCCCCCCTTGTTATTTAAGACGATGCTTTTATTGCTCAACAGATTCCAAGAAGCATTTAGGATAAATGCTCTGTCAAAGACACTTACGTACAGTTGAGCCATATGATATTCTATGTGAATCACCGCGGATGTTTCACAAACAAGGTTAGATCAGCCAGATTTTCCAACTATATTACACATAGTTTTTTCAGACATGGTCTACTACCTCTGCAATTAATCCTCCATATTGACACTCACCTCATATTTGGACCACGTCATGTCTGCCCACCAGGGACAGGAGCATGCTGCTAACACTTTCTCCTAATGAGGATAACAATCCTATGACAGAGTAATCCTGGCCAAATTTTATCTGCAGAATGTAGGGGAAAGGCTAATTTTCTAGGGAAGAGCTAGATGGTCTCTCACCCTCCCTCCTGGTTTTATTGTCTGTGATTTCTTTGGAAGAGACCTGATCTAAAGGAAAGAGAAAATTCTACAGCATGAAGGAAGTTTGTTTCACCAACTAAGGACAATTTCATGCCATATTTTATCTTATAATTATGAACATTTCCAAGAGCCTGGTGATCAGTCCCTTCCTGCCTGCTTTACTTGACCAGATAGATGAAGAAGCTCAGGGAATATTGAATGGCTCTCTACCTGCCCAACACACTTTCCAAGGTGCATCTGCTACATTAAATCCGGTCCTTCCGGAAAAACCGAAATTCCAGCTGAAGAACAGCAGCCTGACAGAGAGGTCTGCAATGGAGAAGCAACTAAAACCCCATGGAGAAAAAAATGAAAAACAGCTATGGGGGAAAATGAGCTGAACGAGATGTTTCTGGAAAGAAACTGTGGCACTTCTGAGCTGGTATAATGAAGCAGCTGTGATATAAATAGTGTCCCCAAGTGAAAAAAAAAAACTCAACAAAAAACCCCAGCCACTCCATATGTTTCCAAACTCACACAATGGATGCTTTACAATGAACTTTTTGTTTGGAACTCGGGTGGGAAAGGGAGGTTCCTCACCCGCTTCCTATACTAATGCAATAATATCGCTTAGTCACAGAAAAAGGGAGAGAAAAAAGGAGAGAAAGTGATTAATAATCTGTGGGCAGCTGCTTACTTTCCAATTGGTTGTCCAGGAGGAGTGTGCTCCACTTCAAATCCTGCTTGTCTCAGTACATCAATCACAGTGTTGTTACCCAGGAAGTGACCTAAAATACAGGTAGAAAATAGCACTGTCAATCAAACTGCTCCTCTCACTCACTTGAGTTTCTCCTGTTGGAACAGCAGGTTTGGGAGGCACGGGTAGCAGAAGCTAGACCAGCTTCAAAAGCAAGAAAGGCACGATATGTAATTTGTTGTCATTCAGACTCAGCTATTTGCCACGTAGCCCCACTGCAGCCTTTGGCAATGGCCAGAGGAAGAAGGACCGTACAGCCCGACACCTTCTTCTTCCATCTTACTCATCCCTCCCTCCCCTCACGTGGCCAAGGGACTGAGTAGATAATAGAAAACCTAGATGGCTTACTAGCCTTGTCTTCCACAGTGGCCATTTTTAGTATGTACACGGATTAAATAAACTTCTAACATGGATGTCAGAATGACCCTGCAGTGGCAAAAGGATATGTCTAGGGCTTTGACTCCTGAAATGGAACAATGTAGAAACCCAGATGTCCATCCTCACCACCACTGTTCATGGACATCCACTTAGGAAGAAGCTCTGAAGCTGCTGTACTACATGTTCAGTGCTTGTCTAACTAAATCCCCAGTGATTGGGGGAAGTGCCTCATCAGCCATTCAGCCACCTGCTCAGCAGGGTTGGGAAGAGCTGGGATGGTAACCTTATCTATCCCAAAACATGAAGATTTAGTCCTGTAATTCAGGGCTTTTTGTTAGAAGTGTAAAGGTCACATTCCTATTCACAGAAGTAACAAAGAGCCCAATAAGTATTGCAGCGTGTACAGGCCTTGAAAGAGTTTACTTAAGAGAGTCCTATATACTTGAGGTCTGAATCAAATCCCACTGGAGTCAAGGGGAGCCCTCAAAGGACTTTGGGTACAGACTCAATAAGGCAGTGTAATCCCTCCAAAGCTTTCAACTTATTGTTAGAGTCCCACATTGTTTTCAGGATGGGTTAGATATAAAAGTAAGAAAGAAAGAAGTCCACTAACAGGTTTATTAAAATCCACATAGCCCAGTAACCTATCTCCAACTGCAGCCCACGGTGTTAAAGCTATGTACATATGTAATGATTGACACTGAGAAAGGACAGAACAATCCTCCTCCATTATGCCCATTAGCTCCCAGCTCTGCAGGGCTGGGCGACCCCCATTTACACCCAGGTCAGTGCATCTCACTGACAGCTCTGAATAGGCCAATTCACCACGAATATGCTCAAGGCTCTGCCTCCATGCACTTTTTGCCCTGTGGCATCTTGCAGTAGGGAGTTCCACCGTGTGCTGTGTGTGAGTACTCACTCCTCCAGTTTGCTGTTACTTGGAAAGTGTGTGCTTGCCCTAAGCACAGTCGAAGTGTTTGCAGGAGACGTTTGGAACTGCCTGGCTCCACAGCAGAGACAAATGCTTTGCACTGTAAAAAACGAGGCAGGCAAGATGTGCCTGAGTCTCTCCATCCATGCCACTGTGTAAGGAGCTGGTGTAACCGTCAGCAGAGCCACCCCCAGGACACTTCGCCCACACTGCACAAAGTCACTATGAGTTTGAGAGTAATACAGCCCCCAGGATTTGCTAAGCCTGCATCATGCTGCCAACAAGGGCGCTAACTCACATCAGTTGTTGGAATGATGTAGCTGTACAGCTTTGAGTGCAACTTGCAAGCACTGGTAAGAGCTTTTAGCCAAAAGACATTTCTTTAAATGATTAAACATACATTTGCAGAGCCCTAGTGTGTTCCAGGATTCCTCCACTTCCTTTTAAGAAAACTCAAAATTTGATTTTCTCCTTACTAGCTTACTTATAACAAAAGCCAAAGCAGCAGAGAACAGTCCCAAAAATGTGTTATACACCCTCAGAGATTCAAGAAATGAGACATTTGTGAATGATTAACTGGATTTGATCATATCCTGTTTTTTTATGCAGTGGCCAAGGCAAACAAAGGTCCCCATTTTGTCACTGGCCAAGTGACACTGAGGAACCAAAGTCAAAGGTATCAGAGATGTTTCTGACTCAATGGTACAACGCTCTACTTTCCCTGAACCAGGGTCTTAAATGCCCAAAGATTTCCTAATGTAAATGGTCGCCCTGAATCCATTTGACATCATGACAGTACAAAAGAACCCAATTTTAACTCTTTTAAAGCCAGGGAAAAAAGCAACTATGCAACAGCTCTGCTTCCTCATCCACAAAGTCATTTGACTGTCATCAATGTCAGCTCCTCAGCAAAGCCTGCAAGTCCCTTCAAGTGATGGATGAAGACCAAAAGGTGACACTTCCCGGAACTCCCATTCCTGCCCTCTGTGTGGAGACCTGAAAGATGAAAGCTGCTTGGACTGGTGATCTGCCATGCATCATAGCAAAAAATGTAAGTATGGTGAGATGTGTGTTTCCACAGGGTGGGATGCCCAGAGCTGTTCAGTCCTCTGCCATACCCCTTTCTCTTGGGAGCCGTACTCCAGCTATCTGGGAATTTGTGCAGGATCTGTGCTGCAATTACAGGAACAGAGAAGGTTCTCACCAAGGTAAAACTCACCCGTGTGGTGAACTAACATCCTCAGGATGTTTTTCAAGACCCGGGACTGAATTTCCATATCACAAATCTCCTTATCCTCTGCTCTATTCTCAAGGCTTATTCTTCAAATTTTGCTTTTCCTAATTGGAAGGAATACTAGCTTCCATTAAAAAAAAATCTCACCAAATTTCAAGTCCCTGAATAAATTAAAATCTTCACCACAAATTTCACAAGTCAACACAGACTACAATATCTTCAGTGTCCCAGTTCATCCAAGAGAAAAGAAATCGGGAAAAAAAAAAATCAAAACCAAAATCAAAGCTGACCCCCAAATAATTCTCCATTCCACATGTTTCAACAGAGCCTGAAGCTTCAACAACTTATAGGAAATGGCATGAGCAGGTCTTTGAGAAGCTTTACCTTTAGACTCCCCTTAAAATTTTCCTGTTTGCATTATCCCACGTACAGCTGGGTAAATCACCACCCAGCTCACCATCAGCTTGCCCTGCTAATACATTCTCTACACCTGATGGCAAGATTTCTATAGGAACGAGCTCTGACTTCTACTTGTCCTCTCTGTCCAGTCAGAATTCACATATTGAGATTGGTTTTGTATCCAACTCTTTATTTTACATCACAGTAACGCTGCTCTACCCAAATCAGCATCTCCTTATGCACACTACAAGCAATTTGAAGTCCTGTTCTACTTTAGTGATGGAAAATCCAAAATTATGCATTAGACCAGCAGTCTTCCCACCCAATACAGACACCTTCCCAACGGTGATCCATGGCAAGGAGCTCCTCAGGATCAGAGATATATGTGGAAGAGGAAGGTTTAAGGAAAAAGGTGGCACTTGAGCGCACCCAGTGCAGGTAGGTAACGTGAAACATGAAAACACTCTCATGTCACTGCTGTACTTCCAGGGTTAAGGAATTCCTGGAAGAAATGTCTTGGCTTTCCTGCTGTGAAGTCCATCATAATTATTCTTCCCAGTTTTAAAACCCAGGAAAATTTTCTATGTGAGAAATTTTTTACATAGAATAACTCTCCTTAGTCACCCAAAACTTGAGATAAGCATTCACAGGCTAGATATTGACCACAATAGAATACTTTGACAGCTTATGGCATGTAATAAACCCAAATTTAATCCGTATATTGGAGAAAATTAAGCTCAGCATCAGTTAAACTCATCAAATCCCTGCCTCTAGCTGTCCATACATGCAAAAAGAATATGTAATAATTGTCATATTTTTATAACATCGGTGGATTTAATTTTTATTTATAGATATAAAATAAATGAGATTTTTATACACATGCATGTGTGTGTACGTGTGCTTCTGCTAAAATATTTTAAAAATTTCTCTTCCTGGCCCAGAAAAAAACTCAGGAAAGTATAACTATTGAAAAGTTAGTGCATCTAGAGACATATCAGACAGTTTAGAGAGACAGGGAAATGATCTTGCATTTCCATCACTATTCCCTCTTCAGTCTAAATCTGAATAAACTATTCCTGGAATATTAACCAAATTTATCTTGACAGCTGATGAAAACTGGATCCAAGAGGTCAGAACACCAACTGCCTTGGGAAATACATGGAAGTATGGGAAAAGGAGAGAAAGCAGACATAAAAGATTCTGTAGATGGAGACCGCAAGTGAAAGTCTGTACTTGGGCATGGAGATATGCAGAGCAACCGCTACTAACAGCTTAAGATTAAAAAAAACCCCAGGTGTGGATGCAGTCCTTCCACCCTCTGAGGATAAGGAGATACTCATGGGATTTGCTTTAGAACAAGACCCAGTGCTAAACGCAGTCATTTTGTAGTTTGAACACAAACACAGTGGAGTGGCCAGTGTGGCTTGCTGCACTTAGAGGGGGTTTCTTCATGAAATTTGGTGAGGCCAAGATTATTCTCCTTTCACTAATTTCTAGTTTTTTTGAGACAGACGATCTGGAGACATCGGAGGAACACATTATACAGCATGGTTGCTAACATTAATCAAAGACCTTCCATCCCTGGTTTGCTTTTTTATTTTTAATTAAGAGCTGTTCTTTGGACTACGCAAAGCAGATCCATGTAATGTGTTTCCTATCTCCCCAAGGTTTCATTTTTCACTGGAAGAAAGAATAAACCACTTTGGGTTTTTTACTAAAAGGTGAAAAATAAGTTGTTTCCTTAAAGCATGCCCATGCACACGCAAAGGGCTGAAAAAATGCATTTTCTTCCTTTATTAGTGCAATATCCTTAGGTGAGGAGAAAGATACTTCTCAGACAACTCTTAAAAGCCATGTAATTTCTAACTGAGCACATAAACTAGAGCTCTCCTTTACCACTTCAGACACCCTGGTGACCCTCATCAATAGCATGCCTAAGCATAAGGCTGCATCTCTCAAAAGTTAAATGAACTTGGGTGTTTCCGCACAGAAAAATATAACCACGTTTTGATGACAGAAGCAGAAAAAAAATGTTTTTGAGCAAATGTTATGTACTTTATCTAGGTTTACAGATCTCCTACAAATTACTTTGTCTATTCGTTTCACAATTCTTTGTTCCCTGGCTTAGAAGGATAAAGGGGTACAAAGGAGCAGGAGATAATTCCCTCACAAAGGACCTCCATTGCCATAGCCTTTGAAGTTGCGCTAAAAAAGCCTTTCTAGCCCATTAGCTGACACACAGCAGAAATCTGAACTGTTTCCATGCACACTACAAGCCGAGCTATTTTCTGCACAATTAGTCATAAAAAGGGCCAATGTAAACTGTGTCGGGAGGTCTCAATTCTTTACATTCTCCACACAGTGAATCAGACATTATGTATAACGTTTTGTTGCCATTTAGACCTTGGGCTGTTCTGCAATCAGGAGGCGGCAGTCTCTATTCCTCCTTCTCTCCCGATGCTGATTTTCAAGCCTCTTGGCAGCACCACAGTGTTTATGGTAGTGAGGCTTCACAAGAATCAGTGCAGGCAAAAACGCAAATGGCTGAAAAGCTGCCCGTTCACAGCTGGGGCAAAAACTTACTGGTTCCTTTGCTTGCTGCCTCCAAAACTGCATCTCTGTTTCTCTAATCCTGACAATGGTCAAACTGAGTATTTTGGAAGCTGAATGATGAACCTGTCAAGATGAGGCTGCAGTAAGGAGCTACGGCAAACACTTCAGGGAATTAATTTTATCTGAATGTGCTGATTTCTCCACTGTAGCATTCCACCGACCCAGCGGTCCCTGGGTAACAGCAGGAATTTACTGGAGGGAACCACATGACATCCCACATTTCTCTTTCTTGCCATGACAGATGTCCCAGACCCGTGATGAGATCATTTTTGTGAATAAAACTCCCAAATTTTTAATACCCTTTCACTCCTTGGCCAGCATCTTTCTCTAGTAATAAATACCAACCTTCAAGAACTGGAGGCTCTCTCATCCTTTCTCATGATGACTCAGATTTAGACCAATATCACTGTCAGACAATTGCTCCTCTGTCTTCCCAAACCACTTACTTTCTTGAAATCTCACTCTAGTGGTAAGGACTGCCTTGAATCAGTATCTTGAATGCACTTTGACAAGGAGCAAATGTTGGATTTGTGTACAGATTCTTTGTTTTGCAAGCTGGATTTAGATGTATCTGAAAGCTTCCTTCAGCCTGAGTGCACCTCTAATGTAAAATATCACCAGACAATGCATTAGGTGGGTGATATGCAGCACCTAGGAATGAGTATGATGTTAGGACTGCCTGAATATTTTGATTTTGGATTTTACTGGTAACACGAAAAAAACTTGTGCTTGTGGGGACCCACAAGGGGAAAATTTCTGGAAGTGGCTGGAAGGACCAGTGTCCATCCCCGAGAGTCTACCCCAGTTAGTATGAAACAGTGTGAGCCAGACCATACCAGAGCATGAGACGCGCAGCGTGTGTATCATCAGCATCCCAAATGCAGCCCTACCCACACCTCAGAGAGACCAGATGTAACAAAAGCTTCCTAGAGGCTGGTATTCAAGTTCAAAACAAGAGCTGTCTGTGGGCTCTCCGAAGAGAAAGTGACTTTCAAAGATACAGCACAGGACTGAGAGTGCCCTGGATCAACTCCTGAGTAGTAACAGCACACAAATACCATGGGAAATAGATGCTATGAGAGACAAACTCATGGGTGAGTGAACTGGCACCCCACAGAAATTCAGAACCCCTCAAAGACCACCCCCACTAGGTCTGTTGATGACACCCAGAGCAGCCTTGCCTTAGGGGAGAGTGCTCGGTGCTCATCAAAGCCGGGAGTTGTGCACCCTACCTTTCAGAAAAGCCTGTCACCCCAGGTTGCTGGCTTTTGCTCTGCTGCAAGACACGGTTTTGCACTAGGAAATTGCGGCATTATGCAAAGAGCTGTGAACGAGAGCTGGAGATGCAGGGAATGAGCTTTCTTCCTCCCCTGTTTGGCAGGAGTATCCAAGCCCAAAGCATGACTTAAAAAATACTTTGCACAAGCCACGTGCAATGGTCTTGTAAAGCAGGCTTTCATCATAGCCTTCTTACATCATGCCACCCCTTCTCCAAGGCAGATGGAGAAATCATTTTCCCTCTCGTTTGATGTTGTTATTCTATGCAGTTGTGAGGAACTGACTCATAGTCACTTTTGGACAGTCATGGGAATCAGAGCAATAACACATAAAAAGCCAAAGCGTGCAGCATTGTGAACGTCCAGCAATGCTCCCATGGCTCCCCTTCATTCTTTTCTTGCATGTAATCACCTCTCTCCCCTCTCACCCATGAGCACTTAGAGAACACGTTCTGGAGAAAGGCCACAACTGTAGCCGGAGGGAGAATGGAGTGACGAGGGGCCAAAAGTTGAGGGGGTTATTCCAGATTGACGCCAGGCTAATAGAGCACAGATTTGTGTTTCCCTGGGGTGTCTCTGAGCTCTGCACTGCAATTCCATACTTGGCACATCTCAGTCTAAAGGACAGACAGGCCCCCACAGTCTTCTTCTATTTCCTTGCTGCCCCTCAATATAAACTACCCCCATGTCTCTCCCTTTCTGCTCTCTCTCCAAGCATCCCTCCTGTTGAAGGTATGGAGCTATCCTGGAGGCACTCAAATGTCACACACTTGAGGTCCTTCTCTAGAAGTGGTCTGGAGTGCAGTGCACAGAGTCCTCCTCAGCCTCCGCATGAGATGGGACTGAATTTACCAGTTTGGGATTGGTGCCATGCTGGCATTGCTCTCCACTTCCAGGCTCAATACAGTGCCTTAATATGAGCTCAGCAACCCAATTCTCTGCTGTCTTCTGAGTCTTTGCACACCTTCCCTGGCAGACTTGTCCCAAACATATGATGAGGAAAACAATAAAATGATATTTATTTTTTTTTTAACAAAAAGGTCAATTTTCTTCAAGTCTAAACCAGCTGTTTCACTTGGGTTAAGAAAAGCAACGCAAGCAAGAGCTGAAGTGAGGTCACCTCCCAAGCATCTCCTGTGGCCTCTGCGTCAGACCACACCAACAACTGAGCTATGTCAGAGCAACACAACATCAGGGTTCCAAGCTGCTTCAGACATTTTAAAATGAAGTGACTAGTCTCTTTGGTCAGTCTCATTGGAGGGGATGAGCACCTCCACAGAGCAATAAATTCCAACATCTCAAACACCAGGTTTGGGAAGGACACAAGCCCTCTGTGCAATTCTCTTTCCATTGACCATGTGAGCTTAAATAGCTCCTTTAGCCTCAGCATCTATCAGACACGGCATGACGGCCCACCAAGCAACCCTACCACTGGCCAGAAGTTCCTGAACACTGTGCAGAGCCCACCCATTCTTCCCTACCTTCCCTTTTCTGCCCCTTCCCCCACCTTTCTTGTCATGCCAGAGTTTGCAAGGGAGGGGGAGCCTCATTGATCTGTGCTTTGGTTGGTTATGGGGCCACTTGGGCTATTTCATATTCTGGCTTCACTTACATGCCATTAGAGGAGTTTTTCCACAGAGAGAAGGTCCAAGTGAGGATGACTCTTTCACTATATACTCTTAAAGAAAGCATTAATTTGGAATGGAAAAGACCTCTAAAATCATTGAGTCTGACCAGAAGTAACCCATTGAATATCAAGGATCCAAGTTTAAAGGCAAGAGGGAGGTGGATTGATAACTGACAATATCCTATTACCTCAGCCCAGTATGTTTGAGATACAATGAATTCAATCCCCTCTTCACTGTGCTAAGGAAAAGGTCCCTTGGGAGTCAAAAAACAAAGCTTGAAGATTTGTAGTGTTTATTTTGTAAAATGTATTTGTTGTATTTGCTGGTACAAGCTGGAACAACTTACCAGGACAAGAAATATGTAGGAGGAAAATGACGCAGGCAAGGGCTAAGATAAAGGTTTGACTTTGTCCCCAGGTTTTACTGTGACTGAAGGCAGGGCTTGCTCAGTCTGAGATACTGCACGGAGGATGGGTTTTTGGCATTTTTCCCCTATAGCAGAACGCCATTACTAAACGGGATTTTCTTTTTTCTTTGGGTTTTTTGTTTGTTTGGGTTTTTTTAAGGTGCATGCTCCTCACTGACTCATGTTGTTGGGAATAGACCTTTCTACACAGAAATGTGGTCTAAGGTGTGATTGGAAGTGTGTGCCAGTCACAGAGCTGTGTGTCAGAGAACATGCCTCTGTGTACGGACAGGATCAACAGACAAAATCTTGGAAACTTCATCCATCCCTAGCACTGCAGCAGAAGAGGAGGAGTCCGAGGAAAATCTAGAGAAAATCTGGCTTTTTCAAGAATCTTCTCAGGATGCTGGAGACTCTGAGACTGGCCCAGCCAGCTGGGACCATCAGATTGCCTCAGTACAGATGGTCTGGTATGAAGTGCACTGCCTTGATGTACAATTTTGTTTGCCATTTCTCATCAACACGTCAGGCAGCGAGGAAACCAGTGAGGAAACGGTATCTTTTTTTGCCCAGGGTGCCCCACTAGTGTGCTTGCAGCCTTGCTGAAGTAGACAACACGCTTCCATCTGAAGCAAAGTTATCAGCTCTTCCGACGTAAGCGGCCACGCTCGGGTCCCGACAGCTGGCGCGAGGCAGGTACCTCCGAGCAAAGTGTTTCATATCCCATTGCAAATCCCCTGAGCCATCCCGAACTAGTCTGGAATGCACATAGACCTGCTTGCCAAAGCTAGGCAAGGGTCGGGGTAAGGGCGACAAACTAGTTTCCATACCTCCCTGCTCCACACTCCTTTGCAAGGAAGGTAACGGTGAACTTGTTACTAAAACACCTCAGTGACTTGGTGGAGTCTGAGCTCAGGGGAGCTTCGGGTCTTGGAAAGCTCCTCAGTCAACAAAACAGCTTTTTGCATGCACAGCATCTCACCGAGCTTGTGAAGGCACCTCTGAGGCATGGCCCAGCAAGGACCAGATCCTGTGGGACCTCAGCTTTTCTTAGGACACAGCCAGTACTGTGAAATGCAGCACCTTTGCCTGCCTTTGGCAAAGTCTTCTGGCAGGTAATAAGGATGGACTTAATGGCTTGTTATAGGAAATAAATAGGGGTGAGGACCCTGGTATATCATTGCTGGCTCAGGGAATCAGAAGTTTAGTAACTTCTAAAGCTGGACTGTTGAGTCTGCCCAATTCCTTTTTGGCCTTATGGATTCATTTGGCTTGCACAATATATTGTATTCACAGTGTAATCAAGCCGGGTGTGAAACAGCACTTCGCTGTGTTTATTTTGAACCTGCTTCCCCCAGCTCCTCTAGTTTGCACAAGCACAGCTCTAAAATGAATTAAACAAAACTGTAATCTTGCTCTAGTGTGAGATTAAACCATTCCAGGAAAGTAAGTTGGGGGCAATGTCTGTTGAAATTACTTCAGAAGACCACAAGACAAGCTGTCATTTTCTGTTTGGAAAGCAGTTTGAAAACCGCAAAATCAAAGCTCCAAGTTGACAGGACACGGATCCTTGCCTGTTCTTTCTGGTTTTAACCTCTCGGTCAATTATTCTACAGACTATACTGCTTTCTTCATCTGTTCCAGGAGCCCCTTTCTGGTGGTTTATTTGGATTGTGGATGTCTCATAAGTGAAAAACGTGGTGATGTTTTAGCACAGAGCACAGTGATTCCTCAGCAAATTGCCAGACCCCTGGAGTTTATGGACACAGGAGAGACTCCTTGCGGGAGCAGAGTATTTCTAGCCTGCCTCTCAAGCTGGCATAGGAAAAGAGAAGCCATTTTACCAGACTTTTCTAAAAATGAAACTCTCTAAGGAAACCAAAACTGAGCTTCTATAGTCAGGATCTTTATAAATATAAAACCTCCACATTGTTAAGATCATCGATGATTAATGCTTTTCCCAGAAAAACCCAGCCGGCCACTGGATGTCACTGTTGTTGCAGAAAAACACCCCAGAAAGTTCACAAATGAGGCTGTGAATAAGGTGAGGTGAGTCACCCCAACCTGGAAATGGCCTTTTCTTTCAGGTTAACCAGCGCAGTGCTGGTGGCACCTGGTTGCCTGGCCAGTGCAACACCTGAGGGTGCAAGGCACCCTCAATGGCACTGAGGTCTCCATCAGCAGCTGAGGGCAAGTCATCCGTGACCCTGAGTCACCTGTGTCCCTTCTTCCTGCTAGATCCCCTCTGGTTTTGCTGAGACACGTGCCCGCTGAGCCCCTGGGCCTGCACGGCACATCCAGCCTGGACTCCACTTTGGACTCAATCCTTTCTCTTCTGCCATATAGCAGAGCACACTGCAGCAGGCACATTTCCAAGTTTGCCCTTGATCATGGATTAAAAGCAATTATGTGTAGTGTTGCTCTGCGGTTTTAGCTGGCACTGCTGAAAAGGCAGCTGAGCGTAGCTGCATGACTTTCAAGGTCTGAGATAATATCTCCATCAAAATCAGCTTTGTGCTATGTAGATAATTTGCCACCTCAGAAATTACACCGAGCATCTCTAAACCCATCCAACCACACAGAGGAAATATGCCCTAAAAGACCGTTCTCAGCCTTATATCAGCCAAGGATTCCTTTGCACCATCATGGTGAGCCTCACCAGTGCAGGCAAGGGGCTTTTTCAAGGAGTGATTTGAGGCTGTAGGCTGAGGCCCTTCCCACAGAGGGAAAGCACGAGAAAACCTCAGGAGTCCACAAAACCCTCTCAGATTGAGGTCACCAGGTGCAGATGCTGCTGCGGCATTCCAGGAGATGCAAACTGGGACTTGCTTCCCACCTTACACTCCAAGCTCAAGGCTTTCTGCTTGATTCATGCCTGCTCTGACACTGGGAAGCAAACCCTCCAAACAAGGCAGATCAAACCAACAAACTCTTGGCCCTGGGGAGAAAAGGAAGGCAGGAACAGACTACAGACATTTGTTAAGCTACTTAATATGGTGTTGCAAGACCCTGAGATACATGTGGTGGGGGAAGAGATCTCGAGTACCTACATCTGGAGATCTGTTTCCTTTAAAATGCAAAGCATGCCCAAGACTGTGGAATAATAGAAATCTGGGCTAGAAAACACCCATTTTAGTCCATCTAAATGTCATAAATCAGGATCAACTCTGCCTGGGCATGATCAGCCTTGATCTTAAGGATGTCAGTATAAATTAGAAAAAGGATCTCCATAGGACACTTCGCAGTATTTTTAAAGCATTAGGAGGTCACTTGGCTGTGTCTTTATTAATTCCTCTTTCTTTAAAAGCAAAATAGAAGAAAGAAATGCTTTGGAAAGGACAGACAGTCCTTTGGCTGAAGGTCTTGTCATAGAAGGAGAGGGGGTTTCTAGCCAGCAATGTCAAATGCTCTACTAGAAGGGTCAGTAAATCTTACCTGTCAAAGAGACCATCTGTGTAGAGGGAAAAGAACAGAAAATAGTCCTGCAGTATTTAGAGATTCTCAGCTGTAAAGGTGCTGTATGAACACAAGCAGTGGTCACTCCCAAGCTGCCACTTCTCCTGGACACTGCCTGTCACAACCCAACAGTGATGAGCTTTGTCCTGCAAATACTTCAACTGTAAGTTACTTTGGGCATGCAAACAGTCATACCAAACCTCCACACACAAAGGAAATCTTGCTTACATATGTAAAATTTAATTGATCAAAAGTCTTGGAAAGCGGTATTCCTCAAGTACTGATTTGTAAATGCTATCTCTATGGAGAAGTTCTTCTTATTACATATTTATTCCCAATTAGACTATCAAGTGTGTATCTACATTCCACTCATTACTAGTTATTTTTGTGAGTTTCACCCACGCAGACCTGCTCTCAGCCACATGGCCAAACATCCTGACTAATTTAAATTTAGGGTTATTTTTTCTTATAAATACACAGAATTTCTATATACATCCATGTTTTGAGCAAGTAGAAATATTTGATTTGAATCTCCACTGCAGTACTCTGGTTTTACACTGGTATAAACAGTAGTGGTTTCCACTGTTATCTCCCGCTGCCCAGCTGTTAACACTGGGGAAAAGGAGCAACAATGAAGGCAAGCACAATTTATCTAAACATCTCTCTCATAATATTGGCCCAGGAAGCAGGCTTCTAGTGAAACCAAAAAGAGGGAGATTCAATGATCCTGTTAAGTTTTCCATGACACAGCTGTCCACTCTGACACATGGCCACATTCAAAAGCTGAGTAAGTTATTATGGAAGTTCAGAAACCTCAAAATATACACAACAGATTTTGAAAAACATTGTGGTTGTGTGGGTTCGAGCAGGCTTGAGGAATACGTTAAAATACAAGCAAACAATCTAAGCCTTCACCCCTTTCTGTTAACACATGAGTGTGTGAGCACATCACCATGCTTGCATGGCAATTTGTAGCTCTGTTATTCACAGCCTTCATTAAAGAATAACAGCCCCTGTTTGAGTATCACGAGGCAAAATTGTTCGCACATGTGGACCCAACAGACACACCAAGGGCTGCACCCTTATGGTTTCTGAGTGACAAGCTTAATAAGATTACGCTTGATCTTTCTCTTAATAAAGCTGGATGACATTCAAGCAAAGCCTGAGTTTTGTTTTAATGGTGCATTAAGGGAACCCAGAGTTTGGCACGGCTGGAGGCCTGAGCCATCGAACAAAACTTGGCACTGCCAGCATTCCCTTACGATCTCAGACCTCACATAATGAATATTTATATCTATATATACAGACATGCACATATATTAAATATCTATCATTAGCTGGTCAAGGTCAATGCTCTGGGTAACAGAGCTGGATGTAATACCAAGACTGATGATGGTTTTTTTTTTTTTAACTTTTTCTTGTGTTATGAATCACACAAATTAAGCAACCCGCAGTTTATAGAGCCTGCAACATGATGGACTGCTTTTAAACCACACATACCAAGGGGAAGGAGAACAACTCCAAGAAATTACAAAAGCAAAAGAGAAGTGTCATCACCTTACTGTTTAAACCTGAACGCAGCAGAACAGGGAGACTTCTGCTTAACTTTAATAACACCAGCAGCCCCAGCCGGCTCCAGGGAAGCAGTCATTTGCTTGAGATAAGTCAGGGCTCGTGTGTTTTGAAGCATTATGGGTTAGAAGCTAAATAGTGTTAGCTGAGTCACACTGATTTAAACCATCATTGCAACTGGCCCAAAGATTACAAAAGACAGATCACAAAGAAATCACTTAGAGGAACAGAGGAGATATAATACTGAATTTTTCTTTTGGGGGGGAAAAAAAAAAAAGAAAAAGAAAAATAATCCCTCCCTCCCCAGCTAAGACTTTACTTTTGGAAAAGGAAAGTTTCCTTAAGGACAAACTGAACAGTCCCATCTTCTCTTTCTCTCATCTCTGTTGACTGTGCCCTCAGACTGAGTGTCTGCGCATAACCATCAGCCCTACAGAAAAGTCAGGGGGTCTCAAGAACAAACAGGGAGTTCATGATGGAGCTGGCATCTGGATGCATATGGGATGGGGATGGTTTAGACTGTGCAATTTATCTGCCAAAAAATTCATTTTTGTGATAGCCACAATAGTTTCCAAATTACATTAACTGAGGAATACTGATGAGGAATTTAAGAGTACTGAAATACTGTCTTTTGCTGTTTCCAAAACAAAATAAAAAACAAAAAAAAAAATCACGGTTTTATTTCAAAACATTCAGCAATAATTTACTGAAATTGAATACGCGTACATTTAATTTCAAAAAGAACACAAACATGGACATTAAATTAAACACTTTGCACAGCCTGAATTTTCCGCCAGGCTTTTGTTTTGGTGAAAAAATGAAAACGTTTTTGTTCGGCATTGACCCAATATAACTTTTCCTTCAATCATCTGGTTCAGCCGACAAAACAAGACATAAATCATTTCCACTGCTCTAGACTGAGTGCAGGTCTCTGTTAATGTGGATGAATTCCTGATCCTCAGCCTCTCTCTTTTTTACATGCAGTACCTTAAAGCCTGAACATGGTGATGGGACCTTTCCTGGCTGTTAAGGACATATCCACAGACAAGAGGTTCACGCTTAAGGCCAACTCCGTGTCTGACCTTGGAGAAGTGCCTGGATGGGTGCACAGGATGGGTGCCTGGCAGAGCCAAAATATCTCTTTACAGAGTCCCATCTTCCCTACAAGTCAGTAATGAGATTCCATTGAATTCAAGGGAGCTGATGAGACATTTATGCTATGGAAAAGTACATGAGAAAACTGTGCTTCTTTCAGTCTTCAACCCAAAGCATTCTGGGGCTATGTACCTCTCCAGTCTAGCTCTTTATTATTGTGTGCAATGCTTAAAAGTTTCTCCTTGTGTGCAACCTGATCAGAAGCTCACTGAAATACACGAAAAATGCCTAGAAGGCATGTCCTGTGCAATCTGCTGTCCTTACTTCCAGACGGTTTGAAGACAACAGAGCTCCAGAGCACTGAGCACACGAAATTAGAGGTGAGCAGAATTTGAACAGGAGACAAGATCCTCTTGCCTAAAGAGAAGCCGATGTTAGTAAGTGAAAGCACTAAGTGAATATGCCTCCTTGCAGGAATTCAGCCCATAATTATCTAATTCAATAATTATCTTCACTAGATGAAACTGAGATAATCCTTGACTGAAATAAGAAATTCACGTCTGGCCCTACTGGAATTGTTGTGTCCAAACCCTGCAGTATTTTCATTCAACCAAACTCCACCTATAAAGCTCTCACACTATATTTTGGCTGACTATTCCGGGCTATTATATAAGCCCTTTGGCACTGGTGTATCCCAGATTTCTCCCAACCTGCACACTTTTTCTCACAGCCAAATTTCTGCAGGAAACAAAACACTTTTCATTGAGGCCAATTAGCTCAAGAACGTCAAAAGAAAAAAAAAATCAAAAGGCTTTGGGTCAGTGACAAGAGCAATAGAGAGGCCAAGAAAATGAAAGGGACTAGTTCTGAAAATGTTTTTTACTGTGTCAGAGCCAATTCCCAATGGAGTGAAACAAGAAAAACATTCCTAGAGACATTCGAGATCTGTCACGAATTCCCAAGGCACATTAAGAAGTCTCACTTTCCCCTCTGTCTCTCATTCCTTTCTGAGGTACATCATGGGGCTCCAGAAAGTGGATGATAAGTCAGAAGATCTGTACAGTGGTCCCAGACATTCAAAGGCAAAATGAAGCAAGGGTTGGGAATCCTACAGTAAAGTTTCGAAGTTTCTCTTGTAGTTTGTTCTTTTTTTTTTAAACAATAGTAATCAAAATTCTATTTGATAGTATTTTTTTTGTGCATGAGATACTGGAACTCCTTCTCTCAAGCAACACTGACTTGGTTTCCTTGAGGAGTAAATCTTTGCCCCTGCTGCTCCATCTTTAAAAGAAGCATAATCCACTTTCCTCCCAGGAGGAAATATTTGTCCCATTACATGCCTGTATATTGATAAAACTAGTGACAAATGAACTTTGGAATGAACTTCAGGATACCATGACTGCTGCCTTTTCCACCATCACCACAACCCTCATCACTGACTCCACACCCAGGATGAGGAGCCTCAGCAGAGCAGCAGACACCTCTTTTTTCCATGCTTGTAGATATCAGACTCACAGATCTGTCAGTATTAGAACCAAAGCTCACCTTTTAAGTTGTTTGAAGAATGAATTCAAAGGATTACTAAATATCAGTCTTAAAAGGCCTAAAGCTTCTATTGGGGGGGGGGGGAAATATCAACGTTTTCCAGCTGAGCTTTATTTAATGATAGACTTTGCACTTCCAAATCTGTTTAGAAAATAAATGCCACATGGCATCATAATATATTGAGCAAGTGATAGTCAGGCTCCCAGCAAGTAATTCATAATTACATCTTTTGGGTTAGTTTTTATGACACTCTTTGTAGGACAATACCACGAGTTGGTCTTGAGTATTTCACCATGAGAACAAAATATTCCTCCTGACATCTAGCTCTGTGTTCATGGGTTCATTTTTTCTGATGATTAATTCTGAGTTCATGTAGAGTGTGTTCAAGATTACACGGATTCATATTCAGTTGACCATATCTGAGAGGATTATTTTAGTGTGCCCCAGTTTATGGCCCATGAAACATGATCCCTCTTGTCTCTCCGTTTCTCTTACTCTGCCAGCAGTATTTTTCTAATAACCAGTACTTGGAATTCATATTATCAGCATAACAGCAGAAAACAGCTATTTTTCTCTATGAAAACCAGCTCTCAATCAGTGCCTTATACTTGCTCTCCTCTCAGTGCCAACAGCCAAGCAGAACACATCAAAATATCAAAATTTTGAGGGAAATGCCCTTTAGAATAAATCTACATTTCAGGTCTGCCAATCTTGATCATTTCTAGTGCATTTAGCGCATATTACTGCTGTTACTAGTGATACCAACCTGAACAAGACAAAGCACAGTGGAAACATCCTGATGCCACCCTAAGCCATTGCTCGTGTCTCTCTGAAAAGCAGTGACCTACACTGACTACACTGGAAGATGTTTCCATCTCTACCCAAGAGCCTTGTGGCAGCAGCACATCGCTAATCCTGGCGCACGGCAGGCAGATGTGCTGTCTAACAATTTTGGCAATGTCTGACCATCTTTCCTATCATGGTATCATTATCTTGACCTGACTGCTAGCTGGCCTCAACAGTGCTTGATGCATGAAACGCAGAGGAGCTTTCAACTGACAACACCCAGTAAATAATACATACCACTATTATTTCATGAGCACCCCCCCCAAAGATCTCAAAGCAGTTCAAGGACAGAAATCAAGTCCAACGCTGTGACCCTTACTTAACAAGCGTGAGTTAATTAGAAAGCTGTCCCATTGAAATAAGGAGAGTTCCTCAAAAAAAGTCTGCTTAATGTGCAGCTGCACAATTTAAAGAATAAAAATAAAAAAATTACTTTGTTTCTCAAAGCCACAGCCCAACCATATCTCCTGGTGCTATACTAAAGTGAAACGTGGAGCATTCCTATTCAAGAAAACCCCATTCCTGGTCAGCAACACAGTTACTTTGGAACTGACAAATAATCGTTTTACCAGATCTGCAGGCAACCTACAATATACTTATGTTTTGGTAAGCAGATGAAGTTCCCACAACTCAACAGCTGAACCAGATCTTCTGCTGCACACAATCTCACCTGAACCAACAGGCCATTCAACTTGCTCGTGAGAAAGAGCAGAATTTGAACTAAACCCTTAGAAGCAAAATCCTTGCAGCAATGAGCCGTATTAAGCTACTGTTTTTCAGTATCATTGCTGCTGCGACCAGAGCTGCTGGGATTTTCCTTTGGTACTGTCATGCATCCCTTCCATCACGTGTCACTGCGACTGCTCGCAGAAAGCAGAGGTTATATACACCGTTTTGTTTGAACAGAGAGCGCCTTTCACAGCCCCTCGGCAATTTTATTTTTCTTTGACTGATGCTGTCAACACGTTATCTGAAGTCCACCTCGGAGCGCAAGGGCTCGGTGAGAGTGTTTGCATTGCACTTGTGCGTTACGGTACACCCATGCTCGGGCACCCTCTGCCCCATCACTCACCGATCCCACTTTCTGATCACTTCACCGCCATTTGGACGTAGCCCAACTCCAGCCCTCTCTGAGCACAGAACACAGTCAAAGAAGGAAAGATAGGGGTTTTTTTCAGTTCAGCTTTCAGCTGAAAGTCAATGAGTTGTGTGTTTACTGCTCCTTTTTTGAAAAAAAAAAGAGCTTTTCTGTAAATACTACACTTATGGGAAAGATCAGATGCCGCATTTTTTTCACTGTTTCTAGGGAACTGCAATATGCTCTCTGCTGCACGCTTCTTTTGCAGATGAAGACAGGAGTGAGACTATCAGTAATTAATAAATACAATAAACCCATTTTCTTTACCAAAAGATCCTGAGTACAGTACAGTTGTGCAGTGGCAAACTAAGCTTCCTTTTCGTTCTTGTCTCAGAACATTATTACTGTAGTTGATATATTCATGGAATCCTTTAGCTGATCACAGAAAAGACAGCACACCTTAACACTGATTAGCTGACAGTCTGTGACACTGAGCAGCAAGGAATACTCTGTGCATCTGGAATTGCAGTGGAAATGAATCTCATCCAATACTCCAGGAAAGAATTTGGCCAGGATATCAGAGCAAAGAGACTCTTTGCTAAGTGTGCTACTGGACCATTAGTCACAGCAAGCCCTGGCCAAGGCTTGTGAGTCACCACGAAAGAGAGGAAGGACCTCACCGTCCCCTGACAGCGCGTCGGGGAACAGTCAGGGCTGATGCACGAGGCAGAGAATTCCTTCTGAGCTGCCAAGAGCTCCCCCAGCACCTTGTTTTCTCTGCTGTGGCTTGTTTCTATCTGTGGCTTGTGCCAACTGAGACCAGTTAGTGAACAGCATCACAGAGCACTTGCCAGTCCGTGGCACTGGAGTGGCAGAAGTGAGATGTAAGGACATTGCCACAACAGGGGTCAGTTTCCTTTCCATTGTCAAGCTCCTTTTCCATAACACTGCTTTGCCTTATTCAGCCTCCAGTACCTGGTTCCTGAAAACTCATAATATTAACAATTTCACATCCACACAAATGCAGATGTACTATACACTCAGATACACAAGTATGTATATATTTTCCTGTAGAGGAAATATGATATTTTTGCTTTATAAGATGAACAAGGAGAATTGAAAATCAAGAATTCTGGGCTATTGCCCAAACCACACAGCTTTGAAATCAGCGGTGCATTGAAAAAAACTCCACACAACAAAAAAACCCCTACATTTCCTTCCAAGGAAAGTGTCTAAGTTTTCCAATCTGTTTACGACTGATGTCTACCCACCAGAGACTAAATTCTGGGCTCGATGAGACTGGAGTAGCATACAACATCAAAAACCTCTCCTTCCTGAGCTATGGAACAATACCATAAGTGTCTGTACATGGAAGCAGACCTGGTGTTGCAGAACTTTTCCCCCAAACTGTTATATCTGCTTTTAATTTCCAATGAATCAGCAAACACATCTGTAGGCTACTGCTCTTCCAGACCAATGCTCTTTGTTTTTCTATTCTCAGAACTCATCTCTCTTTTCCCAACACCTGCTCAATGCTCTCTCTGAAATATAGTTCAGAAGTATTCAAGTACTCAAAAGCATTCAAATTTCTTTCTCTAAGAAGAGTCATTTCTTAGCTCTGATTTTAATTAAATTGTATTACAAATGAACCTAACAATATAGTAATTAAGGTAACTTAACTCTCCAACAGAGAAAGACAAGATCTACAGTGATCTCCAAAGGCTGAAGGTAGGTAAGGAATGTGATAAACACAGTTCTGCACAAAAACAATATCCAGATGATACAAGTACAACTGCAATATATCTCTAACTGCCCCAACATTTCTAACTCTAAGAGTCTCTACTAGTATTAGTGTAATTTATCTGGAAAGCTCAGTTACTGTCTACCATAATGGAAACAATCCTTGGTATCAGCTAGATCTCTCCTCAGCTTGGAGCCAAGGAATCACATTTGTGAATCCTCCCTAAGTCCCAGATCTGATGAAGTATTGAAAATGGACCTAAATTGCAAACACTATCACTTCCCACTTCCAGACTGCAGGTGCCAACCCAGAGGCCAGGTTTGGAAAAAGCCTGATCTGTACCCCAGGAGCTCTGAGGGAACATCATCTACTCCTCACATCC
The DNA here is from genome assembly GCA_013396775.1 of Cephalopterus ornatus. Lineage (NCBI taxonomy): Eukaryota > Metazoa > Chordata > Aves > Passeriformes > Cotingidae > Cephalopterus > Cephalopterus ornatus. Next base: position 150,965 of record VZRE01004190.1, read on the forward strand.
CACTACTGTTTTTCAACTTAACAATAAAGCCATCAGGGAGTCGTTCTTCCTCTGTGGTAACGTAAAGCAAACACTGCAGGTGTGCTGGGGTGTCAGGGCAGAGGCCAACTCCTGCTAATGGCTTGTTCTTTCACCTGTGCTTGACTGATGATGCTACGTCAAACACTTCTTGGGTCAGGATGCGAGGCTGCGTCTGAACGAGGAAATGAACTGACCTTTACCTGCCAGTTGTTGCTGGGCCAGTGGCCCAAGACCTTGCAGCCTCTAGGTTACAGGTAGGACTTGCTGGTGGGGGGTCTACACGGGAGGACAGCAGTACTACAAAGCTCCCTGCCATCCTCCTTAATGCAGTCTCCAAACATTAGTGTGGCATTCATGTTTGGTTTTGTTTTTTTTTTACAGCAGAGGAGTAAACTGAATGATCGTTATTTACCCAAAGCATAAAAGAAGCTAAAAACTCGGTCCAGGACCAACAGGTGGCCAGTAGCAGAGCAGGAATACGAACACAGCTCTCCTAAGACTGACGGTGATGTCTGGAGCTCCCAGAGCATGCTCTGCACGCTCAGATGTAGCACGGCCTGATAACGTTATGTATGACCATTTCCCTACTTATGCTGGGGCCTTTCAACTACGAGACTTCACAGCTTTCACTGTCCTGTGTTTAACCTCAAGCTAAGCAGATAATTTATGACCACACCAATTCCAAAAGAGAAAAGGAAAAGCTGCAGTACTATTTTTGAAGTGAAGTCTGGCAAGACATCCCACTCTCTCTCTCTCTCTGCAAGTATTTTATGGCAGAGCCTGAAATGGTTTCCTGGGATGTAGTATATCTGGCATGAATCCCTGCCAGGCAAAATCTTGTCTTGTTTAATTAGCTCTGACAAATTTTCACCATCCAGCTTTCTCACTGAGGTCTGAACCACAGCTCCTGCTGTCCAGACACCACGGGGAGCGAGACACCACGTCCAAGGCCACTGCTGGTGGCCCAGCTGTGAAAATGCCTGATGGAAACTCATCTCATTAAACTTTTGAAAGATGGATGCTCTGGCACTGGAGCAGCTTCGAGCTCTCAGCTGGAGTTTCTGCTGGCCTCCAACTCTCTCTTTGTAGTATTTTAGGTTTTGCCTGCTGGAAAATGACTTGCAAGAATGTTCTCAAGTGCCAGTGTTTGGAACCAGAGCTGTTTCCAGCATTCCCAAATCCAGGGATGCTCAGAGCTGATGTGCTGACTCAGATCACTCGAGACAAGCAAGTTAGTGAAAAGTTCAATCCAGTGGTAATGAAATCTGGTGGAGTTGACCTCTGTATGATTTATTCGGTGTTTTGTAATCAGTGTAGGGTGTTAATGTCATCCATTTGCTCCCAAACCTCTGTTTGGAAAAGAGCAAGACCAGTCAAAGCATATGGCTCCAAACCTTCCAATGTCAGCCTCTTTTCTTTGTGAAATGAGCAGTTCCAGATATCTGCAGAGGTGCCTGGAAGTTTAATCCTATCCTCTTAATTAGCATTTCTTATTCGTATCGATTATTAATCAGTTCAGCCACATGATGATTCCCAGCTTCCTGCTAGACAGACTGAAAATTTTAATGGAGCAGATCAACAAAACTTAACCCAACAGGTGCTGAGAGAAAAGCTATGATCAAGAAATACGGACATTTTGTGAAAAATTCATGCAGTGCACAGGCTTTTGAAGATTCACTGACAGTAAATTACAGGATCATATAATTATAATCAATAATCACATAATTGGTGGATCCAAATTATGGTAAATCATCAGGGTATCCCAGCTCCCCCCGCCCCTCAGATGCCTTCTGTACACCACAGAGTTTTCACCAATAATTCCTGGAAAACATGCTCTTGTCTCCTGAGCTCTGTGGTCTCCATTACATAGCTTTTTCGAGGCCCAATCTATCATGTTTATAACCCAGAGAGAATATGTGATGGAGCAAGAAGGCTTATGGCTGTGGTCATCTGGAAAGCCCTCTGGCACAGAGCAAAATACCAGAGGAGTAACAGAGCACCAGGGCTTGCTGCAAGCATACAAGGACCTGGATGTGTCTGAGGATCAGGGATTTTAGACTTTGCTTTGTTTCCTGCAATTCAACTGACAGTTGAAGAGCTCTTCAAAAGACATCTTCTTTCTCTGCAGTTTTCACAGGAAGGCAAAGTTAACACTGAACTACAATCCCTCTAACTACTCAACAGGCTTGTCTTCTCCATCAAGGCAAAGATTTGGGGCTTCTGAGGTGATTTGTCTTATTTCCTTAACTGAATCCTACATGTCATGCCCCGGTGTTTGATATGAATCTTTTATTTTTTTCCCCTGTACTGCTCATGATCAAGTGGGAATCTTTCCTTGCTCCTGCCTGTACTGCTAGATATTTCCCTTGGATTTTTTTTTTTTTTCAACCATGTCCTGCACTTTCATAGGAAAAGAACGGCTGCTAAAAAATCCATTAGCATGGTTTGGCCAGAGTCCAAAATTTCAGCTACCAAGAATGTTAAATCCTCCATCTGTTTGCTAGTTAGATAATGTTACCTTTGAGCTTTCCTTTGGCTGCTAAAGACACTTTATCTGCCTTAAATGTTGCAGAAAATTACACTTCAGGTCAAAGCCTGTGTGCCATTAAATAAGGTGGGGGAGGGAAAGGTTCTTGCTATAAATTTCCACCTTTAGTTCCTCCTAGCTCTTGGTACATTCAGACACAGAGGAGTCCCGAGCTGAGCATAATCATACTAATGACCTGGATAATTGATGGTGAATGATGGATATGTTGAGCTAGACTCTAATCCACTCTTAAATATTTGCTTGACTTTTTAAAAATCAAGGGAATATCCCAAAGGGAAGGAAGTTCTTTCGCACAGGAGAAGCTAAGCAGCTACAGCGTGCTCAAGTGAACATTTGGCTAAGACATTACTTCGTGCCTCAGCTGGGGATGCAGACTGGGCAGCGAGGCCCATCTCGCTCCTCAGTGCCAAGTCCTGGCTGTAACATCCATCAGACACCTCCAGGGAGAGGTGACTCAACTGCTTTCACTGATGTGATCCCAGTGAGGGCAGGCCAGGAGGTGACCTTGCACAGTCCCTCCCCTCCACCATTTGTCTCCTCACTTCTCATTACAGCTGATGGGTCACACAGTCGGCCACCTTCTCCCTGACGACTGTGTTGGGTGTGGAGCTCGCACAATTGACATTCATAGGAGTTTTCCTTATGGCTTCGACCATAATCTCCTTTCACCCGGGATTTCACCAATGAGCAAGGGTTGCTCCCAAATGACATCATAACTTTCCATCTGTCCCCGGCCTGGTACAGCAGGTGACTTCCAGATGAGCGCCGGGGATAAAAAACAACAGCCGCTGAAGCCTCTCCTGCGCTCCCTGAGGAGGGAGCAGCCCCTGCTGAGAAAAGCTAACAAGGAACCACTAAGCACAACAGCGTGGGACACTGACAGCTACTTATCAGGAAGGATTAAAACGCGACCCCAAACCCACAGAAATTCTGGCACCGTGTTTAGCAGATCCAACGCACATTTGCCTCCACTTAGGTCTATTACACACTCTCCAGGGGTGGGTGGCTGCATAGGATTGGTCTGAAACGGGAACAAAGGACTGACCAGAACCTAAAAACCTGAGATGCGATTGGCTGAGACCAGAAGGAACTTGTTTTAGGTCAGCACAGGAATCCTTGCATCCCACTGTCTGGAGGATGGCAGTGAGAGGCTGGTCTTTCCAGTTGGCAATCCTGGGTATCAGGAGATGTGGGGATGGGGCTCAGTGTCTGAAATGGGAGGTACAGACCAGCCTGCTGTCTCCCTGCAGCTGGGAGAAAGGTTTCCATCCAGCCCTGTTATGATAGAGTTTCCCACCACCCAGCCAAGTTTCCTTAGCAGCAGCTGCAGGACTTAATTTTTAGGGCTAGAAAGAGATTTCTAGGCACAGAGCCCCATCTGCAGCAAAGTCAAACTGAACTTGACAGCCACTGTGGGAGGTCAAGAGAAAAATGTCTGAAATAGATTGAGTTGTCACTCCATCTTCCCTCTTGAAAAACGAGCTGGCAAGGAGGAAGACCGGCCTGGCTGAAGAGAGAGCTTTGGCTGGAACTCAGGAAAAAAAGAAGAGTTTATGACCTTTGGAAGAAGGGACAGGCATCTCGGGAGGACTACAAGGATATCATGAGGGTATGCAGAGAGAAAATTAGAAGGGCCAAAGCCCAACTAGAAATTAATCTGGTTACTGCCATAAAAGACAATACAAAAATCTTTCTATAAATATGTTAGCAGTGAAAGGAGGGCTAAGGAGAATCTCCATCCTTCCTTGGATGTGAGGGGAAACACAGTGACTAAGGAAAAAATGGAAGTACTAAATGCCTGCTTTGCCTCAGTCTTTAAGAGCAACACCAGTTGTTCTCTAGGTACCTAGACCCCTGAGCTGGAAGACTGGGATGGGGAGCAGAATGAAGCTTCCTTAATCCAAAGGGAACGGTCAGTGACCTGCTACACCACTTTAACACACACAAGGCTATGGGGCCAGATGGAATCCACCCCAGGGTGCTGAGGGAGCTGCTGGAAGTGCTCACTGAGCCACTTTCCATCATCTATCAGCAGTGTTGGCTATTATTAAAAGATATGTAGATGTGGCACTTGGGGACATGGTTTAGTAGTGGACTTGGCAGTGCTGGATTAATAGTTGCACGTGATGATCTCAAAGGTCTTTCCAACCTAAACAATCCTACAATTCTATGATTCATTCAGGAATAGAGAAAGCACCGACATAAGCATGAAAGACATCAAGGCGTGAGGACTGGAGAGATACTGAAAAAGTCACCCTTCAGCTCAAAATCACAGGTCCAAACCTGGCCTTATACAGAGCAATACAGAATTCATTAGTCACTGCTGTAGTTGCGACTGCCTTAGGGAAAAGGCCCTGAATAATTTCTGATGGAGAAACATCTGCAGAGCAGTTGTGCAAGAAAGGTAGCTACAGTGTGCACGATTCCCAGGCATACACAGGGTCTCACAGTGATTGCCAGTCCCCTTGAGCATATCAAATGCATGAAAAGAAGAGCAAAGATAACATGTGCCTGGACTGTGCAAACCCTTTCCTCAGTAATAGACCAGCATTGTGTAAATGACCATGATCGGTCCTGCTCTTTCCACAGAGAAGCCAAGCTACCATTGACCTAGGAAGTGTGAATGAGCCGTTTGTTTGGAGAGAGATGAAAGGAAGCGTGCAAATGAAGCTTGTCTCCATCACCACGACAGATTTACTTCTTCAAGTGGCCTCAAGTAGCCTTGGAAAGGAAATCTGGAATGTTGTAACATTCATAAATATTTGACTGTTCTGTCTTACCTTGAAAACAGGCAGAAACTCTATCCTAAAGAAAGCACTCCCAGATTGAACAGTCATTTTGTTAAGCAGGCCATGACCTGGGAAACTAGGTATTGGTGACATTTAATCTGTATCTATATCTGTGCACATGTACAAACACACACAATAAAATACAGTGGTTGTCCCAAGGAAAGCCTGGCAAGCATTTGAAAACAAAACTAAATCTAAGCTTGGCTACTTAGATTTACAAATGAAGTCTTGTGAGGTTTAGAAGCAAATCAGAAATATTTCAAACATGTTAGAGCCGATAAATCATTATTTCTCCTTTATTTTAGTTACCCCCAGAAATCTAGAATATTTTATTATTTTCAGCAGAGCACAATATCCAGTGCCTTAGGTGTCTCCTATCTGATCTAACACCAATCAGTTATGGCAAACTCCCACCTTTCATTCAGACTTCCCACCTAGTCTCCACAGCTGAATTTGAGAAGAAACAAACAAGAAATGCTTGTGGAGAGGGACAGTGAATGGGTATTTTAAGACCCACCACGTAACGTGATCTGCAATTTAAAATTTGCACCACTGCACAGATCCAACACAAAACCCTTCTGCTTCTGTTGAGATGGAGTAATTTGGTACCTGTGGTGCTGCTGGCAGCTACAGAAAAGGAGAAGAAAATAAATAAACTCAAGGAGTTTCCTTCTTCAGATACTAAAGAATCTGAACACAGTCACCCAATACCAGGCTCCCTACTTTCAGTGAGTATGAACTATTTAAAACTGTCACAGTTTAGTTGCTCAGCTAATGAAAGATGCTGATTCTTTAACTGAAAAACATGTAATTTGGACCCACAGGAAACTTCCCCTACCGGCTGGTTTTGAATGCTGTGGTACTCTCTCCTCTGGGTATAATTAGACTGCAGTAACCTAAACAGCCCTTCCACTCCCATCATTTTAATGTCCCCCAAGATGGTAAACAGCATTAAGGCCTCATTCCTATAGCCTCTAGGTCAAGAAATATGTATAATTATACGTATACCTTAAATGCTTTTCTTCGTTACCACAGATTAAGAAACAATTATTTCACTGAAATGAATTGTAAAATCTGACACACTCTGCCTTAAGTCTTTCAAAATGATTTCAACACAAGACCCACATCTTATTCAGCATGGTATAACACCAAGTTCAATGGAGCCAGGAACTAATTTAGCCTTCATGTCAACCAGTAAGAATAATAAAGACAAATGACAAAAAGAAAAAGCATTTGCCATACCCTAATTGCTTCTTTTATGAAAAAATATACTGTGCATTGAATACCTCAACAGATGTGCACAGATACTGATTCTTCTTTTTCCAGTTCACAAACTATTCCAGTAAATAAATTTAAAGAGGAAAAAAGAGGAAAAACAAGAAAAGGAAATAAAGAAGAGAAGCACTGGTTTAGTTTGTCCAGGGCAAGTGTTTTAAGAAGTATTTTCAAAATTATTTTTGAGCAGCCAAATATTTAATATTTTGTCTTGGGTTTCTATGATGTTTTGTAATATATTCAGAAATTTTCTTTTGTAAAATAATAAAAATCGAAGTCCCTCATCATTCTGAGATACAGAAAACACTGGAGAAGAAATACGCTTTCATGATTTCTTTCCAACTTTGACCCAAGTTACTAAGTAGTTGTCTCTGCAAATCAAGATTCTTAGGCAAGATTCTTAAGTTAGGCAAGAGAACTGGTTCTACTTTTAGTATAATTATGTTGACTGAGTAGTACTGGGATTGAATCTGGTTAATTTTAGGAATTTTCTCCAGAATAAAGGGAAAAAATAAGTTACCTAAAAAACCGACATTGCGCATCAAGAATGAAACATAATGAGCACCTTAAATCTGTAACTGATGGGAATCATTTAGAGACACTATGGAACATAACCCCCAACATATTAAAAATTGGATAAGCACACAATTACATTAGGAACTTCAAAAGGGTTCCCTGAAAATTTTAGGATTATGTTTTGCTGTTCTGTAGAAAGGCTTTGATATTGCTTTCCATTGGAGAGAAAAGCAGCAAAGCTCTTTAGACGCTTTTAAAAAGGAGCAAATTTGCAAAGGAGTAGTAAAAGCAGGAAATAAGAACTCTTTCTTGTGAAGATTTTTTTTTTTGGGGGGGTGAGATGATTGAAAAGGTCAAAATATATGAATGTGGGAAGATGCATATGCTACAACTGGTTTTGCATAGACATGTATTTTGCACAAAAATTTTATATATGGGCACAGACACCCACATTTGATACACATGTATGTACGCACCCACAGTTTATAGAAAGGGCCAAGTAATGTGAAGACAGTGTCTCTGAATTTTAACAGCTATTTTTCAGGTATTTTCCTTTGCTAAAGTTTCACTACTGAAAGAGAAAACCAACTCCTGTTTTCTGTTATTTCTGAGATACATGGGCATCAAAGGCAGGGGAGGAGAGTGAAGAAGAGGTGGAAAAGCTTAAGATGAAGATTAGAGAATACTTACACACTTTGCTATCTGAGCAGGAAAACCTTTAAAAATGGGTTGTGCTTCAGGTGGAAGAGGACCTTCAGATTAGCAAATCCAGTTTTTTACCATAAAGACATTGCTTTATACAGTATTTTTCATAATTAAGGTGACATCCACTTGATTTTGCCCAGAGCTTCTCCCAAAGGCATCCGTTTTTACCCCTGAGCCAACTAATACTGAAAGAGTATCCAGTCTGTCTTCATTCCTGGCCAATCTACATCCTTTGTTTCTTCTGGCTTTCAGGTAAATATTCTGCTCTCTTCAGCACCCTCTCGTTACTAGCAAAGATATTCCCTGCCTGTCTTCTTTGCTTGAGGAGAACTTTAAAATTAGTGTTCTCCTAGGTCTTAAGTTTGCTGTCCATTAGAACATGCTCATGGATTAAGTGACCGAACCCTGCACAGACACTGGACATGCAGCACAGGCTGCACGTGTGCAGGGTTGCAGAGATGGAGTATGTCTTCTCCAGGAAGCTGAAAAGGTTATTCTGAGAAAGAGTGAAGACAGATGAAGACAGAGTTTTGCTCTTACGCATTTCTAACGTGCATCTATAAACAACTCTGCTCAGAGGGGCTGGGATGGAGTAATCTGTCCTCCTTCCACTGCTCCTGCTAGACTTCCAGCCCATCATGGAGATGATGGATGATACCTGGACTGTTGTTTCTTACCAGCTATAGGGGAACACAAGATTTATGGATAATGCTATTGATGGGACATACAGTAAATTTCACATGGGATTAAAGAAAGTTGGTTCATTAACTAGATTTAGAGAGAAGCAGAACCAAAATGATTAATCAATGGATGACAAGGAAATCGCATTTAGCCCAGGAAACACGTACATATCCTGAAGGCATATGTTCACTCACTTAAGTAATTTTGCTAAACACTCAAAAAATTTAATTGAACATGTGAGAGATTCTGCAATAAATTAGGCACAGGATCAGAAATGAAGATTAAATCCGGACATGAGAAAAGGAAACGCATTTAAGTTTCATTTTTTTCTGCTGTTAAAGTACTTGATATTGCAAATCCTCTTTTTTTTCTTCTTTTTTGTTTTCTTTTCCCAGGGCCACCTACAACATTATAGAATGCTCAGCATAAAGGGGAAGCAAAACAAAAAATTCAAGTTTAAGTCAGGTTTTATATCACTTTAGTTGACTTTGGTTGAAAGAACTAGTTTGCAATAGATCCTCGAAGAAGAACAGGATATGCAATAGAGAACTCACTGAGTAGAGAAGATCCTTAGAAAAGGAGTAAGATCATCTGTGGTAGTCAATATGACATTAGAGAAAACAGTCCTGTAAAAAAAAAATAATTCTTTCCTTTCTGAGATAATTCAGCAGTAATTGGTAAAATGGCTATTTACAGCAGCAAGCCAAAGGAGATTAAGTTTCTGCTTACAGAACTAAAAATACGTAATATTAATAGAAAACACCTCAAACAGTCTGAAAACTGACTGCACCGAAAGATGTCAAAAAGTAGCTGTAAAAATGCAGAACCATCTGTGACGGGAACTTTTCTTGCAAAAAATTTATAGGGACTGGTAACGAGCCCAACATTAGTCAACATTTTCATCCATGATTTGGAAATTATTCTCGAAACGCTGCCAATAAAATCCACATGCACGAGACAGACTGTCAGTGTGGTGAATTATGAAGACATGAAGCCCTCTGAACAGATTTGCCTCTTGAAACAAGGCAGGCAGCAACACAGCAACACCCAGAGAGACTTGCAGATGGAGGATACAGGCCAGAGCTCTCGGAAGATGAACCTGGATGCTGATTGCTGGCCACAGACCCCTCCTCTCAGCGCAATGCTCACCTGGGCTGGATGTACAAGGTACCTGGTTTGGTGTCTGAGTGAGACTAAACTGTAACCATTATGCACAGCTCCAGCGATCTGCCTTCAAAAGAAGCGTCCTCAGGAGCAGCATAACTCAAGAAAACTAGTTGTGGCAGGTTGCTCCAGCATGGATTTTAGGATTCTAATATCGACTGAGCTCACATGCTCCAGCTTTTCCTTCATTAGGGCACTACGAGGACTTCCCTCCTTTTCCTGGCTGTGTATCTACAGGTAATATGTGCAGTCTAAAGATCTTTAAGACTCTTCCTGCCTTTATGAAATTAGTCAAGGGTTAATGGGGAGGGGAAAGGAGGTGACCAGGCAGACACATAAATCCACTTTCAGTATACCCACATAAGTCTTGTTTTCTTAAGAAACCACAAATAGAAAGAAGATCAACAGGACAGTTCAAGGACCAGGAAACAGACCTCACAGTATGAGATTTACGTAGCTTGGTCAATTTAGCGTGAGATGGAGAGGTACTGACTGCAGTTATACACAACTCTGCTAGGAAAACTTGCGGAAGTGGACAGATTCATCAGTTCAGCAGAGAAAGGCAAGACCAAGTCAGCCAGAAGTTACATGAGACACATGCTAAACAGAAAGAAGGTACTTCATCTGTTTATTTATTTAGACAGTTGCAAGTAAAAACTATCGGAAGTGCTAATACAAGGGGAAGTGGAGAGAGATCCCTCCTTGTCCTTAAAATGACTCCAGATGCCATACATTTTAATGCACTCTACATTACTGCTTGTATGCAGAGCAGTAGCAGGTGATACTGCCCCACCTGGTTCTGGCATTTTTTGTGACATCTGTTTGCCTCAGGGCCACACTCTGACTCACACAGGATGCAACTCCACAGGGGACTCTTACAGATCTTTTTGTAGACTAGGACAGGGGTGGTGCCATATAAGTTCAAAAAAGGAAGATGGGACAACCTCTGCAATGCCTCTCTGAATATGGTAGTTCAACAGGTGAATTGGATCTTCCGTGGACCTGAAGGCGCCAAGCACCCTCTAAGATTTGGTCTTTGACTCGTGCTAAGTCTTCCTGTTCCTTCCCCCTTCATCCTCAAGACAACCTAACCAGTGAAGCAACAGCCTGGAGATGGAAGAGAGCCAGGAAACATCCTCACTCCCATACACAAACCTCTGCTAATATTCAGTACTGCTCCTGTCGATACCACTTGAGCTGTTTCAGTTGTGTCAGTGGGAGGAAGATCAAGTCTGCACCATTTTTCCAGGGTAACGTTGCAGAAACACCACTCTGCTAAAGGAATGGCTTTGATTTGTCGCAGAAAAGGCCTCGCAAACCAACAGTTTTTGTCTGATTTTCTCTGGGCAGTGGGGGAAGGAACATATTTTCTCCTCCAAAAGCATTCAGCAAATTTGTACTGCGGTCAGCTAATTTTATTACTTCTCATAAATGTCTGTTCCTGTAATGCTCTCAAGGTATTTTCATAATTCTACCTTGGGAATTACAAATCAACTTTCTCTTTGATAAAGTAACCTGCAGTATTTTATTTTATTTTTTATGTTATGAACAGCTGAAAATGTATGACATCCCATAAAATGTCTGGGTTAGGCCTTTGAATATTGCTCCTTTTAAGAAGTCTTTTAGCATTGAAGCAGAGAAATACAATCCTAGGATTGGAGTCTATTAGGCAAAAAGAGGAAAGGAAATCCTTAAAGCCCATGTCTAGAGTGTCTTTAAAGTTGCTTTTCTGTATTCCAAAGGGATCTAACTTCCATTTAATTAAATTCTTGTTTAAGAAAAAGGAACCTGGAATATTTTATTTATTTATACATTTTTGCAGAAGTTTATGATGAAGTATATTAGGGAGGGGCGAGGGGTGAGAGGAGAGAGGTACTCCCCAAAGACAATGCATATTTAAGCAATGAAGTATTTTACTAGAGAGCCTAAAAATTGGCTTCATGGCCTCAGAGGCAGAGCTGCAGCGTCTCTCACATAGCAACAACTGCATGCAAAGGAAAGAGCCCCCTACATTTAAACAAGCCAGGCTGCATTTTCATTTAATCACCTCTGAAATCACAGGCTGGGGAGCACTGCCGAGGTACTCGGCCAGTTTTCTGTCATGTAATAGTTATGAGAATTTTACAAGGCTAATTTCGACCTTTTTGATCAATGTGTATCAAATTCTGACTTAAGGCAGTAACACATCTGTTCGTAAACAGGAGAGGCTACAGTACAGGGATAGGCAGCAATTCTGGGATATAATTTTGGGATATAAATGACACTCAGAGGATTTTATATTTTAAAATCAACAAGCAAGCCATTTTCCCCAGCAGCCACTCTGGCCCAGGATCTATGCAGAATCTCTGTGCTTAGAGAAATAGTAGAAAGAAGACAGAGATGAGCATTTCTCAGCATATCCTTCCACCCTCCCTGCTTTAGGGAATTGCTGAACCAGGGGTTACACTTCAATCATAACTTTAATGAGCCACTGGTGAGCTTGTCTTCTATGCATGTGTCAAAACTTTCTGTGTAGCCATTAGAAAGAGAGAAATAACAGAAGATGGTTCACCAGGTCCCTCCTTTCTTGACACAGCTATCCCAAAGCAGCGATGGTCTGTGACCACATGTTCTCCTCCTCTTTTGCTGAGGTTTACATAAACAGCATAAGAGGTAAAACTTCTTCAAGTTCCTCTGAAAGATTACTCTCTTCTGTTTAGAACTCAAGATGTTTCATGATATCAGATCTAGAATTGCTCCCTCTGTCACCTACATTTAGGTGGAGAGCGATCAACTGGTTTCAAACTACACAGTCCCACAACTATAGCAAAGTCCAACGTCGCTTCACCCCCTGTGACCCCTTGTCCAACCCTAATGACTACACTTACAGACACAGTTTATCAAATATAAATATCTCAATCTTAGCATTTCTGCTGCAGGACCTACATTATTTAGAGGCTCACAGCTTCATGAGAATAATTACCTTTAAAAATGCCATAGGTCCAACCAAGCCTCCTTGGTTTAGCATCACTAAAATGCACCAGTCTGGAGTGCAAAATGGAACGATGTCTCTGGCATTGCACCTGGCTGTGATGGCTCTGCACACTTACAGCTGGAGCAAAGGCAGTGGCCATTAGTACACATCCAGAGTGAATGTCAAAGCTCTATAGACCCTCAAGGTTTATAGAAGAACACTGTAGCCACTCACTTGTTTTGGAAGTGATTGTCAACAACAAAAGTTAAATCATTCAAGCCTATATAAAATCCCTGAAGCTCCCATCTGACCCTTGGGATCAAGTGTGCAGAGGGGCTTTGTGATCACACAAACCTGCTGGACAAGTGCACTGCACACATTCAGCAACACACACCATGCCAAGCACAACAGCCAGATTTCAGCAGAGTCAATGGGATTCCTCACACATTCAGAGTTAGGCATGGCAGGAGAAGCTTTGCTGAATCAAGTCCTCATTGATTACATGGAAAATCAGACAAAACAAAAGATATGCAGCTATCGAGGTTTGGGGCTTTTTTTATCCTATTTCATCTTGGATTCCAAGCAGCACTTTGAGAATTTTTGCTAATTTTTGTTAGAGACCTCCAAGTGGAGTAATTTCATTACTTCAGCCAAGATTTAAAAGCAGAGTAGAAGTCTCAGGAACATTGAATGTTGACTGTTTTCGTCCAAACAGGTACACAGGTTGAGAAAACAGGACTGACCTGTTGTCTCTGCAGCAAATGAGACAATCTCTTCTTTAGCATTCTGAGAAATCATTAATGCTGCAAGCAGATCTTAATTGTTCTCTTCACAGTAAGACTCATTCTAGCTTATAGATTACATCCGAGATCCTGCTCAGAGACTTTGCCAAATGCTGATTTACTTAACCTAAAGACCCTAGCCCATTTTTCATGCTTCCTGCTCTAGTCACCTGTAAAGTTAATTAAAAATAGCTAAAGGACAATTATGATACACATGATACACAGAAGAGTGACTTCCTCACTCACTTGGTAATAATTTCATCAACCATAGTAGAAGAGGGAAAAAATGCCCATTTGTTAAATATTGCGAACAGAGACACTCTGCCATCAAACAGATCTTTGACTAAGGGATGATTGGAAAGTTTCTGAAGGCCAAAAGAATTTTGCCATGATCCAAGAATTCCCTTTGCACAGAACAGAAATCTAAAAAAACTCAGAGTGACTACCTCGAGGACAAACTACATAGAATCTATGTGGGGTAAAGGATAAATCCACGCTCCGGGAGTTAGGCTATTAATTTGGAACAGAATCCCGTGGAAGAGCTGTGAGCTATGAACTGCCACTAGTGATTTCTCACTCTGGAGAGAGGCCCCATGAAGGCTTGCAAACGGTAGCATCACCTAATACAGGTCTACAATAGAAAGCCAGTCTCCCTCCAGTGGAGGAGACAGGCTCCTCTGAAGGCAACTCAGAGCATTTACAGCCATCCAGAAATGTGCATTTTTCTCCCCTGTCTAATCAAACAGCCTATGCCTCCTCCTTACCGTTGGACTAAAAGGAAAACTAAGGATACACGCACACCGAGCTTTGAGAAAAGGCAGGGGGAATGCTTTCAGCACCCCTGTCTGGAGGCTTCCAAACAGAGGATGCAGACACATGCCTGTGCATGCCAGGCAGGTTAACAGAGCAGTTAACAGGACATCAGATACTCAGCACCAAGATGCGCACGGGGAGACCTCAGTGTAGACGAGCTGAGAAGCCAACATGCTCTCCACTGCTCTCAAGCTTGCCTTTTAAGAGTGATGTAGACATATCCCATAAATCTAAGTTAACCCTATAAGCCTGGGGAGCCAGAGTCCCAGACTCAGCTCAGGACTAAGAAGGGCTTTGCAGCATTAGCTCATTCTAAACAATCAAACCTGTTTCTTGAAACATTTGTGTAGATTTATGAGGCTCTGGTGGGTGGGAACCTGAAATAGATACCATGCTCTTCTCTTCAGTGCAAGAATGATTTATGCAGCCAGGCAGCTCCTCGGCACAGAGCCAGAACAGATCTATCAGATGAGACTCACAAATGTTGTAAAACTGAATAAACCAACTGCAACGTGAGCATTGGTTCTGCAAGCACGTGGGCCCCGTCGGGGAACAACAGGTGCACAGCATAATTACAAGCAAGGAGAAAAACAAGAGACAAACCTCCCGAAGTTGTATTCTCATAAATCACCGTGACAACTACAATACCAACCAGGAAAAAGAGACCAAAAAAAGGGGAGAAAAAAAAAATTTAAAAAAAAAGAAAAAAAAAAAAGAAAAAAATAAGAGGGAGATACATGCATGGAAAAAATGTCACAGCAGATCGAACAATAGAACAACAGAATTGGAAGCAGTCGTGTTAATCCCTCATGGACTATCTCACCATAATGATTATTTATTCCTTACAAATGGGAATTCTAATCTGCTGATTTTGTGGTTGCATTTTTGTGGCTTAACATTCCACATGTCACAAGAAACATCGGCCTCCCCACCCTGCCTAAATCCTCCCCTGGTTAAATTGATCACATGTGTGGCACACAAACCGAATGGCCACATGCAAACATCTCATCTCTGATGGGCTGAATCCTGTTTATCCTTGAAATAAAAAGGAGTCTAATCATCCTACCTTCACTTCTGCAATGTGACTTTCTTCCTAAAATGCCACTGAAATCATTTTGTCCACCAAAAAAAAAACCACTGAAAAAACCCAAAGAAAACACCAAAATATTATCCTGAATCCCAGCAGCTATTTATTAAACATTCCTTTATCTAACCAAATAAAAAACCCCAAAACCACTCCCTTCCCAAACACACCCATGTAAGAGATTTGGATGTGATTTGAGTTGGAGTGGTGCTCCACTGTTGGTTTGCAGCCAGGACAGCACCCAGGAGCTCAATCTCCCTCAGCGGATCTAGAATTTGAATTTGCCTGTCTACAATCAGACAACGGATTTATTTGACTCCAAAATGATCAGAACCAGAGGATCAGCACCATTCAGAACCTTTCTAGCAAATCACGACACCAAGTTACAAGCCCCTACAACCTCACCAAGTCCTACATCACCACAGACTACTCCACGGTAATTTCTCCTACCAGCAGTAACCAGGCTTGTTTCAGCATGGGCTGGAGGATGCTCAGTGCCCTGAGAGGGACCTTATAGATAAAGTATCTTTCTGTGGAGCTTGTCTGGACGGAGAAGGCTTCCATACAATTTGCTCTTGAAGATGCAGAGCACAGCTCATTTAGATATCCTGCCACTGGAGATGCGACTTGCCCTTCTGGCATGAGTAGCTCAAAGCCTGGCTCTGCTTTCTCACACCCTCCAAAGTGTGAAAGGAAAAAGTCTCTATTGCTCTCAGGTTTGGCAATGCAGCATAATAAAAACCACTTTAATAGAAAGCAGTCGCCCAAGAATCACAGAAGATCCACGAACCAACTCCCCCCCAACACACTGCTCGCACTTCTGGTCTTTACCACACAGTCTTTTCCTGAGCTTTGAGCCTTTGTGGCTGCACAAAGCTGTGAAGTCACAGAAAAGCTGCAGCTCTCTGCTTCCCTGTGTCTCAGGGAGACACCCATCTCCCCAGCACACAGGGTATGTGAGCAGTGCTGCACAGAACCCAGGCAAGCCCTGAGCACCCAAAAAAGGTACCAGCCAGCTCACTCCCTGCCCTGCTTCACATTGCCCCAAATACAACAGCTGGGCATGGCATGGGGGGGTCTGTGCTGGGAACTGCTCCTGGAAGGCACTACGGATTCAGCACTTGGCTCTGCCGTTCTCCAACGATATCACAGCAGGTGCCCCCTTGGACAACCTGAAAACCATCACGGATGCAGCTCACGCCCACGTGGCTGTAGGGTCCCAAAGACAGGCACCCATTTGCTGGTCTCCATGCCCCAAGTGCACGACACAGCGTCCAGACACCCGATTCCCTGGAAGAAGCACGTGGCATCTCGTGAACCTGCATTCCCCCAAACAAAGAGCTGCCAAACTGATGGAGAGGTCTGTCCAAAATTGACACCAGATGCATCCTCCGCCCAAGTCAGCTAAGACAAGTTGATGGGATTGCTATCCTGTGAGGTCTTACAGCTGGAGGCTCCATCAGCACGTGATATTAAAATACATCTGATGATAAAGAAGGTGTGCCAAATAGCTAAATTGTAGCCTTCTTCCAACATAGCAAATAACAAGGCAAACTCAAACTGAATTAGAACGCAAACAGTGGATTAAGTAATATAACAATCATCATATGTATTAAATTTGATATTTTGCTGCACCAGGATATTAGTAATGAAAACAATCCTTTCACTACTCAACCTCATAAACCCACAAAAGAAAGTGTGTTCATCAGATCTCTCTGTCCAACCATCCAGGGGATGGTTTGTAGCAGGAGGCCATGTGAAAATGAAAGATACAAAAAGTACAAAGTAGGTTAAAACACCCCCAAATTAACTGTCTGCATTCAGTTATATCAATGAGAGCATTTCCAGCCCAGCTGGTACTCAGCTGTTAGAGGAGGTGGAGAAAGATGGTGAACCAGAATAATAGTAATTTATTGATTAAAAGATGCACTTCATTAGAACATTTTGCTATTAAATTTCACATTGCTTTTCTCTTGCAAACTTAAACAGCTATTAATTTTCATAATGCACATTGAATCTGCCTAATTAAATAATTTTTTAGAGCAATATTTTTCTCCTGGGAAATGCTGTCTCAGCTCCAAGACATTTTGCAGATGATGTTAGTTTTGACAAAATAACTGAAAGGGAAAATTCAATTTCAATCAATTGGACATTGTAATACCATTGTTAAGAGTTTTCGTAATTTCTTTCTAATAGCACTCATTTACTTTTTGAATAGCACTCACTTTTGACTGACACATTATTTTGAAATATCAATATCGGTGTTAAAATGATTCCACATATCATACTGTTGGCATGATGGGTAATCTGCTATCTTCAGTGCCTGGCAGTGTTCAGTCATCCTCAAGAGGGAAACTAAGTCAGGTTTCCACTGAGGTTCATTTTGGAGCCAGCTAGAATTTCTGTTCCAAAACCTTTTAAACACTGCTTTTTTGATTCATCTTAGAGTACAAACACATTTCTTTTCCTGGAAGAGAAATCCCACTTTTCAACATCCCGCAAGTGCGGTGATGATAACAGCATTTATTTCCACTGAATTTCAAC
This sequence comes from Cephalopterus ornatus, assembly GCA_013396775.1. Lineage (NCBI taxonomy): Eukaryota > Metazoa > Chordata > Aves > Passeriformes > Cotingidae > Cephalopterus > Cephalopterus ornatus. The sequence goes on from VZRE01004190.1 coordinate 168,840, forward strand.
CACTGTTTTGGAAGGAGTTTAAAAAAAAAGAAACAACCAAACACCAGGAGAGTTCTCATCTGGTGCCATAGCCACAGGGATTCCTCCAGAATACACACCAAAGTAATGGACACCTGCACCTTTATGTCCTTTAATACAGCTGCTTACAAAGGTACAGCACATCTCCTGTACTGGGAAGTTTATCTATAACATGAGGACATTGCAGCCTTTTCATTATTGCTGGTACTCTGCTACACCACTATAATTCCTTGAACCTCAGAATAAGACTTTGCATTACACTATAAATCCATGTTCATATCCCAAAGTCAAGGCAGAAAGGAAATATTTCAGCCCTTCTGAAAGGAGGAGCAGCTTAGGGGTTTGCCTAATGCACAGGAACCTTCCCTCCTCTCCGTGGAGTAGCATCACCTTTAGGTCATGCTTCTGCAGCTGGGCACAGAGATCCCAGCACCAGGCACATGGGAACTGTGGTGACTTATTCAGCTTATTCACAATGAATTTTTGCAACATGTTAGATGCTTCTCAGATGTTTCAAAGTGAGATTCCTCAGGCTTCACAGTCACGGAAGAAGAGTTCAACCATGGGCAGTCTTGCCAGACAGGTCCAGCTACAGAAAGTAAAGACCAACCACACAGAAGAATGAGGCTTTGCCTCTCAAAGAAGCAGTTTCCCTTCATGTCCTGCTGACAGTCACTCAGGTCATGAGGTGTCTTCACCTTTGAGGCTGAGGAAAGCACAGTGGTTGTCTCAGAGCTGGGGACAGCATAGGGAACATGGAGCAGTGTTTAATCACTCTTAATTCACACAAGGATGAGACTATGCAACTATCCAAGCTGGAAAACCAAGTAACAGAGCTTAGAAACTTAGAAACGTGGTAGAGTTGTCTTATAAATGCAAAGGAAGGGTCTGTGAGTGAATCTGAAAGCTGCTACCCTGAGTGTCAGCGGACAAGTAAGCTCCACGGGAGCTCCAAGAGAACTTTTTATGGTAATGTTGCCTTCATACTGCAAATGCATCAATCACAGTAATTATGCTTTGGCATGTCACCTCCCTTATTCTCTTTATATTGCTTCTCTTTTCAATAATTCATATCACTGGTGGGAAAGAAACATCCTCTGAACAACCCACCCACCGCAAAAACACACTGCTTGATTATGCAGGAGGAAAATGCCTATAGTGAATGCAGCAAAAGTAAGGACTCATTTGCAAATGGCCCCTTTGAGAGGTAGAAGGGTGATAAAATTTATTATCAGCCATAGCATCACAGGAGGAAAAAAAAAAATCAGTACAATGCCTATGTTTCAAAACGGGAACTGTAGAAGGGGAACTGGTGCAGAATCAGTACAGAGCAAATTATAAGGCTGGGTTACAAATGAAGACTAGATATTTGCAGATGGTAATTTAATACAGCTACAGTCAGCTATTTGCCAGAGACTCAAAGCTCAATAAACAAGCCTATCTGGTTTATTGTTAACTTACTTTCTTTGTTTTTTCAGCCCAGATGTTTTTGTTCACCTGCTCAGCCTCTAGCAATCAGGCAAGAAAACACTTTGAAAAAAACTAGTCAAAATCCCATCTAAAATTATATATAAAAAAAAAAAAACTTCAGGGAGTTCACTGGGTTCATGGGAAAAAGGTGAAACACGTGTAGAGACACTGCGGAGGTTTGCAGGAGCAAACTGGGCATCGCCCTACAAAATTGGGTCCAGGCAGCTCCCAGTGCAAGACCTTTTGTCAGCGTGTGGAGCAGATGTTGGGAGGAACACAACTGGTGTGGTGCAGCAGTGAGGGAGAAGCCGCAGAAAGGCAAATAAGTCTACAGCAAACAAACAACAGGGCTACGAGTCAAAAAACACAACTAAATCCAAAAATCCAAACTTTAATCTGTAGCTAGACTGAAAACTAATTTTCCAAGAATTTTTTAAATAAATATTATTCATTTTTAGTTCCAGGCACAGCTGTTACAGAGTAGGCCATTTTTTTAAGAAAAGATTTTAACAAAATTCCCTTTTCCCCATATGAAAGCTTCCTCAAGAATCTTCCCCCAAGCTTCTGTTTTAATGAGTTATTGGACTGTCCATTTTCAGAAAGGGCAGTGGGGGGGGAAAAAA
>VZRE01004190.1:176019-217327 GCA_013396775.1 Cephalopterus ornatus
CTTTTTCCAGCCACAGCTGCACCTATTGCCTGAGTGTGCAAACACTGCGTTAACAAGAACACCTGACACAGCTCTGCTTTCTATCACAGCAAACACGTTACAGATCTATAATCACAACCATGCTCTCAACATGATTTGTGGGACTCTGTTAACTATTTACGCTAAAAATAGTCTCATGCTTTTAAATTTAGCAGCATCACAACATCCCATGACATTGCCCCTGCTGGATTCTTGAGCGTTCATGGCACTGCAGTTACTGGAAAGTTGAACAGAAGTGTGGGTTCATGCTCTCTGATACGCTGCAAGAGCCCACCCAGGCTCTTCTCACTCTTCCTGGGCTAAGCTGTGTTGTCAGCTTGTAGCTGATTTCTGGGACATGGGAAGGGCCCACAGGATGAGGCTGAGCCCACCAGACAATGAATATTTTCTACCAAAATGACCTAAGAGCAGAGGTGCTGGATCACAATAAAATCCACCTAACTCATCATCCCACCATTGCCAAGGATGATGGTGGGACCGAGGAGTACAAACACCAGGGAGGCTCTGTAGGGATCCTTTCCCCTGCTACCCTCCCAGACTCCAGCCTTTCGCAGCTCAGGGACTTCCTGAGCCAGGTGAGATCTTTGGATTCAGTAATTCTCAGTGCATTTATTTCTGACCCAACATCAGCCAAAATTGGGTTGGACTTAACAGCCTTTTTGAGAGAAATTGTACATTTCAATAACACCTGGTAACTATGGCATCAGGAAATGCAGGTGTATCTTAACAGCAATTTTTATATAGATAAATACACATACAGAGAAATATCTTAACAATCCGTTAGAAACATCTGTTTTGTTTGGAGGGGTATAAAGCATCAGCTGTGAGCAGCAGCAATGGCATGCAAACACTTAATGCCATAACCGGACTTAGAACACCCACGATCAGTTCCTAAATCTGCCACAGACTTTCTGGTTTGCTTTGGGTATATTAGCTCAGTCTCTTATCTGTCAGCTAGGAAGAATTATGCTGGTTTGTTCCCCTCATAAGGTCCTTGGGATGTACCAATTCCCAGCCCAAATTCTGCCTAACTTTAGTTATTTAATCACAGCACTTTACCTAAGGGTCCATCATAGTCAGTGAAGAGAGACAGACGCTGTGAGAGTGAGAACAACCTCCTAAGAGAGTTGTAGCTTTCTCTGGAGATATCTACTTCCTACCTGACATAAACAGGAGAAATCCTATAATGTCTGAATAACTAATATACCTAATTCCTAATAATTACTTTGCTCAAGTGCCTGGAGTCAGCTACCATGGATATCCAGGTCTCAGCATTTAAAAAAATGAGCTGATATAAGGAATACTTCCAATAAGAGCACTGAACAACTACATTCCATCTGCTGAGCTACAGACCAGGGTAACTATAACACAGATATGCATTCACGGCAGTGCTTGAGGACAGCAGATGTGAAACCCAAAGGCCAAATGCAAAGCACTGGCCTTTCTAGCATCACACTGACATTCTCATTGACACTCTCATCAAATGTTTGCCCTGCCCAGCCCACAGCTTCCACATCAGTTACATCTACGTTACAGTAACTCAACTTTTGAAAGATTTTGTTGGTTTAATAGTACTTGCCAATAAACACTTTGGTACAGTTAGGTTTATTCCAGCTTATGTATACAGTCAAATCCTATATATACGCTCTAAGTGTTTGTTTTCTTTAAATTCACCTTTTAGGGGTGTGTGGGTACAAAAGAGACAACGGCAAGGAAGGTAAGAAAAGGAAAGAGAGGAGAATGATGGGATCAAAATGAGTTATTTAAACATTGTGTATGTAACTGAATAGAGGTTTGATAGGGCTGTCAAACCAAGACTTCCTCCTGAACCTTGAGCAAATAAATAAGCACATAAAGGAACTAAGGGAAGCCCCAGAGACACTCGCCTGCATTGGCAGTTCTGTCCTGATAAGAACATATTGTCAGAAGTCCTGAGACAGTTTGAATGGCACTGCAGCCATTCACTGACACAGACAGAACTTGAAGAGCCATTCTGTACCCTCGGGCCTCCCACAGTGAGGGTGGAGAGTAGCAATAGCTGTTGCCAAAAGTCATGACTAAAGAGAAAAGAGACCTGTCTCTGTATGCTCAGACTAATGCTATGGACACACTTCCATCTCAGACCTCGACCCTGGAACTACAAGGAGAAGCTACATAATGAGCAGAGATGGGAGTGATTTGTTCATGAATGGTACAAGGTATTTTGACAGGTAACCAGTTTACATAAGATTGAGATTTGTTCAAGTGCATCAGTCTCACTCCCAAAACTGAGCTGTACTAGAGACATCTGGGGTACCTCAGTGCCCCACTGGCCAGTTCTGTGTCAGACTGAAGATGTGCAGTCTGAATTGGAAATTGAAGAAGAGAGAGTGCTATAGAGCTGATATTTGGTCACACCAGTTCTAAATGCAATGAGGAAACAGCAATGAACCCACAGCATCTAGAATCTTTCCATGTTTGCTGAATCCACGATGAAATGCAGCTCTGGGGCAGAGTGTTTTGGCTTTTCCCCATGTGCGAGCTATTTTACAGACCTGCTTCACGGCCAGAAGCACTGAAATAAAGGGTGGCCAGATCCTAATCTCAAAGAGGAATTACTCCATTTAATACATTTGAACAACTAAAGGATGCAGGTGGTATAAAAGATATCAGAAACAAGATGCCCATCACTTTTATCAAGAGATGAATATCCCTTGCCCTAGTGAGCCTCGACTGATGCTGTTTTAGCAAGAGCCCAACTACTTTCTCTAAAGACCATGGCTAAGGCACATATTCATGTTACGTTCTCTGCCCTGCTGTTTATCTGTAGCATAGTTTCTTTATCTCCCAGTATATGTTTTGCTACAGCCATAAACCTTACCTCGGCAAGCAGCATCTGAGCAATGCTTGGATGGGGAATCATAAGCAGGCATGGCAAACAGCAGCCACCTGGCTCGCGTCCCAGTACTCTTCCATTCGAGCAGCTCGGTTCTTTGGTGGCCACTTAGAGCCGTATTTCATTTATATAGTGCTGCTAAACCTCATCTTTATTTGTTCATGTAAATTGCCTGAGTGGTCCTGGACTTGGAAGGGAAACACATTTTCTTCCCTAACAAAGAAACAGATGATCTCACTGGCAAATGAGACACATACGGCATTGTGTTTGCTTTAGAGTAAGCTCACTTACAAATCAAGCCACTTGACTTATCAAGCTTTTCCCCCCCCTTTTCTATTATGGGGAAGTCTCGCGTCAATGAGAAGAGGATGTCCCCTCTCCACCTCGTGCCATTTCCCATCCCCCTGCCCCTGGGGTTGCTGCCCTTGTTGCCATGGCAGTGCTTTTAAGTAAGGACGCTGAAGAGGTCTGATCCCACCATAATACATGTTGAAATCAACAGGATTCAGTTCCTCCTAATGAAGGCACGAACTTACAAGACAGACTGTCCCTTTGTGCTCAGTGAAGATATAAAAGGTTTCTAGGGGCAAGCTTGCACTGAAGTTCAGCCAGATTTTCAAAACTGCTGTCTAAGAGCTCAGGCCTTCTGAAAATCCAGCCTTCAGCAAAACCTGTGCTTATGGAGCACTTAAATTCCATTTGACCAAAGAGCCAAATTGTCTTAAGATTTTGGGAACTTGGAAATGTAGCCCTTGGATCTGCATGTACTGAATCCTAAAAGGAGCCAAGTCATCCAATTAAATTGGCTGAGATAGGTAATGCCCAATTATCTGCTACACTAGAAATCTTCTGGAATAGCTATTTTTGAGGATGCTCCAACCATCACTGTCCTCCTGCAGTAATTACTCCAAAAGCAAATCAAACACTCAATCCCTTGTGTTAACTCAGGGATCAGAAATGGAAATGAACTTCTCTTTCCCCATCCCAAATGAATCTAGCAACCACCAGGCAATTAGCTATTTACACAGGAAAGTGAAAAGTCTCACAGTGTAAAATATTGTTCCTACTGTGTTGTGTTTCTTTTTTTCCCCTGAGGAACCTGTCCCTTATATTCCTACAAAAAGCCACCATGAATTGGCATTCTGGAGTGAAGGACCATCTTGTCATAAGGCTGTTATCCAGGAGACTTTGGGTCATTAATGGACAAGTGGTCACCCATGACTTCCCAAACTGTGGAAAGCTCATCCAGCCATTTAACTCTGCAAATTTTCCCAGCAACTCTGCTCAAGTTCAGACACTCTTTTCAGTGCATAAGATAAACTTCCAAGTCCCTTTTCCTAAATATTCTCTATTGCAGCTGATACCCATTCAACCTACAGAGGACTTCCAATAAATCAGTTGAACAATACAGTGGAAGAAATCACAGAATCATCACTAGCTTGATGATTAACTGATTATCCAAAATGCACAATTACACACAGGGAATCATTTCAAATATAATTCTCTGCTTACAGAACACGTGACCACACATGCTCGTCTCCTAATTCATGACCTGTCGCTATGACACTCTGTACAACCTCTGTTCCTTGCTGTTATTAATTAGCAGGACAGTTTTCAGCCTGGGGACTGCTGCCATGAGTGTTACCACAGCTATGAGCTAACACATTTGTAGACTCAGAGTTAAATGAATTGCACATGCTACCTGGTAGTGCCATTATAGTCCAGGGCTTTTTACAGCTTTTTTTCCCCTTCTTCTACTTCTTCTCGGGAACAGACTTCCTGGCAACCTGTTGATAAAACCATGTGAAATCTGTTCATGCAGAGGAGTGAAGAAAGGCACCTTTTGTAAGAGCTTGCACAGTTGAGTACACATTGTTATCTCCATCCATGTGCTGATTCACTTGTTTATCTGGACTATCCCAGGCATTAAAATACCTGTGAACACACAGGAATCTTGTGTTCAAACACAAAAAACCTGTAGCTCCCCAAAGCACACAGTGTGTGCCCGCTCTCCTTAAGGCACTGAAAATGATTCAGCAGCTCTAAACAAACCCCAATACAAAATCTCCCCTGCAGCTGTTTTTCTGCAACGTTGGGAAGCATCACCCCCAAATATCTTTCTGACAGGCAATGTTACGGACCCTGGAATTCACCCTGCTGTCCTTTATTATGCCGCAGAAGTCAACAGGAAAGTTAAAGAGCAAAACTCCCCACTCCTCTGCAGATGAGTTATTGTGCAGTGTCTTGGAGGCAGAGCTCATAACATTCCTTTTATACATCCTCCTCGGCTTAAACCTGTTCCTGGGCTTATCTGTGCAATGCAGGGAGGAGCAGTGTGAGAACAGCTGTGAGATACGGTCGGGTGCATAGAGGTGAAAGGTGCCTTTTTCCATGGCATGACGACCAGCTGTGCTGTACATGTGCATGAGTCCTGGACAAAGCTCATTGAAGCCAACAGCCAGGTCTTCTCAGCCACACAGTTCACCTACAATATCCAAAAGAGCAATCAACAGAGGACGCATTCTGCTGCACTGTTTCAGCTGCATGCTCCAAAAATCCTGACTGATCTTCGACTCAGGAGAAAAGAAGAAAAAAAATGGAACAAGAAATTCCTACAACATCTGAACTGAATATATATTGGCAGCTTTTGGGTTTGTGTTTTACCCCGAGCTTTCACTGGCAAGAGACAATAAATTCACAAGCTTTTTCCAAGGAACCCAGGAGAGGAGGGAGTCTGCTTGACAGAGTTATATCTCTGGCGAGGAGCAGTGCTGATAATCACTTTCACTGGAGATGCTGTAAAGTGGCTCATAATTCATTCCTTTTGTACAATAAATGCAGGACAATTAAATCCAGCACTCTTCGATACTCTGCACAGAACTCTGGGACAATCCATCACTGTCTGCTTACACACAACAGCGCGGAATTAACCCTCCAAACACAAAGAAGAAAAAAGCAAATGTGCTTGGGTAAACTGTCTCATCACATTTTCCCACAGTTACAGTGATCCAAGGCTGTAACTAGCACAGCTAAGTAACTGAGCACAGCTCCTTCCCTTTTAAGACTCAAGTTTTATTTTCTGTATTCATTTCCCTTCCTCACCCAGCAGGAAGAGATTTTGAATACAATTGTGTTTGCATTTAATAATACTAGACCTGTGTCCGTGCCATACGGGACTGGTACCCAGCCTCCTCTCTGCCCACCCCTTGGTGAGGCTCAATCAAGTATTTCCTTCAATTCAGCCAAATTTTGGCAAAACCTTTTTGTTTCATTCTTTGTTTCCAATGGAAGCAGATGAGGACCTGAGAACCTGAAGAATCATAAACATTTAATTTTAGCAGAAAATAGCATTAAAGTACAACGCTTTTTCCCTGATCAGTGGAATCAGCAAAATGTGTTTTCCTACAGATCCGTGTTTGCAGAATGAGCTCCTCTTCCAATACCTAGGAAAGAGTGAGTTTGAGTTTATATCACGGTTCTTTCCTGAACAGGAACACTACCAGAAATTTCCTTCTCTTGCCAAAGCCACCTCTTTCCAAATAGGAATATAACCACATGAACTTCCACCTTCCATGAAAATCCAAGGGAAATTAGCCCGCAGGTTCCAGTGCTCCTAGCAGAGACGTTTAGAGCTAGGCTAGTTCCTCTGCAGGAAACTGGAACTAGTTTCCTCCCTTACTACACACTGCCACCAAGCTTTCACACACGCCTCCCTGTTACATTTCCCAGCTTGTCATCATTGACCTCCCCTGAAGCTGGCCAGGGCACTTTGATATCCAAATCTGTGCAAGAAAGCTCCAAATATTAACACACAGCCCTAATGGCTTTCTGAGGAAATGAAAGACTTTAGCACAGAGTCAGTCTAAGGCAGTAGGCCTTGTCCAGAGTAAAAGCCTGTCGGGGGCTCAGTTAACATTGCCAAAGGCAATGGTCTTCAAACAGATCTCAAACCTGACCTTTTCAAGGGAGGCGTTTTTGTCACATCCAAGGAGGAGAATATAAATCAGTCACGGCCACACAAGGCTGTGTGTGTCACACTGAAACCAGGATGATGGGACACGATAATCTGAGGATGAAAAACAGTAATGGGAAACTCACAGTATTCCTGCTTGAGAGCATTAAAAAAAGGGAAAAAAAAAGTTTATGCAAACATATTTCAGTCTGATTTGTTTGCAAGCTGTTGGCTTTGTGCTATTTGCCATTCTTGGGATGCAATTAGATGTCAGCATCACTTGGCTTGTTGATACAGTGACTAAGATTAAAAACAAAATCAAAAAGAATAACAGATAGGACAGCAACTAAAGAGCGATCAAAGCACACCCACAAGCCAATACCTTCGCGTTCATCAGAACACTAATACTCAAGAACAGTTGCTTTCCTCCAAATTGACATAATCCCACTGTCTTTATGGATGGCAAGGAGAAAAAAAAATTGTGTTTTTTTAATGTTATTTTTTACGCAAAAGCAGTTCTTCAAGATGTGTTTCCTTCCCTACCCTGTAAAAATGGACTTACAAAACATTTGAGAAAGTCAGATTTGTTTAATTAACTATTTGACAAGAGCAAATTACTAAAGGAATGATCAAAACCACTTGGTGTCCTCAAATTGTGCAATATTTACACTGAATAAATCTGGCAGTTTCATTTCAACCTTGCTTCCAAAATCCATAGTGCTTACAGGATCCTGCTGTCCCTTTGTGTCTATGTTTTTGTTTTTATGATCTCCTCTGAAATACTCTGAACCCATGGGCAAATTTCAAATCTGTTAAACAGAAGAGCAGCTATCTCCAAGAGAGTCCTTCCTTATATATTTTATGAATACAGATGGCTGGATAGAGACTCACTGATCTCTCCTGCGGAAAGAAAAGTTGCAGGGTGAGCCTTTTTAGGTACATCAGAGACCCATAAAGATAATACAAATGCCCTAGTTAATAGAAATGACTCAGCTACAGTTCAAACCTTATTAGACTGCTGGGAATCCAAGCAAATGACCTAAATCCATAGGAAACCAGGCTTCATTAATGTTGCTGCTGTGAGCAGTAAGTGTTTGAGGATCAGAGGTTTAAGTCCAAGTGGCTCCATGTGAACCAATCTTTAGTTTAGGCAGTTAATTCCCCCAGCCTGGGATCTCACTTCATCTGTGCATCTACTGCATCCAAGACATCTAAGTCATACCTGGGGGTCCCTCTCGGGACTTCTCATCATCCTAACACAGGGCAACCTTGCGTGAGCTGCACAACAGTTCTGAGTCCCCACGGGCAGTACACCAGCACTTACCTCACACAATTTATTAAGACTGTCCTGCAACCTGAGCTCAGAAAAAAAAAAAGAATGTTCAAGGCAAAACTGGCTGCTTTTCTGCAAGGGGCAGAAGTGGATTCCTCCAGCCATCTTCAACCTTCACTAAAACCCAACTTACACAAGTAAAAACTACTCTTTCATTATTTAATTAATATTTTATGTTCTAGTACTTTATTGCCCATGCTCAATATTGAAGGAGTTTAAAAAAAAAAATTGTTCCTTGTGGCCCATTGTTTGAAGTTCAGAGTTAAACACATGCTATTATGTGTCCACAAAAGACCAGGATGAAATCCCAGGAGACCAGGTTGACTAATCTAATGGTCTCTTCTGGCATTAAAAGTTTTGAGGCTATCTCCTGAGGTTTTTTAATTGATTGCTTCAATCTTACAAATACTTACAACCATCTAAAATATTATTCATTTTTCTCCTTCTATTAAAAAAAAAAAAAACAACCAACAAAAAAACAAAAAACACAAGTCAATGTAGGAGCAAGGAAGTTAATCCTGGACTCTACTAAATTATCAAGGGGAATTTTACCAAATGTCAGTCTTCTCAAGCTGAGTGTATTTATCTAAACCATTTTGGTTAACAGCAGACTGAGGGGGCAACTTTCAGGCTAGAAGTTTAGCAAATATTTTAAGTGGAGTTTTAATTGACCCAGTTTGACATTAAAAGCACTTTTTAAACTCTTGATATTGTTAGCCATTTAAGATAAGTGGCAATAACTACAGATTAATTGTAACACATGAAATGAAATCTCGGAGCAGTGGTGGGCCGGTGAAAAGGCCCTTTGTGCGCCGGGGAGGTGGAAGATCGCGTGTTAGGGTTAGGCCAACAGAATACCCCGTCAGGCTCAGCGAGGTTTTTGGTAGCTCATGCTGTGACCAACTGCAAAGACAATAAACTTTGGGCAAAGGCAAGCGGGGTGATTGGCAGGTACGAAGGAAAACAAAAGCGCTGCGACGAAGGGCTCCCTTTTGACAGGAGCGCGGGGTAGTGCAGAAGGTAAAGGGAAGCCAACACTGGGGCTTTTATCTTGTGGGAGATGATTGAACTGGGAATGTAAATTCAGGAAGACAACTTCTAAGACGCGGCTGTTTCAGAGAGATGCTGAGTAAATACTACAGACTTGGTGAGTGACCTCACAGGGGAGACTTTCTGGTGACTCTCTCTGTAATACTAAAAGAAAAAATCAAAACAGAAAACCCACCCACACGCCTTCCTAGTTTTCTCTAAGTCTTGCAAGAAGACAAGTGATATCAGAAGGCTGTTTCAAAGGGTCTCCAGGTTCAAATCACTCCTCATTGTCATACAGCTCAAATCATACACAGATTTGGGTTGTAAGAGATCAGTGAAAAATCAGACACACAGTATGTCAAAACTTTTTTTTTTTTGGTTTTGACTGCTTGCTTCTTCCCCTAAAAAAGGGATAACTGTGCCTGATGTACAGAAATGAGAGCCTGCTCTCCTGTCAGCAGTTCTGTGTCCTTTGCACAGCTCCAGGCAGACCAGGCTGTGAATGACAGTGCTGGCACCAAAGTGGCTTTTGGTCCCTCCAGCCAAAAGGAAAGGAAAGATGGAAACGCTTTATGCTTCTGCATGTCCAAATCCACCTCTTCTATGCAACCACAAAGAGGGAAAGTTTGCTCTGAGTTCTGAGGCTCACAGGGGGATCTGAACAGAGGACAGCGAACAGCCCCAAATGTGTGGCCAACCTGGGGCTCCAACCACGTCACACAAGAGGATGTGAAAGCTGTGCACTGCCACTGGGCGTTACAGCTCCTTCTCTTGCCACAAGGAAACCTAGACCTGGATGAGATTTCCAGAACTGGTGGCAGAGGGCTTTCTTTTCCCCTAGAGTTCATGCCAAGATGCTCTCCAAGGCATGATGGAAAGCAATCCTGTGTCAGTCTTCTGCTTGCAAATTTGCCTTAAGACTAATAAAGTTCTGCCATTGGCAGTAACGTAAAACATTGCTCAGAGAGCTCTTGGTGCACTGAGCTGCTTGCTAAAGGTCAGGTAGAGGTAAGGACAGAACACCCTGAATTCTTTACTCCTGCTTTCAGGGTTCAATTCATCTGAAAGTCAGGCATGTGTTGGCGGCCAGTTTTCTAGGTTTCCTCTGTGGTCAGTGGAAAGATGTTTCCAGAGGGCAATTCCTTCCAACTTAAAATATGCATCTGAGATAAGTGGGAGGATTTGTCCTCTGAGGGTTTCAAAGGAACCTGATGATCTTACACAGGAGATGCACTGAACTTTCAGACACTACAGTTCAAAAGGGAGAGCCCCACCCCAACAAGATACCAGATACACAATTTTCAATCTCAAGCAAAAAAAGAATAAAATTAAGAACTAACTCTGACTTGGCTTTACTGATCCCCATCTGTATTTTTCTTTGGAAAGATTTCAAGTACTCTCCCCAGCGCAATGTTTTCTGAGCATCTTCTGCAACTGCTAAGCGGCAACCATCTCCTTGTCTGATGAGCTAATGTTGTAAAAGTGCTTTTCTCCAGGTCATGTTTTACTCTCTCCTTTGTTTCTTAATTATATTCCTCACTGCCAGTGAGCTGCTTCAGCTCTCAAGGGAATGACCTTGGCTCTGGGGAAAGTGTTCCTGAACTCTGCACGCAGGAATGCTGCCCCAGGCTGCCTCCTGGACCTGTAGGAGTTTCAGATGCTCTTTTTCACCCCTTGGCTACTTAAGAACATTTCTGGGCACGGTTGATGGCACACTTGGCCAATTAGCAGTAGTGAGGCTGCACAGTTTGAGTGCCCACGACTCATTAGGTTTATAGAGAGTCCTGGAGCCATGCCTTGGTCACATTTATTAACCTGCTCCCTGCTATTGCTCTGGCCTTGAGAACGAAGACCTCATTAGAGAGCAGCCCAGAGGTAACACGTGGCTCCTGAGACGCTCTAGATAGTAACTATTTACTGCAAACATCATTGTTACTTTCAAGCCATGCCATGTCTGATCTATGTACTACACACCACATCCTCTCACGTGCAGAGGAACCAGTGAAGAGCAGTTGTCTACCGGGATGCGTCTCACCTCCCTCTCCCATTGGGATTTTCTGAAATTTAATAAAAGCTAAGCTCATGCTGTGCCTTTTCAGTGGGTGCACACTATGAATGTCTTTTTCTACTACCCAATCACTTATTTTCGTGAAGCATTGAAGAACTTATTATCTTGGAGACTCCAGCCATCTGTCAGGTTTGGTTATAATCACCCAACAGATGAAAAATTTACGAGGGCAAAAGACATAGTCACACACACCTATGTACACATACGCATACTCACAAACACTGCCATTGCTTAAGCCTCATTTCCTTAGGAAACCAGATTAAAAATAGCATTGATGTCAATAATGAAGTCTTTATTTCTTTGGCAGATCGCTGTTTCTTTTAAACCAATCCTCCCAGTGAGAGGTACTGCAAAATTTTCAACTGGAACCAGACCAGATCGCTAAGTGATAAGAACCTCACAGCAGTTTCACTGTACCTCAAACACCTCAAGGAAAAACACAAAGTGAATGTAAATTCTGTATAAATACTGAAAACTGGTGCTGAATTTCATACCAAGTTAACCCAGTGCTGGCATTTGATTTTTCTCTCCATTTACATTCAGTGTATAAATACTATTTTAAAAAGTTTTCAAACCTCAGTATTTAAGGTATTTCCCATAATAAAATACAGAAAAATACTAAAAAAAGACTGAACTTTATTAATTTAAATACAAGTCACATAGGTTTCACTCTTGCAACATTATTCCAGGAAAACGATGGAGATTTCACTTTTCTGCCAGAGAGAGTTCCAAAGCTCAGCACCACCAAAACGTGTTTAGACTAAAAAAGTGTTTGGAAGTTCTCTGTCAGAATAATTTTCAGTTGATGAGCAACAGTTTGTTGAAATCTAAGCATTCGGTAGGTCTCGTTGACTAGCTCTTGAAAACTAGAAGTTTCAAGGTGGATTCATCTGGCTTTTTGCTTACTCACCTGCCTCTTCTTTTACTGGAAGTTGATGGGAGAAAAGCCTAGTGGTTCTGAAATGATATTTTGCCATGTTTCAGTTCACAACTCTTCAACAAACCTGTCTACCAAGAGGTAGCCAGTCCATTTTTGCCAAGAATTACCATACTTTCAAATTTTGTTGGCAGTTGTTTTTTTTTTTTAAACCAATTTGAAACAGCAACGTTTTTGCATGAACTGAAGTTGCTTCTCATTCCCCACCAGTCCAGTCCAGACTCAGGGTTTCATCAGGTCTACTGCACAGAGCAGAAAGGGAGCCGAGATTCAGACATGAACCCAAATTTTGTCCGATTTCAGATGGCAGCTCGGCCATTGGACTTGGGTTTGAGCCCAGTTTCAGTTGCTACCAGAGCCATTTTGTCCAACAGACCTCTGTTGCTTTCTACAGGCCTCTATAAAACAGCTGAACGGTGGCAGAGTTTGTGTTTTCAATGTCTAAGAAAGGGGAAAACCAAAGTTTACAACATCTCGTCTTGCCAGCTGGAGCTTTAATTATTTCCCCTCTGCCCCTCTAAGTAATTCTACCTTCACTTTACATTTCTGGTGTTTAAATATTGGTTTTGGGCAGAGGGATATTTTGCATACATTTTCTTTTCCTTGACACTTCTCTTCTGATCCACCTGAGAAAATAACAATGGAACTGGGATTTAATAGGCTTATAAAGAGGGTATTGAAGTGAAAGTAGCAGCCTAGATTAAAGAACCAGAGTGACAAATAAATGCTGTCTCATCCAGGTGCACATGCCAGTCACCTTGATGTCAGTTGCAGAACTACCATTAATTCAGTGAGAATAGGATCCGATCCCAAATCCATAAATCCTTTCTCAGTAAGTTTGCTCTGATGATATTCCTGGCACAACCATGACTAAGAAAACCTGAAACTCTCACAAGAACGCCCAGTTTAATGAGATTTCCAGTCCCAGTTTCCATACCAGTAAAAATCCTCAAGAAATCCACATAAATTAGAGCCAGGCTTTTTAAAGCTTTCAGCTTCACATATACTTTTGCAAAACAACTAACTCCAGCCAGCAGCCATGCCCTGTCTTTCCAGGGCATGAGGATGACCCACTGGTTCCTCTCCATACGCAATCCTCCTGCAACTTGGCTCTAAAACTGGTCAGAAATGGCTTGAACCTTTAAAGATACCAACACCACAAGCAGTACAAACCAGTTCCTAAATTCCCTTTCCAGCTTCTGCTTTAATAGTCTGAGGTTCCAAGAGTGGATCTGCAGGGGATACAGCTATGGTGGTCCAGGATGCCTTGGGATATCCACGCTCCTCCTCCGGAATACACACCCAGGCAGGAGGGGCAGCAGAAAGGAACATGAACTCAGGTCAAGGCCATCAACTTGCATAAATGTGAAGGATCTTTGCTTGCATACCAGGCTCTGAATTTAAGGAAATTGAGTAGCCAGATTCCCTCTGGTCTGGGACAACACTGTGGAACAGGGTGATGAGAAGTACACTTCGGTGCAGAGACACCTTAATCACTGCAGGTAGCCCACAAAGGTATCCCAGCTGAGACAGGACCCTTGGATCCTTTGCAGTCTGTACCCTGTTTGCCTTTCCCAGGAGCATCCCACAGAAACCTCAGTGTTAGAGGAAGGTTGCCAGTCTTTGGGTTCTCTAACGCTGCTTCTTTAAAATCTTCCCAACAGCACTGTTAAAGCTGGACGGGAATTTTCAGATGAGACAGTTTCGGGATGGGAAGTGATGAATTGTCTGGCATCCATATATTGATTTCAACTCTTCCATGATGAAATCTAGAGTTACATGGGAGCTCTGCCTGGTCTCCTGAGAGCTTACAGGGTGGCCTGTGGATACACAGCAAGCTCTTGTGTGTGCGTGTGTGTGGGTGAAAAAGTATTTCATCCCAAGTTTAAGCCCATTCCTGTTCAGCAGAGTGCTTAAGCCTCTCATGATTCTTTGCAACTCTGAAAAGAGAATTTCCTGAATTATGTCTATATTTTTTACATCTCAAATGTTGAAGAGAAATACAGTAAGGGCATAGCCAAAATCTCTATATTATAGGACAGGAGGGGCTAATATAGCTTTCTTTTCTTTGAAAACAGGCAGGCAGAATTAGACTTATACAGTAGAACTTGGCACAGGCATAATAATAAATATGATATGAAAATGTCAGAGACCCAGAGGAGCTGACATTAATGTATGTGTTTCTTTAAACCAAAATCCTACTGCGTACAGGCATCATTTCCCATTCATCATGGGAAGAACTACACCAGCGATGGTGAAACACACTGCAGTTTGCAAGGCCCATTTTAGCCGCTTTTAACATTTAGCTGAATACCTGCAACCACAAACATAAAGACCTGGACTTGAGGCTGCACCTTCAGTGGAGCAACCACGAAAGCAAAGGTGAGCAGTGGCCAGGCAGGACTCCCCGTTGAGGACGATGAATTCTCCACTTGACCACCAAAGAGGGCCCAGGGCTTGCCCAGCTTCCCTCAACACCAAGAGGAAAAACAGAACGCCAAGCCCAAATACAGGAATCTGTTCTTTTACCTGCTATGTCTCTTTCCTTCCTTGGCTGCTACAGGTGGCAGCAGTCTCAAGATCCCTCTCATCATTGCATATGCCATACTGTGTTTCTATGATTTTGTTATACAGAAAGGATTTTTCTTAAATGAGAATTACTGGAATCAAGAAGTTCCCTTCTCACAATAGGGTGGTGCAGGCAGGTTTATTTTGGCCTCCCTACCTCAGGCACTCTCTGTTTGCTGATTTAAGGTTCAGGTGAAAAGCAAATATTCAGGGACTTCCAAACCTTCATATTATACAAGATCAATGTATATAAAAAAAAAGTTCCCTTGATTTTTTTATTTTTATTTTAAAAGGCTGCAAGCTGGATTTGCACTTGGAACAATCTTTTCCCCAGTGGAGTATCTCCTGATTTACAACAGAGTGTCTGAAAAGAGAATCAGGCACTGCCTGTTTAATGAAGACATTTAAATGAATCACTTACATGATTTTGGTCAAAATTAGCATGCAAGTCTGTTTCTAAAAGCAAAATGATACTTTGCCTTAAAAACTAATAGTTAAAGAAGTCCATACACAAAAATAGGCTGACCTCACTATAAGCATCTGGATGCCCAAATAAACACGAGCAGAGGGAATTCTACCATCTGCAAACTGTTAATTCACCCTTTTCTTCTCTTTTGTAGGCTGGCCAAGTTCAATCTCCTGGTCGCCAACTTCTTGCTCCACTGAGACAACCAGTTGATGAACTGCGCTAGTGATGTCAGTAGCACCACTAATCAGCACTGGATCAGGATGCCTGACCTGGGGGATAAAGTCTCTTTATATTCCAGACTACAAGTGCGTTCTTTTTTCTCCCCCCCCCCGCCCCCGCTCCTCTTTCCCCTTTTGTGTTCTACAGAGGATCCAAGGTGAAGAATGGAAATGGTAAAGAACCACGCAATCCTGGTAAGCCAGAGAACCGTAATTCCGATGATTTAGTTCCCAGGGGAACTGACTCTTCAACTCAGTGCCTGATTTGCAGGCAACATTGCATCAGTTGGGAGTGCAAAACAGCTATTTGCATATTCAACATCTGTAAATCCCCATCCCTGAGTGTGCAGTTGGATGGCGGCCTGAAGGCATTTCCCTTCTGAAAAAAGCACTTTCAAGTAACACATGTGAACCTGAGTGCCAGATCTGGTGGCAGGTGCTAATGGCTTTCACAAAAACTCTCAGGGTTTTAATTACTCGAGTTTAAGTTGCGTACAGTATCCATCACTTCCTTTCTTTTCCCAAACTGCCAAGTAGAAATATGGTTTCCAGTAACAACAAAATCCCACCTCTACCCGCCCCAGTTCAACATCCATCATGTTCCAGCTCAGTTGTGGTCACCTTTTTAACCATCGACGAAGCATGTTCAAGACAGCTACATCATCTGGATATCTCCCCAGGCGCTCTTGAGCTTTTGGAGGAAAATAAGAACATCTCAGTAGCGATCAAGACCTGAGTCACCCTGGAGATATCTGTCACTCCTACTCATTCCAGAAGGTGAAGGGTGAGCCTGTTTCTGTCTTTGGTACCTCAAGTATCTAAAACGATGTGTGCTGAAATTCCCTTTGGAAGTCCTCTGCAGAAAGGACAAAAGGGAAAGAGCTGGAGCTGAGGACTACAAGAAAGAGATTTTATATTCTTGTGGTGTTCTCACACTAGCCCCATCCTTTAGAAAAGTTGCACAATTCTTTCTTTCCCTACTGAAAACCCACTTCGGAGTCCCACTACAAAGAATTACCAGATAACATTTACTTTGGAAATAAGTAACATTTCTGTTTGAGAGCCTGGACTAAATGACCTTTAAAGGTTTCTTTCAATCCAAATTATCTATGACTATTGTTAGCAGTCTGATTTATGATGATCAGAATCAGTACTGATGATGCTGCCTGCCTAATGCTGGCTGAGAGAACTCTGCAGGATGG
This sequence comes from Cephalopterus ornatus, assembly GCA_013396775.1. Lineage (NCBI taxonomy): Eukaryota > Metazoa > Chordata > Aves > Passeriformes > Cotingidae > Cephalopterus > Cephalopterus ornatus. The sequence goes on from VZRE01004190.1 coordinate 192,713, forward strand.
GGAGGGAATTCAGCCATTCTGAGCACAGAAATTATCAAATTCTACTTCTGCTTTTCCTACTCTGGGACGAATTCCTCTGCTTTCATGGGAGCACACAGACATCTACAACTGAGCCTGTATTTATTTTCTTGCAGAGCATCTCAGAAATTCAAACCTAATCTCAGCCATCAAAGCCTACAGCTGAGCAAGAGTGGTTGTACTTTCACGTACACAGATCCCTGTTATCACCAGCTCCATCTGGAGCTGTGGTCACCAGCCCACTCTGGCTTCCACCACACCGTGGACAACAGATAGGGTTGCAGGGGGCTGGTGAGGTGCTTAAACATTTTCTTTGCTCCACCACAGGACCACGGTCCAGAGATAAATTGATTCCCCTCTTGCTGTAGGAGATGCCATGGTACTTGCATTTCAGCTCTGTCTCAGCACTGAAAGAAAATTCTCCATGATACATTTATTATTTTAACTAACCAAACCCACTGCCTTAAACCCTACTGATTTGGCTGCTAATAAACATCGTGAACCGGAGCAGCACCCGAATTTCTGAAGCAGTAAATCCAGCTCTCAGCTACAAAACTGACAGCTCTCATAAAAGAAAGAAAGAAAAAAAAATGCAAGTAAGTAAAACATCCTAAGGAAATTATCATTCAAATTAACTGCAGACATAAATTTATCCATCTGTTATCATAAGTGTTACTTGAAAATTATTTGCCCATAAAAATGAAATAAACCAGAGTGATTTTTTCTTAAACATTGACTTCATATGTATAGTCTTAGTTGCCAAAATATTAACTCTTTTTAACAGCCTGTGTGCTCTTGGCTGTGTGTCTTTCTTGACTGTAAATGTCCCTTTATAAATTGTCTGTATATATGAGGTCTAAGGCTGTTACTACAGATCAATAATTCCTAGCAATCCATGATGGATTTTCAAAACACAAAACCCAAGCAAATGCCCAAATTCTACTTGAAAGTACTCTATTTAGCAACCCTTAGACATTCAAAGGGAAACATTACCATCCCCATAACTGGAAAATATCATTTAACCGCATACACAATAACTGCTGTTTCATTACTAGACTATAATTACTGTGAATACAGGTATGGTGATATTTTCACATTAAGCCTGAATATGGTAAACCCTGGCAGGAGAAGAACGAAGTCTACAGAACCGGGTACAAGCTTGGTCCCCTTTTACCCAAAGCCTGTATTTTTCTTGGAGAGGAGAAAGAAATGAAAGTAGAAAGAATAAATGACTATTTTCACTTCTACGTGTTTTATAAAGGAATAAATTAAAAGCCTGAATTACTCCAACACATTTAAATTGTGAGTAATTCCATGGAAGACGGGAAAGGGGGAAATCCATTGAAAAGTCTACTTTTTATTTGTAAGAATGACAGAAAACTGAAAAGCTCTATTCAGAACTGAGTAATTTCATTTTTTGGTTTTAATACTTCTGACAGGAATAAAAACCCCAGTCTTTCAACAGCATAAAAAAGCTTTGCTTCACTTTATGAAAAACTGTATTATCTCGGCTTACTTGGATATTCAAAGGCCTGTCCCATTCCCACTCCTTCATTCCCAGGACTTGTCTGTTCAATGTTTCACAGCCTCGTGCTCTTGCACCAGTCTTGCTCAGACTCTGAGCCACCTCTCCTATGATGCACTACAAGGGTTTTTGCAGCATAGCTCTAAACAGAACATAGCAAAACTTTAACTGGGAAACCCAGTTTAAAGGAGAACAATGACACCCAGGCATCCAGGATTTTGATCAACATCTGCAAGAAGTGGACTTGTTTTTCAGAAGCAAGCAGAAAAATTCTGTTTTCCCCGAACGCCCAATTTTCTACAGAAAAAACTATCAGCAGAAAGATTTTGATGAGCCTCCTTTTAAAAGCAAGGCAGGATGAAGAAGGTAGAAATTCTATGTTAAAAATAGTTAACAACAAGCCCATAAACATGCAGAATTGCACAGGCAACTGACTTAATTGCCTGCTATATCCCAATCAGTTCAATGGCCTCATCTTCCATATGAAAGCAGAGCGGGTGTTTCCAGAGGTGACCTGACCTGCCAGATCTGTCCTTACGTGATGGTTATTTAGATCTGATGACAGGGGTTGCCACATCTCCCTCCACCTGCACTCCCCTTAAACCACACATTTTCACCCAGCCAGCTGGGAATTCAGCTTACGCTGGATGAGCTATGTTTTTTTTCCTGATGGTGAAGTGCATGTTTTGTTATGGGGACAGGGCTTCACACTCTACCGTGTTTCAGCTGAGAAGGGATTTTCTGCAAGATTTCTGCAACACTGACCACACACTTTTTGCTGACAGACACCTTGCATCCTCCAGCTCAGTAGCGCCAGGCTCCTGCACCACCAGGCTGCCAGGAAATCATCATCTTGCTTTTCAGTTGAAGCCAGTCATTGAGTTTCTTTAGGGTTTTTGGTGGGTATTTTTGGTTCTACACTCATGGAGCAGGACACGCTGAGCCGAACCAGACTGTAATTTGCAAAGACACCTGTGTGGTGCCTTCTGCCTTAGTCAGGCTCATTATACAGATCCATTATCAGACACTACAGAACTACCCACCCGTGGCGCCGGGATCTTAAATCAAGCTGAGGATGGTGCCCTGGGGGAGCAGCAGAGCCCCAGTTGCTACCCACAGCTGTGCAAAAGCCAGGTAAACCTTCACTAGGGCAGTATCCATAGGGTACAGCTCCTGCAGGGAGGCCACTGGAGGAACCAGGCAGGGCTCTGCCTCAGGAGGGCTGTTTTCCCCTTCTCCAAGCCCCTTGGCTCCAGCTGTACCTGTGAGTTACAGGATGCCACTGAGACCACATGAATCACCATGTGGGGCTTGGGACTCCCTCCTACAGCAACCCTGCTCCATAAAACTGCATTTGGGGAAGTTTTTCCAAGGTGCTTTTCTCATAACAGGCTTATTTTCTTATTTAGGAAAATATTTAATTTCCTAATTTGATTTGGCAGCACAGTTTTCCCCAGTTCTTCCCTTCCCAGAAGCTAGGAGATTATGAAATTTGGAAAACAATTCACAATACACATATATAATTTAATTACTATTCATCCATTAGTTCCAATATCCTCAAAATGAAGGGATTGAGGCAGGAATCATGCTTAGCATAATTTGGAGTACATTGTCCAGAATATTTTTTTTGAATTATTTCCCTTTCATCATGATAGTCTTAAAGACGAGAATCTTAAATGAAATTAAATAATTTTTGCACTGTTCTGGGAGCAAACGAGCTCCTGCAGACTCTATCACATCTGTTCTAACCAAAGGTGCATTCCTAAAATTTTGCACTTCAGAATTCATGGGAATATGTGAAAGCCTCAACTTCCATCAAAAGCATCCTTCACTTTTACAAAAGGCAAAACCAAGCGCTCAAAGTTTTCTAAAACTATTTGAATTCACAACCCAACCACATACCAAAGAAACCATTAAAATTCAAGAAGTAAATATAAGAATGAAAAATACAAGATGAATCAATAAACACCATTCTTATAATTCAGTGCATGGGGGAAATAAAAAGGAAACAAAACTCCCCAAAAAATCCTTCAGGAGAAAAACTGCATTTGAATCATAAGAGAAAAATGGACTTGCTTGCACTTCAGTCACATAACAATTTTGGCATTGAAAAATTAATAGTTTTCTCAGTACTTACTGCACGAAGGAAAAAAAACACTCCAGAGAAGAAAGAAGGAATTAATTGTACTAAAGTAGGCATGGCCTGCAGGGATGGCCCACTTTGGTGAGAAAGGCCAAAGGGACGCTGGAACAAAGAACCCAAAACAAAAAGCTTTCCTTGGCATCTCTCACGTCCCAGCTCTCAATAAATCTGGCTGCATGTGTCTGTTCTGTCCTGCTACAGTCAGTGCTGGGAAAACAAAACAACCCAGCAACAAAGACAGTTTTCAACATGGCCAAAAATGGGTGTAAAAGACAAAACGAGACTTGCTCTCCATGAGCCAGCTTTCCCAAGGGATGCTGCTAAGGAGTTTCAGGTAAGCGCTCTCTGACAGGGACAGAGACTGAAAGCTAAAACTCTCAGAAGTTAAATGTGCCTTTCTATAGAATGCAGAGTGTATTTAGTATTCATTTGCTTAATTTCACTTCTGTTACCAGCACAAACAAACAGCTGCAGTGGATTGGATCCATGACCCACCTAGTCCAAGATCCTGGTCTGTAACTGATGCCCTGGAAAAGTGTGTAGAAAAGTGTGTGGGCAGCGATGCCCAATATGAGTTTATCCTCTCAGCTCCAATATGTACTGTGGTTAAGGGATTTCCAAAACTGGAGACTATGTCAAAGCCATCATGTTCGATAATCTCTGATAAACCTCGCTCCTTGGGTTAGACAACCTGGTTTTTATGAATCCCTGTCCAGTCGTGAACCATCATGATATATTTTCCTACTGTAAAAACAGTTAAGCAAAACTCCTTGGCCAGAAACATCAGGCAAACTTGAGATTAAATAAGCTTGGGAAAATTCAGTCCGGATACACTCAAAAAATAAATACATCAAAATGTATGTGTCTCCACTAAAACCCGCAGTCTTTAATCAAAATTCCCACTGAAGTGAGTAGCGAAAGGTGAGTTGTTGCCAAAGTTCATAGCAAGAGCCATGGGATGAGAAGCAAAGTTCTGTCAAAAATGAGAAATTGCCAAGGAGAGGGAGCAGGAGGAGCAAATTGGTTCTCAGCACGGCAATCTCAGGCTGCCTTGAAGTCAAGGGAGCTCAAAGAGACACTCTAAGCTGGAGCTCAGGATTCAGCTGAGCTGCAGCCTGAACGATTATTATTTATACTCTTATCACTCAGAAATGTGAATTCCACTGGAAAAGGGAAAAGAAATAAAAAACAGGGAGAGAAAGGAGAGTAGCACATACTGTTGCAGACTCACAGAAGTACTGCAGATGTCTTTGTTCTGCAGACTTCAGGGAGAGCATTTAAACAGGCAAAAGGACATGTTGGATATTTACTTAATGGTTTAAAATGCTGGTATTTAGCTACACACACAACTCATGCACTTGTGCAAAGCCCCAAACCAGCAAATTTGTACAGAAACACCACCAGAGCAGTTAAGTTACCCATCAAGAAAGTCTTAACTACAGCAACCCCAAGAGGTTTGAAGCCCTGGGCCAGCATCGTGTGCCACACATGTGCCTGTGCCACCCAGGAGTTTGTATGCCATCAGCACCCAGGCTTGCAAATTCAAACTTAGACTATCTGCTACACCTGGGCCACAAACCATTGTGTGAGCACAACCCAAGCAGCCCACAAGTCAGTCTGGGAAGGGAACAAACACAGCAGCGTGAAGAGCACTCACAGCTTCACATTTCTACAGCTGGATGGAAAACAAAGGAGTGCAGCCTGTCTGCAGCCAGGCTGGACCCAGACCCAACTCCTCCAACAACTGCATTTTAGAAGCAGGTCTAGACAAACAAAAACCTTTCTGCTTCCTAGGGAAGCCTCCTAAGAAATCTTCCCGCAAACAAGAGACAAAATCCTGAAGCATTCAAAACACTTTACTTCCAATCACAGTGACTGAGTAAAACAGAAAAAATTCATGCCATACCTGCTCCAAAAGCAAAGAAGAAGCTCTTGTCTCTGTTCTCCCTTAAAAGTGACATCACTCTCTTCCCCATCCTCTCATTCCTCTTGTAGATGAGCTCCTGTCTGAAGTAGCTGTCTATCTCCTGAGCCGTCACCTGCTCATGGGGCGGGAGTGTTGTGTTGATGAAATTAGGGACCTGAAATGGAGAGAGAAGCTACAGCTCAGGTGGCACTGGTTAAGGAATCCCCAAAATACTCTATGTTTTAATCCAGCCTTCTGTGAGCCACCTGAGCATCACTATCATTTAAACAAACCAAAACAAACCACTAGAGGATCAGAGCTTGGGAGGTGGTTAGGAACCCAAAAAAAAAAAAAATCTCAATTAATATACTTTTTTTTCCAAAGTGGCACTTGTATTTTACTAATTAAAACTTTAGTTCATTTTGACTTTTCTCTGTTCCTTCAGCAAAATGTAGTTTCAGGAGTTACATTTGGGTGAGTTACTAGGACCTTTATCCTCTTCTTACTCAAAACAGTTCATTGGTTATTTAATACCAAAAGCCTGTGACCTGTTCCCAGCCAAGGTCACCATGAACTTGAGTAAGGGACTGTAAGATTTGGTTTGTATATGTGCTTTTTCAATCACCTAACAGTTTTAAAAGCAGGAAAGGACAGCAAATCTAGACGTGGGAAGATGTACACAGGGTAAACCCTTCCTGCAGCTTTAGATGCTTTTAGATCTCACCAGAGAAGTCAATGCATCGCAACAGATAAATCCCTGGAATGTTCCTGATATTTCTGAGGAAGAGATTTTCACAAGAACAGCTCCTTCAGTCCCTGCTTCTGTGAGAAGAGATGTTCATAGACACGGAAAAAAGGCTGAAACCCCAAGGACCAGAGGCAGACCCAGGAATGAGCCAAGATCCAATCTGTAATGGACAGATAAGCCAAAAGTCTCTGATTATTAGGATAACAACTTACTTTGACATGGTGAAGGTCCAAGCTCTACCACGAGAGTTTGGGGGCCCACGTGCCCCGCAGTGGGAAATGCTGTAAGTGGGCAGTGTTTGATGACTGCTAACAGGACCCAGGCACATTCTGGAGGTTTTCTGTGCCTCACCACTGGAAAGCAGCTTAATCTGCAAAACCCAGATTCAGCTTTCTGAGTCCCCAGGTGCATGTAAAGCTGCCAGGATATCCAGTGTTAATTTGAGTTGGTGGTAACGACATTGCATGCATAGCCCATGAGGGGAACATCCCTCACGCGCTGTGCTGAAATACTTGATGCAGTGACTCTGTTACTTGGGTTATTCTTTCTCTGGTTTTCTACTATACCAAATTCCTGTACTCATTTTCTAAAACTTGCCTTCAAACTATGTTTTGCAGACTACATCTTACCTTCCCACTTGGCCACATGGTTTTATCACAACAATTTTTGTCTTTTCCCACCCTCTTCACTCATACTGCCTCTCCAAAAGTTTTCGGCAAGTCTTAAGGAGATTTCCAACTTCCTAGTGCCTCTCCTTAAAGCTTTTTCATTACAGCCCCATTTGCATAACTCCTAATGTGTATGTAGGACCAAGCAGCATAGATTTCTCACCATGCATTATGCAGGACAAGTGCATCTTGCTTTGGATTCCCACCAAAGGCTGTACCCAGTTGAGTGAGGCAGAAATGGGGACCACATCTCCTAAGCCAGGAGCTCCCAAGAGGATGGAGCTAACACTGATGCTGACAGCGACCCTGCCCCTATTGGCTCGGGGCAGATCAGCTGGACCTTTCATTTTCCAAATGACTTCTCAACCTGCTTTGCCAAATCACCATGATCCTCACAGCATGTCCTTCCTTAAGGGTTCAATTGCATTACCCTGAATCATTCCTTTGGGCTTTCAAGCACGGCTTGGAATCACCAGTGTATCTTGTGAACTCCTCAGAGCATGCAAGTACTTTGCACCTTGTTCTCAGTTTAGCCCTTTGGCAGCACTCAACAAATAATAAGTCCCATTAGGCCAGACCTATCAGAGACACCAGTTTCCTGGAAGGAAGCTGCCTCCAAGTCTGAAAAGAACATGCATTTGTCTCGAAGGGATGCAGAAGTAGCCTGATGATGTCAAAGAGGTAAAATGCTGCTGGCTACAGCAGCACAGGATGTAGTGGCTTCCATTCCTGGTGAAAAGCAGGGAGAGATTTATATTGTAGGAATAAAGTACGAGGAATGAGTAGCCATTTTACACTTGCAATAACCTTTGTAACACAAAGCTGTAAATCAGGGGGTCTATGCAGGCATCACAAGCCTTTGCATCTCCCCTGCACTGCGGCTCTGTGCTTAACAGGTTGATGTAGCTCAGGGAGGAGTCAGGGAAGCCTTTAGACACTGAAATGGAGGGTGAAATTTTTCGGAAGCATCTGAAAGCTCAACACCCTCATAAGACAAGTCTCTTCTTCCCTGCTTTTGGCTGAAGGGAAGTGAAGGCTGGGAACTGATGGGACCTGATCTTGAATGACCTGAGATGCTTTCGGGAAAACCAGGTACTATGAGGACAACGTGCTCCGACACAAAGCAGGAGCAGCAATGCTGGGGGACCGAGTAGCTTTGTGCATCCCATTCCAACCAGGGGACAGTTCTGATGCTGGAGGTCTAGACAGCTCAAGAACAGAAGTTGCATTTAGACCTTGACCAAGAAGATCTCTGCCAGGAAAGGAAGTACCTTTCATCACCTTGTGCAACTCCATCACTTGCAATCCTACACCCACATTCAACCTGTAGCTTTTTTCTCCCCTGTATCTAACCTAAAATACGGTACACAAAACGGAGCCATTTACTTGCTTTTTTCCCCCTCCCTTTCTTTCCTTCTCTTCTGTGGGAAAGAGTTTGCCAATGGCAGAGAGATAAACTTAAAACCAAGGACTGTTTTGTCAGTGTTTCTGGTGCTTGTCCAAGGACCAAGACAAAGGAAGGCATCACCTCGAGAGGCACACCATCAGCTACAGGTCCCGCTGCACCTTGAGCATTCCTGTATTTCTAATGCCTGGCAAAAATAAAATACGCAGGTGTGTGTGGCAGAGGACAGAAGACAAATGATTGCAGTAAGTATGCCCATACACAGTAGTGCAACCACACTCTGAGCTATGACACTTGCCCCATTAATCACCTCTGCTCCTCCCTGAATCACAGTTCCTTTCCGCAGTCGGTGACATACACCATGCCTGGCTTTGAGGAGGCAGCTGCTCCTGTTGATTTAAGAAACCCTTTGGAGCCCAGACAGGGATCAGGAAGTCAAGAAACAGTCACACGCAATTGGGAAACTATTAACTAGAGCCAGAATTTAAGTGGTTTGTTTGTTTGTGGGGGGTGTTTTTGGGGGGGAGAATAAAAAAAAGAAAATCTCTTGTTTTAAATGTGCACCAAAAGGATGCACCTTCCCTCTTCCACTTCTATTTTGTTTCCATTCAGTGAAAAAACACAAATTTTAACATTTTAATTATATGTATTTGTTGTTTTTGAACTGAGAAGGAATGGATGAGACACTTGCTGTGCTATAGGGGGAGGGAATGACCTCCCAATAATAGCTGAATACTGCTACCAGTATTTAAATGTACAGTGGAGTGGATGATGTGACCAGGCAAAAATCCTAACTTCTAATTTTGCTGTTCATCTAGGAGACTAACAGTTGGATGGCAGAAAAACACATCGCCTGGGGTGTGCTCACTTTGTAGTGGCTACACATGAAAAGAGATAAATTGATTCTTTATGTCGAGTCTCTGCAAGACATGAAGCTTTCTGACAATCCAACCAGCTCATATATGTATGTATTTCTCATGTAAACTCAATAATGTATTTCACTGAAGTGTTCAAAATATGGAATATTTTGTTTTAGTGAATAAGTTAGCACTCCTCCTTTTTTTCTATTCCTATTTTCTTTGGGCTACGACTCTCCTATGGACAGTATAGTAGACCCCAAACTCAGTCTTCTGGTATACTCTGCATTTCTTAGTTAAAATTTTGAGGTTAAAGAAAGGGAATATGAGAATAAAAAAGAAGTCCCAGCCTTGCAGACATTTTTTACCCTCTCTATTGCCTGTATAATTTTAGTTGAGCAGTATCCCTGATGGAATATATGTGTGGGTAGAGCTCTGCACACACGTCTGAGCTCACAGTATTGTGGGATGCGGGCCATAATTCTTCACCTTTGAAGTCAGTGGGAGCTTTAGGAAGAAGAAAGAGAAAGGATTGTGGAGTGGTTATGACACTACCCTGAAAAAATGGTTCTGCTCCCATGGGCGATACAAATCTCTTGCATGATCACAGGCATGTCATTTGGGTTTAAACCTTCAAAGGAAACTTGGCACTTAACCTCCACTAAGTATCCTTGAAGCATTTGGCTTTACTCTTCCTGTCTCTCAAAAATCCATCTGTAAAATGGGGACAGCAAGACTTTCTACCTTGATGTTACTTACAAGGCACTGGCTGACTGTAGCTGTGGAAGGACCCAAAGGAAGATCCAAAGTCCAAGACGATGCTCAGTGGTAACCTCCCTTCCCATAAATTCCCACAGAGGCTGGAATTCTGCTGCAATCATTAGCATAAGAGCTAACAACATACTTTAGCTTAGAAGAATGCATCAGCCATAATTCAAGATCTATGCTATGCTGTCAGCTTTGTCTAGGGAGGCAGAGAGAAAGAAAAGGGGGAAAAAAAAAAGAAGAGAAAAGCGAAATATATTGGTGTAGAGTCTTTTATCACATTTAGGGCTTACTGCCAAAGTTCAGCTGAAAATTCATGGACATGGGACTACATTTAAGTACATTTTCTAATTTACTATTTTTTTATATTTAGACAAATATTCTGGACAGGGGCAGGATGCCAGAGTTGTGAATATCTATCTGCAAATAATTTTTTTGGACACATATAAGCACCATCAACTATGATTAACTTTTTTTTCCCCCTGCTTTGGATTTATTGGCCACAGTGGAACTGCTCTAGACTCCATCCAGTATCAAATCACTATCAGATGTGGACTGATAGTGTTATCGTTCCTACTCCTATACACCACAGTTCCCAATCCTCTGATAACCTTCCTTAGCCTTGTTCTGCTCCAGTGATGATAGAGTATTTCTGGAACGTGCATTCAAACTGTAAGGTTATGTCAATGAAAAACGAACACTACCAACACTTGAACAGCTGGGTGCTCTTCCTTGCCTTCAACCATAATTCTACCTGCAGATGGAGAAGAGGAAGCTGAGTCAGGGAAATGGGAAGCCAACTCCTGCCATGGAAAATAAGGTGAGTCTAAAACCTTTCCAGCTATTATCTTCCTATATCTTGGTCAACCCTGTTGGCTTCTGAGACTCCTCCCTCCCACTGTCTCCCAATCAGTAGATGATTAAAGGTTTTCTAGCCTCACCTCCTGTGAAGTATCCAAACTCCAGATGCAGCAAGTACAGCACCATCCCTAGTAGTTGCAGAAGAATCCATAAATAATAAAAATGCCTTGTTTCTTTATTTCCTTCTCTCCTCAGCGTTCACTGGTTAAATAGAGAAAATAGGAGAAGCCACAACCAGGGTCATCCATGGCAAGGCAGAGCGCTAGCCATCAGCTTCCAGAATTTAACATGCTAACCTCAATCCAAACCCCATTCCTCTTTCTCTGACAGGAGGGCTCCACCTCCATGCTAGCAATCCTTATCTCTAGCTGTAAGCAGGGAGTTGTTCCCAGATCACGACAACTACATTAATTTATTTTTTTTTTAACATGCTAAAGATTGGGTTCTCTTTATTAGTCTTTTGGTTTACGAGCTTTATGTGGGCAGATGCCAGAAGACAAGTAATGGATCGCGCTTTGAAGGATTTTCCCTGCATCATTCAGGTCAGGAACTTTTATCCAGTCGACAGCACTATGCAAGATAAGGATCTGAAATGCTGACAGCTCAGCTTATGGGGGCTGCCAAGAAGCCAAAGCAGCATCCTAAAACCCACTGGCTCCTCCAGCCCTAAATTCACACCAGCCCTTCTTGGGTCACAGGCTGACATCTGAGCTCGAGTTATCATTCCTTTATGAAGGGAGGATACCCTCCTGTTAACCAGCCTTGACAAGGCATTGTGGCTTTTACCGAAGTGCTGCAAAATATACTGCTCTGGACTTGGAAGACACCTGTTTTCCTCTGATTTAAGGATCCTTCTGGCATCTGGGAGAGAAATATCCATTTACTGCAGCCTCTGAAATGAAGGATTCAAATAGTGCGAAGTGAATGGGCTGTGAGAGCGAGCATCTCCACAAGGCTGCTGCAGAAACAAATAATGCTGCCAACTCAGCTGGTTTTCCTCCAGCACTCTTGAGTATCCGTCGTGATGGAGACCAGCAACGGCCAAGGAGGGGGTGTCTGGTTAAACTGATTTAGCCCAAAGCCCAAAGTTGGCAGCTGCCAAGAAGATAAGCTTCCAGCTTGTCATGGAAAAGGGAAACCAGGAAGGAGCAGTATCCAGTTTGAGCATGTGATTAACCCATTATTGCTTTCTTTTAAGCACCAAAATTTAAAGTAATATACTAGAAGCCTGAGTTGACTGTAAAAGGAGTCTTTCATTTTCAAAGTAAAGTCAGTTCCATCACTCCTTTCCCAGGGCTGGAGGGGAAGAAAAGGCGAAAATACTTTTTGCTTGAAGGGAAGTGAGGGAAGAAAGGAAGCTCAAGAGCACAAGGAAAGCCAGAGTAAGTGCAAAGCACATTTCTGTGGGCAGCCATTTCCGGCTGTGAGCTAATCCCAGCCCACCTACATCACTGCTCAAGGTCCCTGTACATGGTAGATACATCGCAGTTCATGCCAGTGAGCTTTCTGCAACTGGCCTCTCTCATTTAAAGCTAGTAGGGCACCCCTCAGCATAGCATGGCAACCTGAGTGTGAAAATAGAGATCTCTCAAATTGAGTTTCAAACTGGCTGGCTCAGGTCTATGAGCCACTGGAGCATCTAAACTTCTAAATAGAGAAAAATTACGAATAGGAGAAGACATGGAGGGGGAAAGCGGGCTGAGTGCCAGTGGATGGTGCATGATACTTTTAAAAACCAGCTCTGCAGGTGACACAAAAGCTGTAGGAGTCATTGCTGGCCTAAGTGTAAACTTGCCTGCAGGCAGGGTGTGCTGCAGCCCTTGGACACTGCTGTACCTGCAGCTTCAGCTCCCACCACACCTGCGAGACCTTCCCTGGGAGACCTTCCCTGGGAGCACCAAACCCATCCTGCCACTGCCATGGGCACATGGCCAAACAACAGCTGTGTGTCCTGCCTTGTTCTACCTTCTCTGTCCATTTGGGCTGAAGAAAAACCTGTTTTAAAAAAAAATTTAAGTAGGCAGAAAGGCCATGGGGATGGGCTGTGCATCTCACACACAGCCTGGGGGGTGAGACTTCTATCCCTGTTAAAGAAGACTTTCAACAAATCCCTGTGAAGTCATGACCTCCATGTATGTTTTCTATTTGTTTTTCCACACCAGTTAAATAGTTGTTTTCCAAGCACTTAGGAAAAAAAAAAAGAAAAAGAAGAAGCAAGCAACACCAACCCCTGGTACAAGGCCTCCCTCTCCACCCCACCCCTGTCGCTGCTCCCCTTGGTCCCAATGCCAAAATATGCAGCCGGCCTCTCTATCTGAATGAATGTTTTGATTAAAGAAGCCTTAACAAAACACAGTCAGAACAATTATCCCGGCCCCCTTTCTGCAAGCTTCACCAACTATGCAGTGTATATTTAGGACCAGATTACAGGGACCTGTTCATTAATCGAGTAACGATGACAAGCCTGTAGTGTATGCAAATAAAGGTTTGGGTTTCGGAGGGGAGGGTAAATCTTAACTACCTAATGATACTCCTGCTGCATTTAAAGCCCCTTCAACGCCGGGATTCTTTTGAGGCCAGCTTTCATGAGCTTGCAAACATATGGAAAAGTTCAAGATTTTCTATTTCCCTTCCAAATGCTTTGTTTCCTTTGACAAAGAATACTTTTTTTCTGTTCTGACACTAAAACCATCACCTATTATATTGCCATGACACCCAAGTCAAGATACTGATCAAAGGGCAAAGCAGGGCAATAAAGTGGAAAAAAAACCCAAAAAACTAAGGCCAGAAGGTTTAGGTTTGGGGCTGGTTTATTAAAAAATTGCAATTCTTTTTCCAAAGGTATTTTTCATTTTGTCTTCTGTTACACAGTGGGAGAACAGCTGGCCAGTAGCGGGTACAAACTCATGTTTGGTTGTCTTGGATATATATTGTTCAGGGCTCTTCAATGAGTTTCCTCCCATCCCTGTTTAGTAAGATTCTAGGAAAAGCCTCAATGTATATGTGAAGTTTGCAATATTATTTTAACTCAAGGCAAGTCTGATCCAAAATATATGATTTGCAAAATATCACATAACTTTGCCAGGAGCAAAAAATCTGGTTATTAACACAAACAGCAGCTGGCCTGGACACGAGACCTCGGGAGCTGACACCACAAGGTTTGCGGTGCAAAGACGGCCATGCCCTCCTGTTTGGTCCTAGAGAAGCTCCAGACTATTCCCAATTCAAGCAGCCTAAGCTTTCTAGTTATGCTGGCATCTGAAAAACAAACTGGATGATGACTTTTAAACTATTTTTTTTTGTTTTAAGGTAAGGTTGTTTGAGAGTTCTAGTGTTGGACATAAAGATGGAAAACAGCTCCAAGAAAGCATTTAGAAGTGGAACAAGAACCAGTAAGGAGAAAAATACGGAATAATGCAGATTAAGTCAGTGAAGTAGAGACGAATTAAGCTGCCCTTGAAACTAATTTCTTTGCATCTAAACTGGAGGAAGTCTATAAGCCTTGACTTTGGGTTTACCACCAATTGGCTCTCCAGAGGAGAGAAGATCCATGTCTGAAGTCACCACCAGAGAGCACAACCAGTTTACACTGCAGATGCCTGATCTATGGCATTCCCTACTCAGTATTGCACAATAATAGTGTCAGACCAAGAAATGTGGTGTCCAGGAGTACCCAAGAATATAGTCTTCCTGATAATCTCTAATGCTAATCTTGCCAAATCAGCCAGGACAACCAAAGTGCCCTCTTGTCCCACATTTTTCCCCTCCCTGTCATAATGAGGAGAAACTTCCATCTTTTACATAAAACACAAAGAAAGAAAAAGCATTTTGTACATTCAGCCCACAAGATACTGTTTAAAAAGCTAACAAGTCTTTTTCATTTCTCTTGAACAAGTCTTTCCAAGAAACACTTCATAAACCAGCTCTTTAAAAAGAAAGGAAAGTAAATGCCTTACAGCAAACATGCACAGAAAGCAGCATGCTACTACCTTGAACTCCAAATGGTTTCACCAATCACTCTTTCATAATCATTTATAGTTTATTCTCTTACTAATAAATACAGGTAGTCAACAATCCTTAAATGTTTTTAACGTAAATCAGCTCTTTTCTGTAGGTAAATATGTTCCTTTTCTAATAATGCAGCAGTCTGAAAGAAAAATCTTTGCCTTTAAATGTCTTGTTCCAATTTCTATCTGACTCTCTCTCCTCTCCCATTGCTTTTTTCATGGAAACTGGAAAGAGGAAGGAAAAAACTTCCAAGGTAAGACAACTCCAAATGCAAACATGTAATGAAAATTTTCAAGCAAGGACCTATTTTCAAAACCTGTAGCATGAAAATTATCTGGGCATGTTCCAGATTATTAATAAAAAAAATAATCTCTGCAGTGTTTTCCCCAGCACTGACATCAACAAGTAGACTTAACTCTCAGTCTGGATCTGTAACCAATTTTCTGAAACACATAAGCCAAAATATAATATTGCTCCAATCTGGAATCTTGTTCTAACATAATATGAAAATTAGACTCTGAAAATTTTGGCTGCACTTCTGTTTTTTTCACTTCCCAAATGCTCACAGCATATACCAAGACACGAAGCTGTAACTCAGGTGCAAGCGGAAAGGAAGTTCGATCCCACCACAGCAGACCAGGAGCTGTTCTGAACTATGGGAAAGCAACACCTCTGCAAGCAGCATCCTGTGCTACAGCCCCGAGAGGAGAAGGTGGGAGACAGGCTCTGCTCACTATCGGGGCACAGGCAGCACTGAGCACAGTGTCACCAAACACCCAGTCAGCGTCAGCACTGCCAGCAATGTCCTCGGAACAAACACTCCTGGGAGCGTGACTGACCCTTCCCCTGGACCCAGAATGGCAGACTCCTGGGACCAGCTCCCTTGATGCCCGGGACAAGCTCACACTTGCTTTACTGGAAAGCTCATAATTGTTTTCCCTGGAAGAACGAGAGGCTGTGCCAGTTCGCCTGCACTTTGTTACAGCTGAAAATGATAAGATGCTTCCAAAGCGCTGTGTTACAATATCTGTGCCTTCAGTTTATGGATTTATCTTCCTTTGCCCTAGATAAAACTCCATTCCTTGGACAAATTAGGTCTGCTTGTCATTCAACACTCTACCTAATGGTCTCAGCTGTGTGTTTCTGCAGTTACTGAAGCTGGAGCATTCCACAGATAGTTTTCATTGACTTGAGAAGCGAGCCAGAAATTCAGTCGTATTTTATCCAAAATGACAACAGGGCAAGTTAATGATGTAATTAGAATTATCAGAACCCTTAAATCTTAAAGGACATGTTTAAATGCAGGATGATAACAGTTTTAAAGGGGTACATAACACAACTCGGAGATTTATAAACAGCAAGTACCTTGCAAAGTGAGGCACTAAACATTTTCTTCTTTAGTTTAGGGAGGATGATACTGACATGGGCTTTGAGCATGGATTTCTAATGTCATGTTATCAAGATCATCATATGCTTTTCAGAAGGTAACACCCACTACCTAAGGGCTGCATGTCCACAGGAATCCATGGCATTTTGAACTGCAGAGGCAACTCGAGATACGGATGACATCATTCTAGTAAGGTATAGAAAAGGTATGGAAAAACCTTGTTTTTTTCTGAGGGACACAGCTTGAAGAAGGGAGTACAGCAACCCCTAAGCATCTGAAAGGGGTTGAGACCTGCCTGCAGGCTGTGGTGAACACTAAGCAATTCCACTGCATAGCTTGCTCTGCTGCGTAGGATGAAGCCAAGACCTTATGTCTCCTGGCAATGAGAAGATTGTTATGCTGAGGTGAGCATAAGGCCTGTAAACTGGGTTAATCACTGGCCTAACCTGATTTATTCATTTTGATATCCAAAGATGTCTGGGCCCACTGGAATGGATACAAAGCCTGCTGCAGGCATGAAAATATTCTCCATTACTTCAGTGGGATCTCACTGCAGCCTAACACAAACCATAAGGCTCTCTAGACAAGAGATGCTTTAGAAGTATCAGGGATGACTCTTGGATTGTGCTGTTAATCCTAAATGGGACAGGCAAATAACAAGTATGAAACCTGGATAGCTGAGCCAGTAGAAACTGGCTTGAAGAAAACTTGTGTATAAAGTTATCAGTGGAGCTGCAGATCTCTGACACGCCAGATCAGCAATGAGAGAGGGGAAACCATCTTCTCCTGGGACAGGAGCCTCTCCTCAGGTCAGGAGAATGGCTGAGGACAGAAGACAAGAAACAATAGCCAGAAACCACAGATACAATTTTTGGGAAAGGCTGAAGGAGAAAAATCTCGGCCTTGGATCTTCAATTTTCCTCTTAATAAAGGAATACAAAAAACCCAGAACCAGCTAATTCCATGCTGGCAAAGACGAATCTGCTTTACAGAACTGTCCTTAAAAATTGAACAGCTCAAAACCAACCACAGGAAGTAACTGGTGCAAGGTATCCATCCTTAAACCCAAAGCACAAATGTTTATGTTTGAATAAAGACTTTTACATCAGATCTAGGGAACAAAACACACAATAAATTGTTCTGTACCCTACTTTTTCTTCTCAAGGCTTTGGGTCATTAAGCAATTTTTCATCTGTCTCAGGTAAGAAAAAGTATCATGTGGAGACAGTGATTTTCTAATTTTGCACTAACAGATTTTTTGTATTTTAATGTTTCTGGACATAGTGACCTCAATTCCCTTGTGAGAGCATCAGATAGAATACAGAAGTTAAAGCTACTGATATAATCCAATATATTTTTGCTTCTAGGGAACTTTTTCAAAAGCAGAGAAAGAATCTGACTTCTTTGAGGGGAAAACAGTCTGGAGAAAGAGCAGAAAATACTCCTATCCTATCTTTAGCTTAGAATACTTTCTCTTTGGTATCATTTTGACTCTCTGCCCAGAAACTCCAACATAAGCATCTGGATTACAAAAGCCACAAGAGAATCAAGTGTTTGAGGAAGGCTGTAGAAGAGAGAGAGATGTTTCCTATTCCACTTTTGAGTCATAGTCTAACTTAGTAAGCTCAACCCCTTAAAGTTTTACTAAGTTTAATAAGGATCCATACATTTGGAAAAATGGTGACTGGATTAAAAAAAAAAAAAAAAAAGAAAAAAAGAGAGAGGGAAAGGAATGAGGAATCTAATACAACCACAGGAAAGCAGAGGTGTTTTCCTTTCACTGTTCTTAATTAAAACAAAGGTCTTCTCAGACCTGTAAAGAGTTGGGGCAGCACCTGGGTATCATGAAAGAATGGACACATCTTCTAAAAATACTGTGGCACTCCTGTCTCACAAGATTGGAAGGGATACCTGCCCTGAACTTTAAGAGATGATACATCTCACTTGGGGTATTTATAGTTTCTCTGCATTTGTAGGCCAATTGTTCATTGTCACCTCATGAGACCTGCAATAGACTCAGCACATGATAAATTCCTCTGCCTACATTTAATGTCTCCAGAGAGAGATCCCGGGGGGGATGCTTCATGTGTAATATTTAAGCCAGGCTAATCTAATTTGGTAACCAAATGGCAAAAACTCTCCATGGCAGACAGAGTCTTTCATCCTTGCAAGAAACCACACAGAACAAACTTTGGAATCACCCCAACTGGCAAAACTTGGACTGAATAGCGCGTTTATTTTAGGTTTTATTTTTCTATTTTGTTCTGCTCGCAGTTAAAATAAATGGTATAAAGCTGGTTTATGAAAACACTACCAAGCACAAAAACCCTGTACCCAACAGTACTGCACAACATTTAGAGTTCTGCAGGGACCAGTATACATAGAGGGATTTTAATTTTTCATGGCCTGCACGTGTTATAATCTCTATCAACTGCGTGCACCCTGGGACCATGACTAACACCATTGCTTGAACCCTGACTAGTTGTTGGCTTCCTTCTTCTGTCTTTAACACTGTTTTGAAACCCACACCTGATCCAATAATTTGGAGGGATAAGCAAGCTGTTCCTCTCAAGTCAAACCCACGGGCCTGATATAGGACAATGTGAAAATAAACCACAGATGTCTGTGAGTCCATGCAATGGGTGCGAATGGCCACAACTCATCTCAGGGACAAAGGCTTTCTCACTGGAGAAATTACACTGGTAGAGATTAAAAGCAACACACGACATTCCCACACCAGGACAGTCTTCCTGGATTTGCCTACTTTCATCGCATCCACGGCAAATATAACACCACACCTTGCTTGTTTATTCCGTGTTTATCATTTGCGCTGTGCCTCAACACTGCAGGAATAGTTACAACCACAGGACTAACAGGAAAGGAGAAAGAAGAATCTGTGTATTAAATGGGAACCTCAGAGTTTGCCATGAAGTATCAAACTGGTCTGGAAAGCAGATTTCTGCTCCATGGAGAGTTTTTAATAGCTTTGAATAACTAAGATAAACAGAGACTGAAGGGCTGCCTGAGACACATACAAAATTATTGAATTCTGACATGTTTGAGAAGTTATTTATTTTATAGAGTATTAATGTAAGGTCCACTTCCTCATCATATATAAGCTCAAACATTACAAAGTTTTACCCCACACACCCCCCCCGTAATGAGGGGACTACATTCAACAGCCCCCAAACATCCATATTTACCTTTTTTTCAGGCACATTCCTGGGGAAGTTTTCCAGGTAGTCCATTCCTTTTTCCAAGTAACAAGCAATAGGACAAGAGGAAACAGCCTCAAGTTGTGCCAGGGGAGGTTTAGATTGGATAGGAGGAAAAATTTGTTCACCAAAAGGGTTGTCAAGCACTGGAACAGGCTGCCCAGGCCTGTGTTGGAGTCACCCTCCCTGCAGGTATTTAAAAGACATGTAGATGTGGCACTTGGGCACACGGTTCAGTGGTAGGATTGGCAGTGCTGGATGGACTTGATGATCTTGGGGGTCTATTTGAACCTGAACCATTCTAAGATTGCCCAGAGCCCAAAAAAAACCATGGAAATTCCACTCTCACCAGGCAAATGAGGCCCGTGTGGAAAGAAAACACAAAGGGCATCAAAGAGGAAGAGGGGGAAGAGGAGACAGAGTATAAAGTGATGGCTGGGATATTGCTATTAAAGCAGCTGATTTGTCCTCAATTATCTGGCTCGTCTGGAACAATTCTGCTCACCTGAGAAGTGTCATGGTTGAATATCACAGCATTCAGGTCTCCACAGTTGTAATGCTTGATGAGATCTTCAGTGGTATATGGGGCCTGCAAACTACCTGCTCGAAGGCTTTCGTGCTGGAGCAGAGTTTGGTTCAGAGCAAACAGCACCTGCAGAGACACGGACAGAAAAGGAGATAATAAGTTAAAGATAGTAGGAATCAAAACAGCAAAGCCTAAAGGACCAAACCTTGAAAAACTCTCCTGCACTCGAGATTTATTCACTTGATCCATTCTGGCCCACAGTAACAAGGTCTGTTCTTTAGGCATTCCCGAATGGAAAAGCATTCAGATGCAAGGCCCCCGAATAGCAAAAGACCATATTATAGACCCCTTGATATTCCTCATAGAGTATAACTTCACAACTGCTTAGAGTCAGTCTGGGAACCCTTAGGCTCTCTGGGCTGGTTAATTGGCTACATGACAGAAATTGGAATGAAAAAGCCCCTAAATGAGGAAACTTCTATTGCCTCTGACTGCTTCCTGTCCCCTAGCTTAAATCCAAAGCCCAAACTCAGTTGAAAGGTTTTTGATAAAAATCAAAATCTTCCAAACTTCTGAAGTCACAGGTGTTGTATTGGGACTTTGTGCGTTCTTGGAGTAGCAGAAACTTCAGGAAATTCATTATTAGCCTCCCTCCTTTAGGCTCTCCCCCTTCACCCACCCATCTGCAAAACCAACAGATACAGATTTATAACACTGCCCCAGCAGACTAGTCCCATGTCCCCATCCCAAATTTGAAAATACCAAAAAAAACCAGAAGCACTCTTTACTGTGTAAATTGGGTAACCAAAAAAATAAAATATCTTTAAAGATTAGCTTTTTTCCCCCCTTGCATTAACCAAAAAAACCCATCAAAAACCTCATTAAAAAATGCCAAGCAAACCCACACTCAAAAAAAACCCCAAAAAACAAACAAACAAAAATCCCCTACTAAATTTCACATGAATTACCACAAATCTTTTTAGTTTTGTAACAGACTGTGGGAATAATTTATACCAGTTACTGAACCACCAAGTCTGGGCTTTTCATGTTCAGCTTTCCAAGAACCTTCCAAGGAAACTGGATAAAAAGTAGATGAATAAGTCAGAAGAACAGCAGTTTGTCACAAACTATATGAATAAACAAACACAATTTTCCTAAAATAAAATTATATGCGGTGACAGTAAATTCAGATTTCTGACAAATTATATTGATGTGTCGTTTTTCATGAAAAGACTCCTGCATCCCCCAGTCTCACATTTTACCACTTTTTCAGCTTTTCTCATTCATAGCAGCAGTGTGTCCTATCCTTCCCAAAGAATAACCATCGTCTCAAAATCTGGGTAAAGTAAGCCCTGCTGAGCTCCAGCTGGCCCAGCGAGGCTGCAGTCTGTGACACGTATTCTTACTTACCTTCTTAAAGTTTGGCAACTGAACCCACTTCAAGGAGCGAACCCCAGAGGAGTTGAAAATTGACAGTGCGCATTTGTATTTGCAGGGCGGAAGCTCTTACTAGTTTAAAATTATAATTCCCACTGAATTTTATCTGAAGGTGAAGGAAAGTAAACAGTCAATTGGACTGTATATGCCTCGCGTATGTAACACTATTATTAATAATAATGTTAATAATATTAGTAATAATTAAGTAACTTCAGGGCACTAACAGCCTCGATGCAAAGCTGTTACATGCTAACTAACATTAAAAAACTGGTTGAGGAAAAGTAAATGTTATTTTTTAATTTACTTTAAAAAAAAAAAAGAAAAAAGATGGTCTTTCAACTGAACCTGTTATACCTCAATTCAGCAATCGGTTCCCCATTAAGATCCAAGCCTAAAAGATTTCCTTGCCCAGATCTAAGGGTCTCTTTAGGCTTTTCTACAAAGAGATCAACCAGGACCACAGCCTGAAGCTAAGCATCTTCCTAACTTGGTTTTTCTCTAATTTAAAAAATATGCAAAAAATACAGTTCGAAAAATTTCTAACCTTTGAAAGGATCTGAGCTTTCTTCTTTTTCCCCTAAGGGCTACAGCTCGAAGAGGAAATGGTTCATCCCAGGATTTCCTGGGGATTCTAAACATTTTGACTAATAAAAATAAAAGCTTAGAAAAACACTGACAGGAAAAATGAGAGCAGAGGTTTTCCCAAAATGCTTTTAGCAAAATCCTTCTCATTTTTGATTTTTTAAACAATGGATGTTGCTGGATTTTTATATACTAAAATATGTATACACACAGGCACACACACATATACAAACCACCAGCAAACCCTGAGGGCAAGACAGTGTGTTTTATGATAAAATATTAAGATGGCAATAAACAAATCCTTACTTTACTCCCAATGCCTTTTTTTCCCCCTTTTTTATTTTTTTATCTGTTATTCTGGCTTCTTGGGGAAACCAGTCCTGTGCATTAATGCTCTGGCTCTGCCTGTCTCCTCCTAATAAATTTGGAACCTATTAGTTGATTTTGGTCACATTTGCAGAGGGTTTTCTTGAAGAAAATTGTCTGTATGTTCCTTAAAAATCAGTGCCAGACTGCAGAAAAGCCCACAGTACGAGTTCACTTCTTATAAGATACCAAAGACTCCACATGAGAGAGAATGAGTTCTTTGGAGTTTACTACAGCAGATGGACCCCCATGACCCAGCCCCAACATTTCATTAGTGCCGGGATGTTCATGCCCCCTGCTCTCTGCCTCAGAGCAGCTTTGGGACCCGAATGGGATGCTGGACACCAGCCTGGGGATGGTCCTGTGCAGCGACAGGAGTTGGACTCGATGATTCTCGTGGGTCCCTTCCAACTCAGCACATTCTGTGATTCTGTGATTCTGTGATCCAGCACGCTGCTGCAACTGGGAGAGAGCCCATCACTGGGTTCAAGACGCTGCCCCAAAAACAACTCAAGAGGCTTTATTTCAGGAGGAAAGTTAAAATCAGAGATTCAAACACTTGAATATGCTAAAGGAAAAAACTGTAACCACTGAACAGATTTCTAGAGAAGTCTTCCTTAATCAAGCCACAACCACCATGGGTTTAGGTTGGGCAGCTCAAAACAAATTTAAAGAGAAGCAGGGTCTCGTCACAGTCGCCCGCTTGTTGGCTGGATTTGTAGACCATTTCCTTCAGAGTCAGGTTAAAGCCATCTTAAAACCTGAATTTATTTTTCCTTACTGTTCAGATAATGCCACAAAAACAACGCTGTTTCCTTTCCTTCTCTCTATCTTAATATCAATGACCCCACGACCTCCAGCCTAAACCCCTATCTGAGTTAAATCTCCCAGAGGTGCCTGAGATTACTGAACAACTGATGACTTCAAAATAAACACACTTAGAGCGACTGCCTATACACAGTCCCACCTAATAAACAGAGCAGACAGGATTTGTTCTGGGAAGCTATGGGAAGTTATGACTTTGGCTCTGGGAAAGTGCATTTTTATTCACACAATTTATGGCCCTCACCCTGGTGTGCTTTGAAGACATTTTTGCACCTCTGTCTCTGGCCCCCACTGTTTTTTGAATGATCAACCTTTTTATCTGAGTGGTGCCATTCACCCAAAACACAGATTTTATCTGGGTGTTTGGAGACACCAGCTCAGCCCTTAGGGCAGACCTAAGGGTCCTGCTGTACTGCCAGCCAGAGTGGGTCCCACCAGTCCCACACAGCACCAGGAAGCACTGGCCCAGAAGTTTCAGGAGTTATTTTGCACAGTCTGTGGCCACGACAAGCACAAGGGGCTGGACTGTTGAGACCTTAGCTAACAGCTGTACTGATTACCTTGACACTCAAACAGAATTCTCCCTCTCCACACTCATCAAATACAGCATCATTCCTTTTTATGTCAGCTGTGGACAGGTGGACCTGTCTACCTGTGGGAATCAAGAGGAAAGGTTGCCAGGTCCACCTCTTTTGTCTGACTAAGGTCCCAAATAGTGGCACAAGGGAAAAACAGCTTTGTGGGAGCACCTAATATTAAATTAAGGTAAGGAAACCTGACTAGCAGATAAAGTTCTTAAGCAGTTCCAAACCTTCCTATGAAATGTATTGTTAATAAAACAGAAAACAAATTCAAGAATTAGAATAGAAGAAATAAGATTTTTGTTAAGCTTAAGACAATTTGGGCCTGTGTTCTTCTGGTGTGTCTGCTATACGGGAGACTTGAGGATGAAAGGCAACCCTAGGAAAACTCTCAGGCCAAACTCAGCATCCACAGGACTCCAGTAGCTGGAGTTACAGGATGACCCCTGCACAGACCCATGATTAATAACAATACCACAAAAATAAGTACTTAAATTTCATGCTATGATGTCAACTCTTGAGCAGGCAATGTATTGTTTTCCTTTACTCTCTCTTTTGGACACGTGCCACCACAATGCAAACACTAAATAAGCATTACTGGAAGTGTTTGAGTGACTATATCCTGTCACAGCCCAAATTGCAATTCTGGAAAAGAAATGTCCGCTCTCCAAATCTTCAAAACAAACTGCAGTATAAATATTAAGATATACAGTTCTGCAGGGGTTCTGCTTTTGTAGTTATCCTAATCTGTAATCAAATAGAAAATCAAATACACAGTTTCAGGTCAAAATA
>VZRE01004190.1:217355-302461 GCA_013396775.1 Cephalopterus ornatus
GGGGGGGGGGAAGAAAAATGCAAGTCCCTGATTTTCCAGATTAACGAAAAGCAATAAAAGTGCTTGCCCAGATCTGTTCAGTTCCATTGATTTCCAGAAGACGGGTTTCCCCTTTCCTTGAATCTCTTGTGCTGTTGCTAGGAATTAGTGAGCTGTGAAACTCACCTAATGAGGTCAGCATCAGGAAATAGCTTTGGAAAAACAGGTCCTGGGGGATCCACTAAAGGACTCCCCCAGTGTCCAAACGAAATCCTGGATGCATCGGCACATTGTACAGCCGGGGCTGTGAGAGGAACGTGCCCGACTTTGTTGTTGTTTTTCCTATAAAGGGACAGCTAAGGAAAGTGAAACTATTAACTCATCCACTGGAATTTCTACTCACAAACCGTGCCCCCTGTTAAAGCTGCTCATAAAAGCCTTTCGGCTAGTTAGTTCCATATGTTCCCCAAACCCGCAGTTATTGCTTCTGAAAGGCAGGAGTAGTTAACAGTCTGCGGCTTGGCACTGACCAGGGAGACCTAAGGACCTCGCTTTCCCCCCCTCCCTTTCAAACTGCCAATTAATCAGCTTAATAAAACAGTTTGAATCTGACCAAGGTGCTTGGAGAAATCCCGAGCCACCACCCATCCTACGGCTTACCCATGACAGTGACACATGGACGTGGCCTAGGGCAGAGCAGTCACGCTACTGATGTGCAGTCTTGGGGACTAAGACTGGTTTGCTTGATTCTGGGAAAGCTGCAGGGAGACTGGAACTCCAGCCTTCAGCCCTACATGCCCGAAGCTCCTGCTGAAGTTGATTTCTAACAGTCTGACTTCAGCCCTCTGACGTCTCTCTTTATGCAGAGTTCCCATTATGAACTTGCGCATGCAAAAGTAATTTTTTAAAAATTTTATTTTCACTGTGTTTTGACTGAATCAAGGCATTTAAAAACAACACAAAATTTCTAAACAGAAAACACTGCAGTGTGCATGTCACCCCATCCACCATAAATACCACACCCACCTTAAACAGGTCAAAAAAAACCCAAATAAGGTCTGAAATTTATAAACTGAAGTCAGCAGCAGCTGTAGCAAAGACACTATTTGGAAGGAGGGTAAGATCTGAAAACTTTACTTCTAAAGGTAGTGAACTCTATTACTTTCTAAAGGCACTCAGAGTCCATATTAATGTAGAAGAAAGGGAGGGGGGAAAAGAGCTTTGATATGGAATTTCCATCCTTTCCCCTTTTGTGAGTCACCACACTGTGGTGTAAGGATGTTTTAGTTTAATGCCCTCACCACATCATCAGCCCAGTCTCTTTTGCCAGTAACTCAGCTTGATGTCCAACCCGCCAGGGTGTAAGTGAGCAGTGACTCTGTAGGAGAACCCTCTGCTTTGGTCAGTGTCCAAATTCAACCTTAGGGAAATAAATTACAAAATAACAGGAGGATGGATCTGCAACCTAATCAAAACTGAAGCACTGGAAGGGACAGAATTACCTCTGTTAAATTTGCAGTCTAAATGTAGGGCTTGTGTGGATTTTGTATGTGGGATTTACTCACATCCAGTGTTTCTGCATCGGTCTAGTTTCTCAGCTGTACTGAGCTCAGTAGATTAATTTTGACGAGAAAACCTGCCTGAAAGGCCAAATATTTTCCCCAAATGAGTTACACTCTGAGTTTAATTCTGCAAGTGATTTTTCAATGAAGTGCAACCAGTTCCAGCAACCAACACCCCTGCCTGGCAGTGATGGCTTGCAGGTCCAAGTGACACTGGTTAGACTTCTGGACTGCAGTCGTAGATCTTAGTCAACAAAAAGGTTCACTGGACATGGCCCAGGTGCCTATTTGGTGATGCCCTGGGCTCGGCTACCAGCCTGGCTCCTCCATACCTCTGGGTCCCCACTCTGTTTCTTCCTGTGCCACCGCCCCAGCAAGCCCAGCTTGGCCTCCAGTTCCACTTAGTCATTCCTGTCCTGGAGGCATCTCACCACTTGCTAGTCAAGAGAAAACCTCCGTTTTGCAAAACCCAAATGCTGCCTCAATGTCAGGGAAACTTACCGCCTCCCTCCCCCCATGTAACACAAGAGCTCTCTGGGCACTGGAAGTTCGTGAGGAGGTTTCTGGAGAAGAGCAGTGCTCCAGGAGCGGTGCTGTGGGGCTGCAGCACGGTGCTCACAGGTGTCATTGAAACAAGAACAGTCATCCCAGATAAGTCCAACACTCCCCAAAAGTGTCTGGTAACAGATACTTTGGGAAAGCATGTAAGAAATGAGGTGAGCAGAGGGTGAACTTTTCTCTGACAACACTTTCCATCTTTTGGAAATCTGCCAGTTGGGGAGCTTGTGGATGAAAATACCTCTTCTCCTATCACTCCTTCCCACTCACCTCCCTGCTCCCCATGCCTCCACCTCAAAATTATCCCCGTGCTTGGTTGCACCACTCTACTGAAGAGCAGCCATCTGCCTGATGCGCGCACAGAGCAGCTCACAGCCTACTACTTTGCTCAGCAATTGCATTCCCCAAATGGATGCCTGGCAGGACGCCCAAAGGGCAGTGCCCACGATCACTTTTCTCCACCTTAAATGGGCACATTGTCCCCACTCTCGGGATCTTCACCTTCAAAGGGGGCACATGAAATCCTTCCCAAGAACCTGAAACTACATTTGTGCTCTTGACTCATGAGTAAAATTGTTACTGGGCCCTTCTGGGGTTTCAATTTTTCTTTTTTTGTGTGCACCGTAACAGGAGGAATGTGGGAACGTGCCCCGAGCTGAGCGTACCGGTCGGCCCCAGTGACGAGTGAGCAGCAATGAAAGGGGCACCCTTGTGGAAAAAAGCACAGCTCTGGGGCGGTTTGGGGAACTCCTGGCTGAGACATTTTTTAAGAAGTCTAGGTTCATGATATGCTAAGCATCTACCCATTGAGAAGTGCAACCTGCCCTGGGTGTATTTAATTTGGGGTTTATTCATATTACTGCTTAATTTTGAACTGTTGCTTTTTAATTACCAGCTGAAGCTACATAGTAAAACGGACTAGCCCCACAGGCATGTTTTTCTTTCTATTATATTACAGTGAGGCAGCAGATTAACTCCTTCAGACATCCCAGCTTAACACCTCGCGATGCCAGCACAGCCCCTTTCCAGACTGCTGCTCCTGAAGCAGGAACAGCTGAAGCGGACATATATCTTTATGCCCTGCGTTTCCAGCTCCCAGCCCGGGGTCTCAGCACAAGCAGGTGCCAATTTCAATATGCGTCAGCATATTGAAGGGGAGCAATTTCCAGTGAGCCAGACGGAGCTGCAACCTCTGGCCAAGGACAAACACTTTGGGGCAACAACTGTCTCGGTTTTCTAGTGTCCACATGAGCACTACTGAGTTGACAGCTGTAGAAAAGGGAATGTCTCCTAAGCCTGGAGGGGACTGCGTCCTCATGAGGTCAGCAGGGAAGGGTGCAGGGGGGAAGTTTAAAAATGTCAAGATTTGGAACAATATGAGAAAAGGAAGCCTTCAAGAGGAAGCAGGGAGCTGAACTCATAAGGGATAAGCGCTTGTTGTGGATTGTTGGTTTTTCTTTTAGCTTTATCTCAAGTTTGAATTAATTTTATTATGCGAGATGTTTTTGCCATTGTAGGAAACAGTGACCAAGCACGGGGTATCCCATGTCTGCTAATAAACAAGGGGCTTGATCTGACAGACTGCTCTCTTCAGATCTTCCTCACCCAGTGAAAACCCCTCGTATCAGCCAGGACAGATGATGGGACCCCATCTGTACCAGCTGTTACAGGGCATAGCGATCCCCTGGTGGCCTTACCAGGACAGAGCCTCTTTCCTCCTGGAAATTCACAGTTCTATGCTCAGGATCAGCCTCCGGTTTATAGTGCAGACCTTGTAAAGCACCTACGATGGGCAGTGCACTATGCACCACTCGTGCAGGCTCCCTCTCCCAGAGCTACTCCATCAAAGCATGAAGGGCTGGAGCCACTGCCGGTGCTCCCCAAATCACGTTCTGATCCTTCTACTGACAGGGGTCCACATGCTGTGGCTGGTACATGGAGCTGTCACCCTCCCTGCAAGCCCCGGAGCCAGCCTGTGCTGCGCTGGAGGAGTTGCCACCACCGACCTCATTCCTAGGTCTCTGTTGAAGAGGACAGGTAGGAAAAGCTACAGATGGAGACAGGAACTTAACAAGAAATAAATGCAGCAATTCCTGCTTCAGGGGCCTTTCTGAGGGAGATGCAGCAAAGGGAAAATGTACAGACAGAGGTGCTCAAGACAAAAAAAAAAGTCATTTTGGAGCTCAGGGCACATGGGGAAGAGGGGAAGCATCGAATCCCTTATGGGGAGTGCATATTACAGCCCTGAGGCAGTCTACAGGATTTTTGCCTGGAAGGAGCAAGTTACGTAACAATTATTCAAAATTCAGTTAGCCAGGGAAAGAAGGTGACCTACCCATCAAATCACAGCAGCTCAAATTTCTAATATCTGCTTGTAGCCAAGCACTTGCCTTCAAATTAAGCAGAGGCCAAGAATAATTACTTTCTATTCACTGAGATATTTACATCAATTATTCGGCAAATAAATTCAGCTAACAAATAGCTTCAAGGAAACTGCAATCTATTCACAGTCAAGTTGCCAAGACAGAAGATATTTATAAAATTAATTATTTCTAGCCAGCTTCTCTCTTAGCTTTCAAGGTCAGAATGATAAATTCAGTCACTTTATTTTCTACCATATATTAGGCTCCCTCAACCTAATTCTACTGTTTATGAATTATGGGAGGTTAACTTCCAAGAGATGTCTATAACTGTTATATTTTCATTATCATTGGAACTAAAAGATCTTATTTCTTGAAGCTTTTTTAAGCCTAGGCTAAACGGTCTCCACTTGAGTCAGAGAATGCCTATGAAATCAGCTACCAGTGAGGATATGCTGCTAAGGAATCAAGAAGACAGTTCTCAGATTTTTGCTCTCCCGGGTAAAGCCAAGAACCAGATATTGCTGTAAGACATTCAGATAAAGTGGCAACTTCTGAAGAAAGCACGTGATTTAAGTAACGCTTCTGTTTTCTTTTTTCTTCTAACTAAGAAGAAAGGCTCTAGAAGAATATTGACTTCACAGCTTCAAATACTCCTCCCATATGTGGGATATTTCTTCATATAAATAAATAATAATCATAAGAAGAGTAATTAATACTGTTTTCAGGCATTATTCTGGTCCACATATACAAACAACAGCGAAACTACCTGAAAGAGATCTGCCTCAGGTTCATCTTCTGCCCCTTTAGCCTCAGGTTCACCTTCTGTCCCTTTAGCCATATATCTCCTCACTCCTTAGATGCAGTTCCAGAAGTTGAGCCAAGCAAATTCTTTCCCCCTCTCCTCTTTTCCCGTGGCTGTTTAATACTGGTAGATCCGTAAATACACCCACAGCTAAGCAAGCAAACACTCCTATCCCCTGAAACACACCATAAACGTCCAGCAGGTTCTTCCCTCTCCAGCTGTGCTTCACCAGGAAGATTCCCAGAAATCCTACAGCCACTAAGGACATTACACATGAGGACACAGCTCAGACAAGCCCTAAAGACCCCAAGGGGAGAAAAAGCAACTCCTGAAAGCAAATCTCTTTGCTGTTGCCCTGGAGTAATATGGATGAATAGCAGCCTTTTGCACAATCACGACTCTGGGGCTGGAGCTGAGAGGCCTCAGCCCACTATTCTACCACAGGACGTCAGGGAAGACATCCAGGGAGGAATGCCAAAGCAGGGGTGTGGGTACTAAGCAGAGCAGAGAGGATTGCTTCCAGGTTTGACTTCACTTCCTAAGCCTGACTCCTAGGAGCACAAGGAGTTTCAGAGCCAGTCTCATCTGGTGTAATTTAGCTTCATCCTGATGATTGACAAGCGCTGAAATCCTGCCTGCACACCCCGGAGGAGACGACGGGGATGATGCAGGGGGTAGGAAATGACATCCTCCACAAACCTGTGGGGGATCAGCTCATTCTGGAGATAACATCTGTTCTGCATTTCTTCCCTGCTCATGATCTTTTTACCTTCCATAAAGTAGGTGAGGTGGGGAGTAGGTTCAGGTGGCTTTATAGGCCACTTTCTCTGCAGATGGAAGTTGATCAGCTTAACATGCCCCAACCACGCTTTGCTAATTCACCTGGCAGGGAATTTTGCCCCATGTTTATATTTTGCTCAACAGCACTTATGCTTGCCATTTAATTGTTCCTCAAATTTTGAGACATAATTATAGAATTCTATGAAACTTAGCTTGGACTTTGAGTAGCAAATGCTCAGGACCACTTAAAAAACAAGGTGAAGCTCTGGAATTATTCACTGAAGGCACAAACAATAAACACATCTGAGAAAAATGTCAGAGAGTTTATATAGAGTGGCAAAAATTGAATAGATTGCAAAAGAAGTTTCTCACGAAAAATATTTTACTGAGCTCTGGTAACTAGAAGTTACTGGATTCAAGGCATTAGGATACAAACATTACTAAAACAAAGACTTCATGGAGTCTTGTTTAAATTGCAAATTCTGACTCTTTTTTTTCTGATGGGGTGACCTCTCCTCTTTGCTTTTAGGAAACTAAATTACATTTTAGTTTGCCTGTTTTCATCATATTTTGCTTTGGGCACAAATGACTGAGAGAAAAAGCTCTGCTCTTTCTATGCTGATAGAAACTGAAAAGAGATTAACCAAAAAGCAATAAACTATTCCCTCTGAACTGTAAGCCCTAAATTTTCTTATTAGTGTCTACCCACACTAATTAGAAACTTAGCAAGGCTGGTTTTCTCCAAAGCTGTCAGCTGAAATCAGCTAGTTCTGTCCTTGCAGGCTGCATTTGCCAAAGGTCTTTCTGCTTTCAAAACACTCCCCCTTCACCAAATATATCAAGATTGTTGCCCTTTTCAGAATTTCCCACAGGTACATGGTGATGTTAAAGAGGGAGCAAAAATATCATGGTATTTCTCAAGCTGTTATCGTGGGAGTGCTTTGTACACAGGAATGTCAGAGTGAAGTCAAGCCCAGTGCACAGCTCTGAAGGCAGAGGGATGAGTGTAGGAGCCAGTGACTTGCAAAGATTGCAGACCACAGCCATTAAAGAGAGTCCTGAGAGTAGGGGAAGGACTCCTGATGCAAGAAGACACTAGTTCTGCGAAAGATCCACAAAATCCCTTTCAATTACAATGGGAGTTGCTCAAGAAAAGCAATCCCCATTGTTTTCTCTTTGGACTTTTCATAAGAGCATTGGGAATGGCAGAGCAGATGTCCCTGTAGCATCCCATGAAGGCTCCAGCCCATCCCTAGCACTTTTGCCAGCCTCTTCTGTAATAAATTCAGAAGCTCTGGCACATAAAAGTTTCCAGATGATACTAAAAGCCACCTATTCAGGACTAACTCGAGTCCCCTTGCCTCTGTTATACTGCATGACCAAGAGACCAAATCCCAGCTGGCACTGGCATTCCTCAGAACTGGTCCTCCCGCCTACCATGCAGTCTTGGGCAGAGTTTGACCCTTTGTATTCACAACTAAATGCTACCAGATGGATGCATCAGTTCAAAGGCTGGTGGAAACAATTAAGATTACAGGAAGCTGCATTTATCCTTCCACCTATAGCACTGAATTAATCACGGCTGATAGGGATCTAAGCAGAGCAACGAGGTCTTGCCTTCCTATCTCACTCAAGGCTCTGATTTATATCACTACCTGTCAAGAGATGGCAGAAGATTGCCCAGTAGCTGCTGATTACTTCTCTCCCACCCTCTCCCTGTCCTGGGGAGACAAATATAAGCCAGGACATTCCTGCTCTGCTCAGGATGCCATGAAACCTAACCCCCTGTTGACACAAGCATTAGGCCCCAGGACTGTATAACAGGTCACTGACAGAAAGATATAAGATAGAGCTTCCAAATTGGGCTGGCCACACACAGGCAGGCACTGGAGTGGGCATGCTGCTGGCTCCCAGAGCCTGCATACCTGTGAAGGACACCCAATAGCTGAGGGACACCCATGGGCACAGCCCTCCTCGTCACTTTTTCTGTTGTGTCTTCTGGTAGGTTCAGTGGCTGATGCTGCTTGAGATTTTTCTGGGGCTTTTATTAGCTGTTTCCTTACCAGGCTTCAAAGGTTGGATTTCATTCTAAACACAGGAAAAATCCAGGGACCGCTGGACAGCTGTGTCCCTACAGCTGCTATTAAAAGAATGATAAAGGAGGAGTGCCAGAACCCATCCAATACTGGACGGGACTGGAAGTCTGAATGCCCACATATGAATTTCAGCATTTGAGCTCAAGTAAGTTAAACCTGCAGTGCTCTGCCAAGCAGCCTAATGTCAAGGACTGAAAGGGGACCCTCAGTAACTGGGAGCTCAGTGCTTTCTTTGGAAGCAGATCTCCTGAAGGCTGGTTCCTCCCTCTTCCAGCAACACCCTGATGCCCACATTTCATGTCAAGCATGAAATGGGAATGGATCTGTTACCATACACCAAGCATTTCTCCATCCGTGGGAGGCAAAGCAAAGACAAACAAGGAGGCTTGAGTCAACACAAGGGTTAATTTAAGAACTGAGCTTGCTTAAAATAAAAGTCGTCACCAATCAAAAAGAACAAGTAGCCATTGAAGAGAAAACTGTTGAGATTTATGGGACCCATTCTAGAGACATAAAAGGGGAGTCAATCATCATATGAAGTTTATTTTTTTAATAAGAGCTCCTCAAACATTCCCTCCACTTTTCATTGGCAGAAACGTAAGCTTGTGGCTGTGAAAAAGTTAAAAATTAGGGGTTTCCTAAGTGGGAGCAGAATGCATGGCTGCTCTGTATGACCCCGGCTATTCTAACAGCTACTGCTAATTCCCAGTGGAAGCATCAATAGCCTGTGAAATAGACTCCTTTCTTTTCTTGTACAAATTATTCCTTTATATTTCTGAACTTCTGAACCTCTAGGCTCAATAACAACTCCACAAGAAAGAAGGAAAATAATTGAGTGTTTATAACAACAGGCATCTTTTTTGATTATCATCCCAGGCTGTGGCACTTTCAGTTTAGGGAAGCCTTAGTCGTAGCCGCTCTGCAAAACCATTCAGAAACAGGATGAGGAGAGGGATGGGAAGGACATAGGAACTGTGGCCACTGGACGTTTTGAAAATTACCCAAACACATAGTTTTACTGTCTTCCACCTACTCCCTAAACTATAACCTACCCACTTATTACCTGTTTGAGTTATAGGCAGAAATTAAAACACTGCCCACTCTTGTGTGCTCCAGCCTCGCAGCCTGCAAATGAGCTGCAGCACATCAGAATGTGGGCCATAAAAAGTTGCAAAACAGAGCAAGACAAAAACCTTAACAACCCACCCACAGATGCAGGCAAAGAAAGAAACAAATCAAGAGAAAATAATAGGAATAAACTGTCTTTAGCCTCTTTCTTTTTCCAGTTGTAAATGGAAACCAATGCGACAATCCTGTAACAGTTGACAGAGTCTATTTATTTTTCTCTAGAAGATCTACAGTTGTTGGACTCCCCACTACCTCCCAAAAGACTTATATGGATTTCAATTAGAAAAGGCTAACACTAGGAAATGTGTTTACTCAATGGAAAATTGCAAAGCCGGGCTCAGGAAGCGCTCATCTTCCTCCAGCAGTCAGTTTAACAAGCATTAAATCACTGATTATTACGTTCTAGATAATTTGTTGCCCAGCATCATCACTTTGTTGATTAATATTATGATAACTCATGATAGTGATAGATTCACAATAGTAAACTCGGCAATTCATATTCTGAACTAGACCCCCAGCCAGGGCACAATCCTGTACCCTCTCAGGTCAGTGGTGCAGCACAACCTTTTTAAAGGAAGATTATGACAAACCTTACCATCAGATGAGCTCTGTAAGGCCCTGGCCCATAAAGCCCAGGAGCATTTCCTTGAAAAGGCTCAAGGAAGAGATGCCACCACCTACACTTTAGCAGAGCCCACCACTCAGAGACACATCTTTGCTTGACTGTCAGCGAGGAGAGTAAAAGTCTGCTTCACTGGAGCAGCTTCCTGTCAATAAATCTCATCTCAGACCAATACTGGCTTGGCTGAAATTGAGCTGAGTAAATCAGAGCTCAGCACCCTTGAGTTTTTCAAACATTTGCCTTTACAGCAGTTATTTACAGGTGATGTTTTCTGAGGTTTCTCACTGCTGTAATCTAGGTGTAACTCTTTCAAGATGATGGATGTGCACCAAGCAATGCTACTCCATCATTTACACCATGAAGTGAGGGACTCCTACTTTCTTTGCCTATACATTACAAAAATCCACTGAAGGGACAAATTGAGAAGGACCAAATTTAACAGTTTCTTACTGGCAGTGGAGACGTTTCCTTCAGACAGACATGTTTATTTAGACATCTTTCCTTTCTCCTTAGCGGGGGTTCTTAAATGAAGCTTCAGAAATCCCTGAGGCCAAGCTAAATCCCTGCTAAATTTGTTCCATAAAATGAGGTCCCCTGTGGTTGGAATATGTTGATGGTGTAGGGTTCGAGTGGCAGCCACCGCCTGCCGCTATCCCAACCACTGGCATTTAAATTGAAGTTCATTCATCACATGCTTATGGTCAGACCTAACCATAAATGAGACACTCCACAACTTTGTTCTAAAATATTTATTACTTCTGAGTTAACTACATTAAGATGGAAAATAGAATGCAAACCTGAAACCCAAAACAAGAAACAACATTTGCATCTCAGTAAAAGGCTGAGCAGGAGGGTTTTGGGCTACTGTTCCCATATGTACAGGAGGTGTAAAGGATCCCTCTCACCCCCATCCCTGGGCATTTATCCAGCAGGCAGTAAGTGAATGATTTCCATTATATTTCTTCACCCTTGAAAACAAAGTGTACAAGGCAGCGAAAGCCTGAAGGGATGAGAATGCACTTCTCCCCATGTTAGTTTTTCAACCTTCTTGTTCAAAACTACTAAATTTATTGCCTGTTCTTACAACAGGTGATGGACAGGGTACAGGTCTCCAAGCCATTATGTTGCTACAAGTCCTGCAAAAAGAGCTGATGAGCCAGAGATGATGTGAAGGGGAGGCTGAGCAGTAAACTCAGCCCCTAAGGAATCCATGAAGGATTCGATCCTAGAGATGCAAACCCTGGAGAAACAATGCTTCCCCTTGCTCTGCTCTGCACAGACAAGGTGTTTCGGCTTCAGCTGGGGCTAAAATAAAGGGTGGTCAGCCAAGTTTCTATCACAATCACACACAAAATTGTTGTGCTGTTCCAGCCCTAATTCATATGAGAGCTCTGCCAATGTGTTTCAGTCGTGACTTGCAGTGGAGTTAGAAAGAAAGTTTGTGCCCAGTGGTAAAGACACTGACTTGTGTTTAGAAGATGTGGGTTTGCTTTCCTGATGTGGGTTTGGATAAATCCCCTTTGCTAAGAGGAGAGTGAGACACAATGGGATTCCTTCTTTGAAGGAGAGACAGGAAGACAGAGATGAGTCACTTGGTAAAGCCTCATGAACCCAATGTCCCAAAGGAGTGTGAGGCATGGAGATGGGAAGAGCCAGTCATAGAGAGGAGCTGTCTCCAATTAGCATGGAATTTTCTGCCACAGCATTGCTGCTTTCCAGGCTAAAGCCTCAGACACTGCACAGTAATGGGTCCTCAAATGGCGAACATCTTATTCCTTCCAAGTACTCAAGTGGAGAAACCTTCACACCAACTTTTCCACTTCCAAGCTGAATGAGAAAACTCCCTTTACCAAGTATTTGAATCAGTTTTCCTCCTCATGACACATTAAAACAATAAGAAAAAGTCACAGCCATCATTTCTCCACCAGTAACAGTAAGGAAAGAACATTAAGGAAAAAAATCCAAACAGAAAAACACAACAAAAGTGGTTTGTTCCTCATGATATAAATTGTTCTTTTAAATTGAGTGGGCAAAAATCCACATAAGCGGGCCAGAGCAATAGGAAACTTCTGCATTTTGGTGCAATTTCTTTTAAAGTATATGGCAATCCTAAGATTGATTTCTATGGGTCTTGGATCAGGCCCACACAGAATTCAGCATTTTCCAGGTTAGAATGGAAGCGCTACAAAAACACCTTCCCATAGTTCATACCAGATTTTGGTTTCAGAAACGAGATTGAGAAGGTTTCAAACAATGCTGAAATTCCCTTACTGAAGTCCAAAAGGGAAAATGAAAAGGGGCTTGAACAATTCCAAGAGAAAAAGCCAGCAAAGCTGCTGAATCAGCTCTCCTTATGCTACAGACTGGATTTGTATAAGAGTTGTGTCCCTAAAACCAAACTATTTGCTACAGCCCACAACAGAAATTGAGATGCTTCATTTATTTTCAGTATTGCCTTCTCTCCAGGGTTTGTTCCCCTTAGACATTGTTTTTCTCTCTCTCACTTTTTTTCCCAGTTCCCTTTGGGCAACTAAATACAAACCTCATTTTTGTGATGCAGGGATGCCTCCTACCTCCTGAGGCTTTGTTCTTGGAGAGCTCTCATTCTTTCAGACTTCACTTCTGTGCAAGTTTTTTATTCCTTTTCTGTGCTGGCTTTGTGGGCTATGACTGAACATGTGAAGAGATTGACCCACAGGCTGCCTGTGTCACACTGGTTTCTGTCTCTCTGGGTGGGATTTTTGAGGAGCGCTCAGAGCTGGCCTCGCTGAGAGCTGAAGTTATCCAGAGTTTGGCTGAGAGGCAGCTGCTTGGATAAGACCATCAGAGACGTCTTTGGGACACTCTACTCATCCTGTTTCTCAATTCCAAGACACGCTTGTATAAAGGACACTATCGAAAACCCCAACCCACATAAACCCCACAACCAGTTGGAATTATCACTGCAACCACTCCTGAAAAGCATCAAAGATAAAACTTTGAAGGCAACTTCCCACAAACTTGTTAGCAGCCTTGTGCTGCTGTTTTCCTGCTTTCAAACTCAACCCCACAGGTGTCTCCACCCCTAGACCTTCAAACACCACAGGATATCTCGAACTCCTCAGTTTCAAACTGTATCATTGTGTTAACCTGGTACTAGAGACAGTGTCTGGCTGCAAACAGCACGGAATTAAACAATACATCACTGGCTGCCTGCAAAACCCTCCTTCCCTCCCTCCACCTCCCGCTCCTTCCAAGCACCACTTCTCCTTGACCTCATCGCAGCCAAGCTCGGCCGACTGGGGACACGCTGTCACACAGCACAGGGAGACCAGCCCCAGCCTGCCCTACACACCGGGCTTTTCCTGACTCCCTGACACTTTTCATCTGATGGATTTTGTAGTGGTCTTGTAAATGGGAATTAGTCATGCCTGGAGGGTCAAGGTTGTCAGACCTCATGCTGAAGTGCACATGTATTCCTGAAAGAAAAGCTAACAAAAGGGGATTCTGTGCCAGGCTAGGAGGGGAGGAAGATATCAACAAATTGACAGAAGACTGCTTCTGTGACTTTTCAGCCCGGCAAGGATCAGGCAGCAGGGCTGGGGGGTGGGAGGGAGAAAAGAAGAGGGAGAAGGGGAAAGTAAGGAAAGGGACGAAGGGGAAATTAAGAAAAGGGAAAGAGAAAGGGAAAGGGTGGGGGGGAAGACGAGGAGGAAAACAGAGGTGGGGAGGAGGGGAGCAGAGAGGAAAAGGGAAAAGAAGGAAGAAGGAAAAGGGAAAAAGGAAGAAGGTAAAAGGAACAAGTTCTACCACCACTCAGCGTATTGCATAATGTCAGGGAAAGAACTCTTACTTTGGCCATAGCTATCACATACCAGATAATAACTCAGGATCCTTTACAAATGAGGAAGGAATTAAAAGCACTGCAAGACGTGACGAGCTCAGACAGCCTGGATAAAATAATTCTCTGGTCTTGCAATAATACTCTTAGCACGAAATATAGATAAATGGGAGTGAACACAAAAATACAGCTAATGAAGTAACGATAGACTTGGCTGGTACAAGTCAGCCTAGATCAGCTAACAACAGTGAAAAGACTCAACAATGACAATTTTTCATCCTTCACAGCTTCTAATCAAGTGAGTTGCACCAATTCACATGGACTACAGTGAAACTCAGTGAAAAGGGTTTCTTGTAATGTGTGAGATGCAGGAGGCGTTGGGGGAAGCTGTTAAAAAATCCAAGTCTGAAACGGCTAAATTGGCAAGTAGTATGGCCCGACAGGAATGGATCAGAGGAGAAGTAGGGCCTGACATAAACAGTACATACATTTCAGGATGTTTATTTTGGCTTAGTACGATGCTGGTCCTATGGACTGAATGTCTGCTGAATCCACAATAAGCACCAAGGTGCAACAGGGGTAACACTGAGGGATATATTTCAAAAGCAAGCTCCTAATCCAAACTAAATGCTGATGTGGACACCTCCAAATTTATTCTCATGCTGGGACTAGGTTAAGTCCCACTATCGTTTATAAGCATTTTGGGGAGGGATGGGTTTGAAGTCTCACGCTAAGAACGAAAGCCACAGCTGAAGTTACTGTGATGCAGAAAGGTAGAGTGTCAGATAAAATGTAAATAGCTGTCCACATGCCAACCCTTAGCCTGCCACAACGGCACAGGGATGTAATAGGTTGACTTAATCATCATTTAAGAGCACTCAAGCAGCCTGTTAGGGAGCTCTGCAGGCAGGCAGGAATTGAGCTCCCAAAGGTCCCATATACCTGAACTCCTAGATGTTACTTTTGGGTGGGTTGCCAGTGCTGAAGGGAAAGATTAATATGAGAGATCCTGACCCTGCAATAAACACTTAACAATACTTCTTCCTATTAGGACTTAAACTTATAGTGGTTTATCTGCTGAACCACATCTGGTGGGTCCTCTCTGAGTGAAAGGATCAAATATGATCATGATGGAAGATACAAGAAGGTTTTCCAGATGGATGCCAGTTATTCACTTACAGACAGCAGGT
Organism: Cephalopterus ornatus; assembly: GCA_013396775.1. Lineage (NCBI taxonomy): Eukaryota > Metazoa > Chordata > Aves > Passeriformes > Cotingidae > Cephalopterus > Cephalopterus ornatus. The sequence goes on from VZRE01004190.1 coordinate 232,256, forward strand.
TGGAGAAACTCCTAAAACTGGAGAACTGTCCCACCTGGAGATCTCCTGCAGCCTTTGGGGAGGGCTACAATGCCCTCCCTGTACAAACGGTCCAGCAGAATCTCAGGGCTGACATACGGCACCAAGGAAACAGTAATAGGATACGAGTTCTTATCTAGTGAAGATACAGAACAAACCCAACACTGCAGAAGCTCAGGCTGTAAGGCGTTGTCTGTCTGTGGTGGTTCCATGACCTTCACTATCAGTGTTTCTCTCAGCGCCTTGCTGACACTGCTGCGAAGACCCTGGAGGCTTTGCTGGCCATGCTCAGTGCACAAATTATGGCCTGCAAGAATGAGCCCATTGCCATGTGTAAACTTCATCTGTCCCCTCCACCTTTAGAGCGACAATGTCAGGCTGAAAAGATGATTTAGGGTCCATTCTCAGAGAAGAGGGACATGCTTTAACCCATTTACCCAGAACCACACAGGAAGGCCATGGCAGCTCCTTCAGGATAGAACTGGCAAATCTTTAGTTTCATGGTACAGCAAACTACAGTCCCAATGTATCTGATTATTCATTTATTGTTGGTTTTTCTTGTGGAGGGGGATCTACCAGCTTCATCCTAGGAGAGACTGACACTTCACTGGGAGAGATGTTGCATATTATCTACAGAATGGGAGGATGAGGCAGAAAGGGTTTTCAAGGAGGCGGCAAAGCTATGCAGGGGCTTGATGCTTCTGTGATAACAGTAGGGTACTCGGCTGTCTGAGGTTGCTTTGAACACCTTCCTAGTCAAGAACCACCCAAAGAGCTGTCAGAAAAAAGGTGTTGTATCCTGAGAGAAATCCCAGTCCTCTGACACTTGCTTTCATGTTGATATGAACCCAAAAAAGTTGAAAGAGCAAAATTTTCAACTCCCAGGTGTGACAAAACAGAGAACATCACTTTCTCGAGTGGCAACAAAAGGGGAAACTTCAAAACAATCTCCTGACAGCTCTCACACAGATCTTCCCTGGACAAGCAGCATTGCTGTGTTTCCTGGATCATTACTTTCACCCTGGAAAAATTTCTGCCTAATCTAAAACCAGCTCCAACAAACAGACACAACACTCTGAAAGGGGGAGAACCAGGGCACACATGGGACCCTTGCAATCAGAACAATAACCAGCTGTTACCTGCTATGCCAGAAAGCACCACCCTGCCCTGCTGAGGTGTCATACTCCCCTTCCTCTGCTCACAACCAGACAGAAAAACCTCTGCGGGCCAAGCAATAATCCCAAGCAGAAAGACCTTAAATGCAAAAGGGCCCACCTGTGCCTATAAATTATATTGAGGCAAAGTCACTTGTGCTTATCAGTGCTGATAGTCAGAAGTGCAACAGTCGTCCCTGAATGGCACAAGTGTTCCTGCTTCAGTCACAAAGACATCCTTTCCCTGCATTTTATTTTATTTATGGGTATGCTTTTATTTTAATAGCCCTTTTTTAAGACTGTAGGCTAAGATGGCCTTGCTTCCCCAGGGGTCTCACTAAAAGCCAAACTGCACCCGACTCACCAGTGTAACTTAAAAAGTTAAGCAGTGGTTAGGGACAAGCCACCTCATTCTTTCCAGCCCTGGAATCTTAGTGCATATGAATTTTGGATACTGCTGCAAAAGTGGCACATTACAAATTAGCAACAGTTTAGTTTATTAGTCCCCAAGTGGATTTATTTATGGCACAGAATATATTGCTGTAGGTTCCCTGAGACCGGGACTGTGACGTCACTGAAATTAAAGGGGATTTCATGTGGAAGACTGTGCCAAAATGGACTTACTCCTATTGTGCTTTCAACATGTGGTATTGTTTTACTATACACTTTTTGAGCTTGATGCCTTCACACCTTACAAAGATCTGTTGCAGCAGCTGATGGTGGATTCTGCTGAGGTTTCTGCCACAGGCATGGAGGGAGCCAAATATAACGAGAACCCGGATCCTTCAGCCCTCCATCCACTTCTTCAGAGAACAGGCCACATGCTTCAAACTCTCAGACAAAAATATGGTGGAACCACTTTTTGCTTCACCTAGCTCCTTCTTGAGGCAAGAGGAGCAGACTCCTTCCTAAGCCATGTGAGCACACACAGGAATCACCCCACACACACACTTGGTTTTGTACTTTAGACTCCCATCCTTAGAGAGACACCAGCACCATCTGCTATTCACAGCAAGGATTCAGGACTTCTGGTGCCCTTGACTGCTCAGAAACAATAGGGACACATAGGTTTGTAAAGTGAGGCAGAGGAAAAGAGGCTTCCATCCAGGGACTTAGCTTAGGCAATCTCTAAGCTACAGTTTCTCTAAGCTACTATTCATCCCCTCTCATTAGAGCAATGAAAAAAATCCCTTCGCTTTTACAGCTGGGGAAACTGAGGCACAAAACTCTGCATATGCAGCACTTCTCATCGTCTCAGTGAAACCATGTTGCTGATTAAGCAGGATGTTCAGAGGCTGTCTTCACAAAGTTTAGTTTCCCTGAATTTTCTAAATGAGGGAACAGCCAAATTACAATCCCATTTCCCCCAAAACTACAACATGCAGTTCCAACATCCAAGAATCAGAAGAGGGTCCTTCACCATCATGACACTTACACCCAGTACCAGAACCTGCTCTGGAGAGTTAGGAGCCCCTCAAGCAGATTAACCTCTGAGCACAGCTTCTGAGCATTGCAGAGATAGGAAGCAGGAGCCGAGGAGCTCCACCCCCTTCATTCCCACGCCACATTAATGCGACGTTTTCTATGAGTTAGATCAGCCCTATGCTTACCCTGAAAGAAATATGCCAATATACAAACTTTCAGTAGCTGGTGCAATTGGATGGTACACCTTCTTTTCAAGGAACTGGCAAAGGACGACTCATCAACACAGCATCTCTGTGTCTGGGATAGAAAGTAACAGCTGCAGGATTCACATCTGACACCCTTCATCTTAGCGTCTTCCCTCTGAGCTGCTCGCGTAAGAGGCTTTACTCCTTAGCAGGATGCTACTGTTTATCCCAGCTGTGGCTTGGCCCTTCAGCAAGGCAGGTGTCACTTCCCCATCCAACAGAAGGAAAAATTGCTGTGCTGCAGAGCTAAGTGAGTCTTCCAAGGCCACACACCGAGCAAATGGCAGCACCAGGACTAGAAATCAGGAATCCCAAGTGCCTCACCACAAACACAATCCACTGAGACCACAGCTGCCTGACACAGCCAATGCCCACTCTCCCAGACTGTAATACAGTAAGTAAAAAAGCACAGTTTGGTTTTACTGCTGGCTGGCCTTGCTGGACCAGCTCCTGACTCCTGGGGAGGGAGCAGAGAGGACATCAATGTTTGCAGGGGCAAGAGGGATGGTGCCATCCCCAGGTGGCAGCATCCCGAATTTGCCCCACAGCCATCGCTGCCTCTGCATGGGTCCCCCAGCAGAAAAAATACAGGGATGCGTAATGATGGGAGAACATCAAATTTACATCCCTTTGTAGGCTTTCCTGCAGAGGTGAGCTTTGTATGAGACTGGCTAATGTGAATTTCTATTGCTGAAGATTCTTGAGCAGGAGGGAAGGTGAAGGTTTTACTTCTTCCTTTGCTCTCTCTCCTCAGTGTGGGTGAAACCAATGTCAATATGACTTTCTCCCAAGGAAATAAAACCTTCTCAGAGCTCCCTCACCCACTGATGAACTGCAGAAAAATTAAAGGAAAAATGACTTGAACAGCAGAAGGTGGCTTGCATTGTGTGTGCCAGGGCTTGGGCGGTGCAGCAAGGCTTGGTTCTTCTCCATGGACAGATTTCAGGGACAGGATCTTGGTCATAAGATGTTACTCATAAGATTTCAGGCCAAGTCATGACAAAGTTCACACAACCTGTTACTTTCTGCCAGGGAACAGCAGGCGACAAGACCTGACTGAAATTTTTGGCTTCATCCCCTCCCACATGAATCAACTGGATGCACTGAATTCAGCAGAGTTGCCTCCGTACAGGCCCTCACATCATCCTCCTTTGGTTTTGAAACAACCTTTGGCATTATTTACTACATCTGTTTCTAGTGCCAAGGCCAAGATACTGATTACCAGATTGCTAATTTTAATTACTACCTGGCATGTAGAAAACAAAACCAGCTACATGTGCCATCACCCTGAGGAGAAGAAAAAAAAAAATCAAAACTAAACAACAAAACGGAGAACATTGTGCTGGAAGAGAAATCCAACCTCCCTCTAACAAAACAGTTTCTGCGGCATTCCTCCCTTCCTGTGTTTGTGTTTCTCTTTTTCCTAAGGGCTATAAAATTTAGCATACTAGGAATTGTGGGCTGCTTTATGGAGCAAGCGGTTGGGTTTGCTAGAAGAAGTTGGCTTGAAAGGGGTACTTCTTCCTGATGGCTTCCTGGCTGCCCTAACTAGCTTGACACCTGCAAATTATTGATCTCTTCCCAGAACACATGCCAGTCAAAACCAGCAAACCTAATTCCTCTGAAAATTTGTGCCTGAACATGCAGTTCTCTCTGCGGAGAGGAACACAAAAACAAAGCTCTGCAACCTTCAGCACCTGCCAAGGAACATCAATTTGACCTTTTCTCAATTATTTGAACCAACTCTCATTGTTCCTTACCCACCTCTAGTTCGTGACTTCTTTGTTGCTTCGGGAATTGGAAGATGGCCTCTTTTTTCCCTAGTTTTTTGTCAGCTGAGAAGAAGAAAGTTGTCATCTGAAAATCCACAGTGTCCTGTTTTGTTTCACTGAGGTGGGTAGACTCACACCCTGGAAAAATCAAAAACTTCTTGCAACCCGATAAATAACGTGTCTTTGGGGTTTGCCTTCAGCTGACCTGTTTCTGGCCCTTTTGTCCACTTGCACAGCCCTTTCCAGTCTGTCTTGATTATGAACTGACTTCAAAAAATCACTGCTGTTTGCCCCCCCAGTCTCCAAAACTGCAAAGCTATAATGTAGTTCTGCCTGGCTCCTCAGCCCCACTGTTCACCTCTTTTGTGGCACTTTGTAAGGCAAAAGGAACAGGCAACACCAGACCACTGCTTGCAGAACACAAGGGCTTTGCTTGTTTGGGGGTTTTTTTTTTCAGCCAGACACGGACCAAATGGATTTGAATTCTAATTCCAGCGCCAAGCATGTTGTGTTTTTCCAGCTTTTATAATCTGTTCACCTGGAGGGCTTTTTCTCCAGCATCATTTTATTGTATGTTCTCCCTCCACAATGCAAGGAAATGACAGTTCTGCTCAGGCAGAGACCAAGCACGTAGCCTGTCTTCATTCCAAATTGAGAACAACAAAAGCCAGTTTTCCAAATTTCTCCTGGCACAAAACTTGGGAAATAACAAGAAACACAACAACAAACAATGCATTTTGAACCTGCTGAAGCATTTCATTTCAGTAACAGCAAAATTGTTTCCTTTACCATTGATAGACTAAGGAATATAACAGATGAAGGTATTCTATGTCAAAAAGAAAAAATCAGTCAAATGAATAAAGCTAAATTGTATCAAAGCATTAGTGAAATGAAATATTAAGTCATTAACTTGCCACCAAAACCAACACAGGCCAGTGAATCACACTCAATGTCAGTGTCTGTGCTTTATTTTTAAGAAAAACTATTCAGTCAGAATTTAATTGATAAATTTTCATCACTTCTCAGATTGCACTGATGTTGACTTATTTGTGCCTTATGAAAGAGTGCTGGTGTTAATCTTCTTCAACATTGCAAAACTACATGGAGGGTTTATAAGCAGGACAAGTTTTGTTGGATGATGTACCATCTCTTCACAACAGCTGCAGTACTTTGAAAAAACAAGGAAAACATTTGGGTACCCATGCTTTTCCTTGGAGACCGTGTTTCCTCCCTCCCAGACTCATAGATTTAAGGTCAGAAGTGACTACCAGATTATTTGATCTGACCTTTCCTAGATGCTTAAACCTGAAATAACATAAACATAAAATATCACAGATTCTCAGACTGATTGCATTGTTTCAATACAGTCTTGTATTGAAGGCCAACCCCGCCAAGAAGATACAGAGTATGTCTCTTCCAGGAAGGCACTGGGTTGAATGCCAAAGTCTAAAACTCAGCAGGAGATTGAGAACCCAGCCCTGCCTTTGGTAATTTGTGTCAGAGCTGGCTGTCAGAAGCAGTGGCCTTCTTTTAATAAGAGTTTCCCCAACATCTGTCCCCTGCTGCTGGTGGTAGTCATGTCGCTCTTGGGTACACCCAAGTTCCATGTAGTATGCAGTACTTGCACCCGGTCATGGAATCAAGCTGCCTCCTCGCCTCCAACTCTGCATGCTGAACAGATGGAGATCTTTGTGTCTACCAGTGTAAGAAATTTTCCCGAGTTTCAGTTGTTTCTGCACATCTCCTTTTTGCCACCTTCAGATGTTCAACCTCCCTTTTTTCAACAGGGATGAAAGATGTTGGAAAACCCTTCCAGTGAAAGTCACAACTCTAGGTAAGTCACATGACATCCTGCTAGTCCTTGGCACAAGGGGCAGTTTCATCTCTAGAGCAGGTTTTTGACAACCCTGCAATAATAATGTCCTATAAGACCCTTTGTCACGATTCCATAGAGATTATGAACTAATTATTCCTCTAAACTGGAAGACATAATTAGTTACCTATTAAGTAGCACTTAAGTCTTCTGGTTCAAACCTTGTTTGAAGGTGGCGACTGAGGTTCATCACAGAGCAGTCGGTCAACACCACTGCTCATTATCTACAACATTGGGATTCCCTTCACCTCCTTTCCCAGACACAAGTTTCACTGGAGAGAGACTGGGGATGTTAGTTAAGTAGTTGTATTGAGTTGAACGGGGCTACTTGGATGATGGAGGAATGACAGAATCAGTCATCAAACTGGCAAAATTCCCACTGGTGGCATAAAAATGTCAGGACTATATCATACTGTAAATGTCACTCCTTTCTGCCAACGAATTTTTATTTGCATTGTTTCTGTATAAATATTCTTTTCTAAAAATGTCAGCGAGAAATGCCAGTTAGTTTCTGACAACGATGACAAAGAGAAGATACATGGGAAGCTAAGTACTAGAGTTTCCCATAAAATCGTAGGGGATTTTTATAGTGGAAAATATTGCACTTTTGTTGAAAAATCCCTAATCCTTTGGCCACTCGCCAAAGTCTGTTGGAATGAACAATATTAGGTTTGGCCAATGGGTGTTCAATATGGATCCAGCTTCTCACAGAAAACAGACAGATTTGGGTAAAGAGAGAAAACCCCAAGAAATTATATTGTCAGGCACTCAGATGATCACCATAAAAGTTCTGATAGGATTTTTTAAAAGAGCTGTATTGAATATGTCACTGCTACTGATACTAACGCCAATGAACTCACTCCACCATAAAGCATTTAGCACATAGAACACCAAGGATCTTTTCTAATCTATAATTCAGCCTGGCATTCTGCTGATGAGGATTTTCCAGGGAAGGCTGTAATCTACACTGCTTTGCTCTAATGTTCCTGATTTATATATATATTATATATATATATACACATCTCTCTCTTTATATATCTGTCTGCATATATATTACATATATTTATATACTTTGAAGTGTTTGATTTCATTTATTATTTATAAAGAAGTGTTCCAGAAACTGTTTAATGTGCTTATAAAATTTTCATTGAGGATTTCCCTGCTTTTATAAGGAACTATGTATGACATTAGCACTTTAAAGACTAAAAGAAAGCTTTATGAAGAGCTGGATCATCCCCAATCACTGCAAAGTCTAAACTACAAAGCTTCCAGTAATACCTACCTGTGGTAATTAAAGATGAAAACCTAGATTTACAGAACTTTTAAAAATTAACTTTATTCTTAACTCAAATTGTCTTATTCTGAGAAAAATTAGCATGTTTCTGATGATTTTTTAAATCATAAAGCCTCATTTTCTGCCTACACTGATGAAAAATTAGTGTGGCATTAGCCATGTGCCAATGGATTCCTGCCACTAAGAGTGAGCTGTGCTATTTGAGTTGCTATATAGGTTCCACACAGCAAGAAGCAAAAGTTGTATCAAGCCCTACAATGCCACACAATGTCTGTGGTGTGTGATACTCCAACCAAAAAAGAGAGCTTACGTAAATTGAATACTGCTTGTCATATTTATGGAAATCCAAACACAGGAAGAAAATTCTTTAAGACATATCTGTTTCTTTCATAGCTACACACTAAACCGGGTAGAAATGAAAAAACTTTAAACTGTATTTATGTAAGACTTAATCTCTAAGATCTTTCTTTTTGCCCTCTTCCATTAGGGCTAAGAGCAGATGACAGTAATGTAGCCTAAAGATCAGGTGGGCAGAAGCAGCCAGAAGAAGCCTTTCATGGCCCCAGAAGCCCCATATAATTCATCCTTACAAGTCTTGGCATCATGTAAGGAGCTATTCTGGAAACAAGCTCCTGCGAAGTATAATCCAACGTGTGAAAGTATCTCAGCCCCTATGAGGAAAACAACTGCTCCTAGATTTTACCCAAGCACGGATCTAAAAGTCAACAGACAGGGATTATACTCAAAAACCCTCTCGGCTCCTCAAAAGCTCCAGTATTGTCTTTGAAATTCCGCCATTTCTTTGGAAAAGGGTGCACAACTCTGTTCAGCTCAGTCTCAGTAGCACCTCTTAAAGTACTCTAGCTCCTAGGAAAAGCATGCTTCACCTTCCAGAAACGCAGTCCCTACTTTATTTCAGGCTCTGAATCTGACAAAAGTAGGATGCCTACACTTCCCATGGCAGGGGAGGCACCGCGCCCTGGCTGCGACGCTGCTGTGCACAAGGAAAACTCGAGCACACGGGATCACTCCCCACCTTGAGGTTCCTCTAGAGCCCGCCCCATGTGAAAACGAAACAGAGCTGAATGTCCCACTGAGGAAAGGTAACTCTGACAAGGTGAGAGCTTAAATTCCCCCTCCTGGTAAAGCCGTGCTGTCCACACCTGCCGATTAGGCTGGAGGCACACTGCGATGCCATATTCCCTCGGCGTGCACGGCTGCCAGGCTTTGACACGACCGTGCTCCAAAACCAACTCTTCATCAAAGATGTCTTACATTCAGCTGAAATCAAAGAGCCTCAACAGATGTCTCTAAATATATTTCCTCCTTGTAATGATGGCAAATAAAAGCAGTGTCCTCTAACACGTTCTGCACAGCATCTGTAATGCTAGTGCCGCAAAGGGAAATCAAAAGAAATGGGGTAGGATGTTATGTATGCTCTGTGCTCGGAGAGTATTTTAAACTCCCTTAGCCTCTGTAATGAAAACCACACTGTCTGAAAGTGAAACACTGCTGATTGTTAACTGTAGGTCTGTTGGAAATAAAGTGAGGGACACAGGGAAAGGGAATTTCACGTAAATCTAATTTCTTCTGTGTCAAACAGCGCTACTGTATTTCCTTCCATCTGCAAGGATACCCTGTGAAATGTGGATGAATGTTATTACAGTCTGCAATAAGCAGAGTTCAAAGAGGTTCAGATTTGGATTCGGCAGTTCAGAAGTTTCTTCACACTTTCTTCAAACAACCCAGAAAAAAAAATCTCAAGTTTTGACTTGCCAATCTTATATAAAAACTTCTACATGAATCAGGTTGCTATGCAAAATAGGTAGGATTTAAGCAAATATTTATATATTTTGCTTTTTCAGCAGAACTAAACTAGATTATTTTGTGGGTAGGATACTGACTGGGATGAAAGCGAGCGCTACATCACAGTTCCCGGTTCTGTCTGTGGCTCCCTGCACGACTTTGGGCAAGTTATTGCTTCTCTTTGTGCTCCATCCCCTTTCTGTAAAACAAAGAGCCTACTTTTCCTCCACTCTTTCTTTTCCCTAGCTAGATAGAAGTAGCCTGTGCTGTGTGAGCGATCAGTAGGAACCAATGGGGATAGTGGGCTGGGGGGCTCTGATGGCTGCTGGGACCTCTTGGTGCCATTGTGATGGACATCAGTAACAGGAACTGCCAAAGAACAGCTCTTTGTAACAATTTCCCCCCAGTTCTGATTCTCTGAGGAGATAAGCGAAGGCGAAAGCTTATGTTCACTATGCCTAATTGAACATCCAAATTAAAGGTTGAAATGGGCTATTAGTTCCTGAAATATGGGCTTTTCTGCCCATCTCTAACAGACTGTGCTTCAGTTCCCCTGTGATGCTGTTGGATGCTCTGGACAATAAGGCTGCACCCACACCCAACAACTCTTGGCTCCTTGTCCTCCTTGTCTCATCTTCTCCCCGGATGCCCAGTGGCAAAGTCCAAATAAACACCCCAAAAGGTGCATTTACAAAACTCAAAGCCAGACTCTGATGTACCTCCTGGAGCCTCCTTCCTCTTAATGTCCTCATCAGCTTCCCAGACTCCTTCCCACAACACAGCCCTGGCCCTGAAAGTGGGGTAGCTGGTAGATGTCTTAGTGGTAGAAGAAACTACTCAAGGCTCTGCCTCCCTGAGAAAGCTTGGCTGACAGAAGAGAGGATTGTGGAGCCAGCCTCCTGTCCTTGCTCCCTGACCTCACAGGTCCCAACAGCCCCAGTTTTGGCTGTGGCTCCCAGTACACCTTTTCTTTTCCTACATCCCAAAGCCCTCACCTTGGACATTGGACCCACTCACCTCCTGAGTTCCCTCCAGGGACCATTAACTTTGCTTTCAGTTATTACTTTCTTTGTCAGACGGGTGGAATAAAGACCCCTAACACATACACAGATCTGTTCAGTCCTGAAGGGATTTGTAGCTCCCTGCTCAGTCTTGAAGGGACCAACATATCCCATTACAAAGTCCCAGACTAAATTCACTCCCAACAAAAAGCCATCTCCCTTTGGACGGGTAAAGTCTACCTTTTGAAATGTCCACATGTTGTCTCAGCAACTCTCCTTTATGGCTGTTTACATTGGATAAGAAGTGGAACACAAAGCAACATTCAGACGAAGAAAGTGCTCAGAAGTAGTAAAATACAGTGTTATCTATTTTTTTAGCTGAATAAATTGAGCTTGCTTTGCATTATTGCTGGCTGTCTTAGCCCAGCTCTGAAAGTGAGAAAGAGAAAGGGAATCTTGAAAGGCAACTCCCAGGAGGACACTAATATTTTTAATAGTTTGTGGGTTATGAAACAAATCTGTGTTAGCAGTATTATATATCTCAGCCTGAACCACTGGGGTGTTTCCAGGCTCTTTAATGAAACTAAAGCACTAACACAGTATTGCCAAGAAAGTAGATTTATTCACAAAGAAATGTTTGCTAGCAGAAATGAAAGCACAGGCATGAGAGGGGCTGTAGAATACTAATGCATGGTCTTGTCACTCACATTGTCCCTTATCACACCAGCTGAACTCTGGCATCGCTGCTGGATCACCTTTTCCCCCTTTTTCTGCCATCCAATCTTGCCTTTTCCCTGATTTTTGGGGCCCACAGCACAGCAACGCATCAACATGGGCCGAAACCTATGCTAAGAGCAAAACTTGATCTATAGCCGAGGAGAGCTGAGCATAAAAAGAAAAAAACATACACAAACACTAGGGACTTTTTTTTCATTTTACAGTGTGAAATAGGACCCAAACTAATCAATGGAGCTCAGTGGGAGTGCATAATTATTAATAGGCCCTACATGGGGCCTCAGAAAATATGCAGTTCTCTTGGAAGTTTAAAAGGTCACTGTGAATAACTAAAACATACTTTTCTTGGTAGTTACTATGTAGTAAAAAAATAATTCATAAGGAAATCAGTTTAGGAAAAAAAAAATTCTCATGTTCTAGCAGGGTGGTTTAGAAGTCATTCCTATGTCTTCCATGTATCTTTTCTGGCAGGTTAATGGGCCATGTTTTATTCTCTGCCTTACTTCCTAAAGCTCACAAAGCCCAGTCCTTTTTCACTGTTTGTTATTCCAGAACTCAACTGCATGCTGCCCAGCCGAGAGAGAGAATGAAAAATGGAGTGCCCCCTGGAACAGCCCACAGTGGCGGAGAGCAAGGCCAGATGAACACCTACCTCTTTATGGTGCTACTGGTCAGCCTCATTTGCTAATTACACAGCAGCCTGAGGGGCCTGGGTATGCACGTGCTACTTGTCAGACTGAGATCTGGCGGAGTGAAAACTGAGGACATGATGGGCATCTTTAGGAGTTCAGACCTTTGAAGGAGCTCTGTTTCGTGGCTAGGCATCAGCAGACATTTCAATGAGAAATGCTGAACAAACCCCGCATCCTCCTCCTAACAGTGTGTGTTGAATGCTGGCACCAAAGAGTTCTGCTCTTTCAAGAAACCCTGTGAGGTTGTAATCAAACAGCAGGAGACCCTGGCAGCGCTCCCGGGACACACATCAGGCACACAAGGGGACCGGTACGAGAAAAGACTCCTGGCAAGATGGATGATGACACGTAAGCCGGGATCCCACACTGAATGGCTTAAACAAGCAGCAAGGTGGCGATTACAGCAAGGGTCCTGATCGAAGCAACAGCTGCTGGCACCAGGCAGAGCCCAGGCAAGAGCTGCCTGGAAACAAGCCAACGCTAGGAGAACGTTCTCCAGGACTATGCAGCCCAGGTAAAAACCACCTCTGGGAAAAAGACTGGCATGACCTTACTCACAGGGCATGGAGGCCAGGTCCAACCTCAGGACAGGGACAGCTTTCTCACTCACTTTTCACATGAATCACCTTCAGGCATCCTCACACCATTTTCTGAATTCAATGAGTGATGTTGGAATACAACATACAGAGTTCAGCACAAGTGAATTCTGAATTTACATTAATTTCGAACAACAGCAGAAACAGCCTGAGGGGATGGTGGATGATGTCGTGTAAGACGGACAAAACAAGTTTACCCTTCCCACAAATGACAGCTGAGTTGTGTGATACATAGAGGGCTGCCCCTACACATGGACACCGAACACGTGGGCAGTGAACACAACCCCACAGTGCGGCGGTGGATCACAGAGCCAGTACGGGCTGGGAGGCTGAGCCAACAGTCTCAAGGAGTCTCAGTCTGAGCTCAGGGAGAACCATCCAGAATTATTTAATACAAGCACGACCTTCATCTGAGTTAGGTGCACGCTGTCAGAGGGTGGGGACAATGTCTGTGTATCTGCCTGTACATGTACTTCTGGCCACTGGAAGCTGAACTAGCCAGATCCTTGCCCAGACCTAGTATGATAATTTTTATCTTGTGTTACGTTATCAGGTCTGTCAAACAGGGTCCGTAGGGGCATCCAGCAAACACTGTGACTCAGTGCAGAAATACCCACCAACTGGCCAGGTTGCAGTCTGAGCACTTTTCTCAGGAATGAAGTCATTTTATTACTATGCTCTACCCAGGCATGTGCAGCGTCTGGTTAATATATTTCTGGGTAGTTCCTAGCTCTCCAAACACTCCAGCCCTGCCATACTGCAACACACACAAAAGGCAAACTTTCCATCACTTCGCTTGGGTACCTGTTCCAGGCACTTACAGACCTGGTTAGGAAAATTTTCCAAGGAGCTAGCCTGCATTTTCCCATGCTTAATTTAGTTATTGGAATGTCTGCCATTTATATGTGTTCTCCTTGGCTCCTGCACAGGTCAGCTACTATAAATCAGGCCGGTATCACTGCCTGTAATGGAGCTACAGTAACTTACAACAGCTGAGTATCTGGTTTATGAATGCAGTTCCCAGAGCTTCATGTTAAATACAGCCCAAGGCTGGAGCATTTAAAGAAAATGAAGAGGTTATGAAAGGTACATATGCGTCTTCCAGTTCCATACTGTTTGTCCCAGATACTTATTAGGTGATGAAAGGATAAATAAACAGACCCCAGGCCTGGTGATGTCAGACACTGTTTTTGCCAGTGATATTTTCTGTGTAAAAGGAGGGCATGCGAAGCAAATGAAGCAACAGGTGAGAGCAAATGTTTGGCTGCCAAACTTGGCCACAGATAAAACATGATGAAGATATTAAGCCTGTGGACTGGAATGTGAGTGGAAGAATACCTGGGGAGGGAAAGGAAATCACCATGGCCATTGAGAGCCCTGCCTGAGTACCTGATGGCAGCTAATGAGGCAAGGAAATTCACTTCTGAAGCCACATCAAGCAGGATCCTTAAAGCCCTGATCCCATCTGGTGAGGCAAGGAATTTACTTCACAAATTCATTTTGCTGTGTTCTTCCCTGATCCTGCTCTTCTTCAATTCTGTGTAGACACATCCAAGTCAGGGTGCACATTACAGGAGCTTCATATTCTTCATTCAAAACCTTTTTCTTCCAGCAGCAACAAAAAGTAAAACGGAGCAGATTACTTCTCCCTGAAATGGAAACCGCATGGAGAGCATCTCCATCTGATAGAGTTTTGGTAGGGCTTGGTTTTGCTTTGGGGGAAGGTGTGGTTTTGAGATACTCGAAACAAGCATTTTGTATTTCTTGAAACAAAACACTTTTCAAACTAAAATACTTCCCAGTCTGGGATAAGGACCTGGTATAAGGCACCACTGCACATTTGTGTGCCAGCTCTGCTCCCCGGCCCAGCAAAACACTCAGTACCAGGACACCGTGGTCCAGGTGTCAGAAGTCCAGACCTTCACAACCCCACCAAGCCTGACTTGACACCACCACTCTGGGAACGTTCCCTTGAAAACAAGATAAAAGCATAAACCCCACGAGCTGTGCCAGCAGGATCTGAAATCAGCTGCAGGATTTGACACAGCGAACTTGACCCAGGAGAGACTCCAGCTGGCAGCTCTGCCCATCCGCAGGAGGGAGCCTTCTGCTCCCTCCCTAGCCATGGATTAGAGAGGGAAACGAAATGACCAAAGCAGGCCAGACGTCTCTGCAGTGGGCAGGGCAAGTCCCATGGGAACTGAAAAAACGGTGCAAACTTGCATCAAGCGCAGTGAGAAACGTTTTCAGAATTTACTATGTATTAATTAGACAGCAAGTTGACATATCTCTGGCTAAAACAACTCCACAAGTATTTACCAGCTGAGGTCCAGGAAGACAGGGGCCAGAAAGAAACCTAAAAGATTTTAAAAAAATTTAGCTAAGTGGGGTTGTGGCAAATTGCCCTGCTGAGCTCCTCTGAGCAGAAGCTCCTTCTCTTTTCTCTCCCATGCACAGCTCCCCACCACTGACAGAGGTGCAAAGGACAACCTGTGACAGCCTAGAATGATACCAAATAGGGAGAAGAGACCCTTACACTTGTGACCAAGAAGGAAAATGTTCATACGTGTGGTTAAAACACCTTCCAGCTCTTTGGTTACTCGGGTACCTCACATTTTGGGAATGAAAAAAGGGAGCAGGACAGCACTCCTCACTAGAATCAAACAGAAACAAAATCAACTCTTTCTTCCCTATTAAAGGAATGTCACCAGTGATTTCCCTTCCTAACTTACTACTTCTGTCATTGTCAGATTATAGAGACAGCATCTGGCAAACTTTGCTTAGGAATTTCCCAGGAAAGAAAATGCCAAAGCTACTTTGGCAAATGTTACCACAAACATTCTCCTATGTTTTAATAAGGATAAGAATAAAATGCTCTTTTCTAAATCAGATGACTTTGTTTCAAAAGGCAAGTGGGAGTCTAATGTAGAGCTACTTATTTTCAGGCATCAAGCAAAACTCCCACAATAATCTTATTATTTACATTACATCATTTATGTTATATTGCCGGATATTATCTGCAGTTTTCCCTCTCCCTTTTCTTGATTCCAAAAAGGACTTTAATGATGGTGAAAAAAATTTAAGTGTTTATTGACAGATGGAGTATAAGCAATAGAAGCACACATGATGCTGTCTCCATATTTACATTCTTGGCAAAGGAACTGGGTTTCTGCGTGGCTTGGACCCACTACCTAGGGACACATTTTCTGTTGGGGTTTCCCAGCCAGCCTAGTGTAGGTGGGCTTCTGGGGTCACCAATGTGACTTACAGCACAGCCCTAACGTGAGCATGGTAGGATGAGATGGGAATGATGCTCCCATGGCGCCGATGGAGAGGGCAGGGATGCCAGCAGCAAGCACACGTTCACAGCCTGGCCTTCACCACTGCCAGTCCCAGGATATTTAAAAGCTCCGTCTCTTGATACATTTAAACAGCTACATGCGATTCTTTGCAAAGAGGGTGATAAATTATAAATGCTGATTGATTTACGACATCAAGGTAGCAGCGAGTGATTTCCCCCAGAGCAGCTGCCGAAACACCAGCAGAGCCACAGAAAGGCACACATCTTTGGAAGGTGGCAGAGCACCAGAGGCTCCTTTTCCAGAGCTATTTCAGTCTCCTGATGACTGTATAATAGAGGTAGAACCAAAGTCATCTGCTTTCCTATTTTATGCAAGGTGACTAAGAAAGTCTTATTTGGTTTGAATAGATTTCAAAAGTGTGCACATATTTTTATATACATACATACACACACATATATATATATATGAATAAGCCTCTTTCATAAGAACGACTTCATGAATATTTCATGGCTTGCCCCTTGGGTTTGTAGGTATCTGGTTTGCAGGCTTTGCTAAGTACAATTTACTGCCACCTGGGCTCTGGAACAGAAGATTTCCACTGTGTTCTGCCATGTTCATCAGCAGCCACAATGTAAGGGATACCAGGATGCCAGCAATCCCCATCATTCTGTCCAGTGATACGAGAGCTACCTTCAGTTGTTTTTGAAGCAATCAGGTCACAAAATAAGCCCCGAAGTTTTGCAGCCCAGTTAGCTACAAGTCAGCGTTGCCCTGGCTGATTTTTAAATAATGCTTTCTTTAACCCTGGTACTTGCAAGATGCTGTTCAAAGGGAAAGAAAAGTACAGAGTCACTCATGGAATTCATCTCTCATCACATCGCACCACTTTCCACATATTTTTCAAAAATGTAAGCTTGGATGGCCAGGCCAGTTTGCTGTCACGTCTCCCCCTTGCAACTCCTGACAGTCAGATGTTCTTGCTTACTTTAGGGTTTGATTTATTGTCTGTAATTAGGCTAAAAATGGATACTTTAAAAAATACAAAGGAAATCTGCGATTAGTTGTAAATTGGAAGCAAAAACAGAGACAGGAGGAGTGATTTCTTTATCCGACTTGCCAGGCACAAACCCTTTTCATCTCTGTGAACCTGTCAGAGGGCTCTATCTCCTCATGTAAGGGGGGCTCCTCTTCCTGAGCATCCCATTAAGATGAACGAATTCCAGTTCAAACCATCACGAACTGAACTTTCTGCTAATCACTGCCCTCACTGGAAACACCTTCAGCTCTAAGCACCTCATTCAAAACACTGCACAAAGTCGGTGGTTTTGACAGGGCTTGGAATCTGCAGAAGTCCGGGTCTCAAGTGCTGATGAGAACAGCCCAAGAAGTGTGGAATGGACCACCATGAAAATGAAAATTCAGCATCACAGGGTCATCTGCTAAGAAATGCCATGACCAAACGATGGAGCTCAGTGATACGAATCCAAGCGAAAAGCTGGGATGGGATTGCTCCAGCTTCCGCTAGTTCATCAACCCTATCTCAATCCCCATCTGAACTATGCAGCCCATTCCCCTCTCTCCCACAAGTACAGGACATCAAACATTAACCAAGAAGGTGGTTTTGTGCCATCAGGGTTTGATTTATTTTGAGGGAGCAGATGAATCCAACGTAGACACCTGCTTTGGGTGAATACAGAGCACATTCCAGCAGAGCAAAAATGAGTACAGGCACCACCTCACGTAATGCAGCCCATGGCCTTCACAAGCTCCACCCGCCCAAGTGCTTGGCAAAGGCTGAGCCTGAAACGCAAAAGGGTTTCAGTGCATAAAGGCCTTCCAAAAATGAGGCTGGGTTTAAGTAGCCAGGCAAAACCTTTGCATATAATAAGGGGCATGAGAAAGGTTATGCCTACTTCACAGAGCAGATTCCAGCACACAGATCCCTTTTCTTGGCCACCAAAGATGCAGAACTCTGTGCAATTTGGTGTTTATTTATACGAAAATAGCCCTCATTTTTGTTCCATGCCTTGGGGCTGTGCAAACTATGATAGGAGAAGCATGTTTCCAGCAGTGATAAGCAGCAGTATTCTGTCCAGCAACTGTTATCTCACCCTTTCCAACCTGAGCAGAGCAAATTAAAATTAGCAAGATATTAAAGAATTAACACTATAAGCATTTATGACCACTGTCAATCATTCACCCTCTCCTGGAGCATGCAGCAGGGTGAACAAGTAATGATGTGCTCCAGGGATTAATGGTACATGACTGAAGCCCTGATTGCTGTGGGCTGTTTAGTGGTGAAGCACATTTGCCCTCAACCAGGCAAAAGGAAGTAATGAGCTGAAATAAAGAAATGGGAAATATGAGTTGGGTAGGAGGAGAAAACATCCTAACAAGCTGCCAGGGGAATTGCTGGTTCACTGCTTGGGTCATTTCAAATTGGACTGGATAATGCACTGGAAAGCATCCCGGTTTCTGGGAGGCTGTGCATTGAACGCAAGGGATGAAGGGGTAAAGCACTTTTCGGCCTCTGACCAGGTATCTTCCATGACCTGCTCTTCAAACAGCTCATGGTTCAATTCCAGCCCAAGCTGATCTTCCACCTGCAGCACAGGGCAATTACTGAAGAAAATAACAAATATGCTCACCATCCATACCTGGCATTAACCTCCTCAGGTAGCCTTCACCTCCTCCCCTTAGCTCCAGCATTTCACAGTCCTCCACAGCAGCTCCTACTAAACCACTTTAATCCACAGGTAGCACAGACTGACAACACCAGTCAGCAGTAACAAGCTCTCAGTCAGTGGTGTGCACGTGAACAACCTTGAGACAACACCAAAGACCTACTCAGAACTTCTTCACAGGCTCAGCTGCCTCTAGGATTTTCTTCTCCACACTGCTCAACCTACTCTTTAGGTGAGCAATATCCAAACTAGAGCTGGGACCCCACGGGGGGCAAGCACAGTTATTAATGGCATTATGAGCCTCACAGAAATGTAATTACTTGGACATGTATTCAGGGATCATACATATTTTCTACTTGGAGGTCGTCTGGCAATCAGGAAAAAAAATGGTGTGGGGGGGAGGGTCCTGCTATTTTATAACCCTTTTCCCCCTGCAGAGAACAAGGAGGTAATATCCAGGCAAGGTAAGATCCCCTCAGCCACCGCAGGCAATGAGAACTCATTTATTTCTATGCTGATAGAGGGAAGGGTGGTGATTTGGGAATGAAACTCAGCCAGCTTGTTACATTACATGCCCTTTTCAAGCAGGAGCAATGCTGCTTTCACGTCTGACATGCATCATTAAAAAGCAATCACTTCAAGCAAGGCTCTTTCTATTTATCATGAAAAGAAACGGAATGGGAAAAAGTGAGAGATAATCATCACTCAACCCTTTCCCTGCTGAAAAGTGAAAGCCTGTGTCCAACAAGCAAGACCACCCATCTTGACAGAGTTTGGTAAGATTTATATTGGGCCAGTGTTTTAAGAAGCAGTGATTCCTATGCCTTGCACACATATTCAGCGTGATAGTCCTGGGAGCCTGATATCCTAACTCACAGAGTAATAAAAATCAGATGCTTCTACATAATAGATATTGATGTAGCAGCATGTCTGCTGAGAGTGCTCTGTCCTACCTGCAGACAGTTCAGATTTGGCTTATATCCTGGACAAAGAGTGTTTATACCACTTGCAAACATTTACACTGTGTCATGTAAGTGAGCAGAGCTGTGTAAATATCCAATTTTCCTCGCATTTTCCCGCATTCCCAGAATATATATTCAACAGCATCTTGTGGAGATAGCCTGGAAATGCCAAAGCCATTAGCATTATTCACCTTTCTGGCAGTGTTTTGCAGCTTTGGTAGAAGAGGGAAGTCTGGAGGCTGGCAACGTGGCAGCAGTTCTGGGGGTAAAAATCTTGGCCATCTCAGAAAGGGATCTTTATGTTAATTTGATATGTGAATTGTGTTTCTGCGCATGTGAAAGAGGGAAGTTAATGCTGTATCAGGGAAAAACTCCCTAATATTAAGAGGCTGAAGACAATTTTTCCATGATCAGTTAGGTCTGATCTGCCTTTGCAGACTGAGCAGGTACTTTGACAGCAGCAATGCAGTGCAAGCTTTGCAAATATGGGTGCAGGGAATGAAAAGATATCTCCCTGTTCAGAACATTTCCAGTGTTTCTCCCTCCTTTTCAAAGCCTGGGACCTGAGTCCTGTGAGTCCTAAGCATCTGAACCCCATGATTAGGGAAAAGCACAGCAGTGCCTTGAGGTGACCCAAAGGAGCTTCCCATGGACTTCAGAAATTGATTTCCACTTGTTTCCAGATGTAAAACTAGAGATTCAAAGATGGGAAATGATTTTCTAGGTGCTGTGCAAATGAACTTTGCAAGCCAAGGAACTTACTTTTATCAAAGAGATTAAAATGAACAAATTGGAAATCTCAGCAAAAGGGCTGATCTTGACTAGGAGACTGAGAACAACAGTATTGCTCCTGTAAAACCTCCAATCCTACCTTGCACACTGAATTACCTCTGAAATAAGTCCACTCTTTGCCAGAGAGATTCCTGGTCTAGAGGTGAAAGCAAATGGGTTGAACACGAGTGTGACACTGAGGCCTGGTGCTGCTCTCAGCAGTAACAGTAGCAGGGTCCTAAATTCAAAGGCTTAGTCCAACCTATTCAAATAGTATTTTCTCTGCCCAAATAACTGATCCTTAATGAAGCTATTTATGTAAGGAAATTAAATTAAAAAGGAATGTTAGTCACCTGGGTGTTGCCACATGGCTGTAATGTGTGTCTGGGAAACCTGAGACTCATAAATTGTATACAACACACTGAATGGAGGTCTTTAGCTTGTATAATTAAGTGGCAACTAGTTTCATATTAAAGATATTACACATACACAGAGGCACAAACAAAATGTCATATTCTCCATTTCCTGTGTATAAATCTCTGCTCACAGAAAAGCCGAAGAGTGTGGGGTAGGAGCAAGGGGGTTATGACATCAAAGAAAAATGTTTCAGACTGAAAAGTGACCTATGACTTCACACCCGCAGCTTTTGGGTCTGGAGGTAAGAGCCAGACACTGATCCAGAAGCACAAGCTGCTGCGGCCACAGTTACAGATTTAGTCTTCAGAGACTCAGGGTGAAGCAGGATGTGCAGCATCTCTGAAAGATGAAACACTAATTGCCCAATTAACAGTACAGGCCATCACATCACATTAAAGGAGAAGGCAGAGTTCAAGGCCAGGTTATGCTCTCGTTCAAAAACCTGTGGCCAAAGATGCAGGGTGAGAGAAGGTGATGAGCCACTGACTGTCACGTCATGTTTGACACTGAGCTGGCAGCTACAGGCAGAGCTCAAGGTATGCAGGGCTTGCCTGGGAAACACATGCTCACACTAGCTTCCCTAAAATAAAAAAGGCAAATCTGCACATCAGGGCAGCTCAGGTAACCCAAAAAACCTGTCTGTGTGCTACAGAGTTTCCCCATGGCTCTGCATCTGCATCTTGACTTAGGACTGGGATAGCTATGAAACACATAAACCCCCACAGTCAGTTCCTGAGCACACCTACAGTGCCAGGCTGTTCTGAAGCACAGACAGACGGCCCCAGTTTGGCTCTGCATAAACACAACGTGGACACATGGGATTATCCCAGACCTCACCTCTGTTCAGCAAAAAGCAAATGTACCCTTAGCATGCCTTAGATATGTGGACTACGCGCAGCTCCTCCTCACTGCCCACTGAGGAAGCCATTTCAACTGCATGAGCTCCTCGATGGCTAAAGTCAAGCGAGATACAGTCCCCTTTCTCCCCACCCTTAAGCCTGAGCTGTAGCAAGGCTTCCAGCACCTCTGGGCAAACCTCGAGCCCACGGCTTTCCCTCCTTCAGCACCCTGAGGGACTTCATCCTGCAAAGAGCCTGACCTGCAAAGAGCCTGACCCCCCGGTGATACATCCTCACTAAGCCGCCAGTCCTCAGCTTAAATGTGACCCAAGATTAGCAGTGCCGGGCTCCAAACATCCCGGGAAAGGTAGTTCTGGTGTGAAAGAGTTTGTAAGACTGCACCAACCCATTTGCCTTCCTAGCGCTGTGCCAGCGTGAGGAGCTAATGCTTAATTATCCTGAGTGATTCATTAACATATAAAGTCAGATTAAATGGGTATTTAGCATGAGCAGCTGAGAGGCTTTGAATGGGGAAAGTGATTCACGCTATTTATCCAGCTGAGACAGAAGTCACGTGGCATGAACCCACAATACAGATTTCTCCAGATAAAAAGTAATACATTTCTAGGAAAAGAACATCATTAGCATCCAGCAGATGTTTCACTTAGGAGGCAATCCCAATTTAGACAGGGACACTGTTCACACCAATTTCTAAACAGAGCAGAGGACATTACTTAAACCCTGTATTTTCTCTAAGGCAGCTGTGCTTTTACTCACCCATCATACGGGGTCTGTAGGGGCTTTAGGTCCCCCTTGGGCTGAACTGGAGCTTCAGTGGCTTCCAGAGCAGATCACCATCCCTGTTTTACCACGTCCATGCCCAAAATAGGGTATAATTTCTCACTCACTGAATAAACAGCCTAATAGTTAGAACGTGGATAGAAGCCTTCCCTCTTCCAAAAGGAAACTTTGGATATAAAAAATGGAGAAAGCAATAGGAAGCGGTATTTGCATGTTTTTTTCTGCCACACAGTTAATTTGTTTTCTGTGATGCTTGTTAGTGTGGGCAAAACTTGAATTAGCTCACATGTTAAATGGACAGTTTCTTAACTTCTACCTGTGACATGATGAGACTGCAGTACTGACAGGGTACATTTTTGATATATAGTCACTGGGACCTGGGGAGTTGTACAGGCAAATAAATGATGCCCTTCAAACTTCTTTTCAGTCTAAGTCTATGTAGGGAAGCTTATCAAATAAAGAAAGAAAGAGAGAAAGAAAAGTAAACTCTCAGGCTGACCTTGGTGGAAGCAATTCTGCAAAGATATGAAGGACACAGATCAAAGAATGTAATGGCACAGTTTTATAAAACTGGTGTTTCTCAGGCCAGGTGTTCCCTATTCCTCATCTGCCTCTCCCCTCTTCCACCTGATCCCTCGGCATCCTCCTGTGCAAGGATGGAGAGACCAGGCAAAAGACCTGCATCAGCTAATCAAGCACCTGCAATGAAATTAAAACATAAGCAAAATTTTCACTTGGGTCAAACTACACTTTTTTTTCAAGCCTAAAATAAAGTACTTCAGTGTTCAAAGTTCTAATTTTTTAAAATTGCTTAAATTAGAATTCCATCTAAACTGGAAACAAAAACTGGAAGGATTTTGTCTTGACACAGTTGAAACAAAAACTGGGGGAGAGTTGTCCTTCTTTCCTGTTTTGTGGTTTTTTTCCTCTATATAGATCAAAGGTCAGATGCCTTCTGACCACCAGGTGAGCTTTTATAAATTGTCTCACCTGTCTAAAACTGGTGAGGCTGTGCCCACTGACTCGAAGATGCTCACAAAGTGATGCCAAGCAGAGAGAAGAGGAGCAAGTACACTCACCTCCCGCCCACCCCAGCCACTCTTCCAGCACAATAAAGACAATCTGGCTCCTGTATTACCAGCACCCAGCAAACCACATCTCCAACCCCTTTTTAAGATTCAGTTGCCTTTACAGCTTATTTTTATCTCTGACAGGAGATGGAGTCCAGCTGAAGAGCAGGGCACGTACTCGCGCTCCTGGCTCCGCATCGAGCTTTTCCAACCACTTCATCAACACACCCTCAGATTGGCTTAAACCGGGAGTAAATTTCTATTCCTCCCCGTTGGCCAGTGAACGAGCAGAGGTAGCCAAGCTCCCCCTTTCCTCCAGGCCCACTTTCCTCCAGGCCCACCGGTCCCCACTTCCCTGTCTCCCGCCCGCAAACAGCAACGCCTGGTGTGAAAGGCTCACGGTGTGAAGGCGGCTGGAAACGCAGGTTGCTGGTTCCTGGCACGGCCCAAAATTCAAGGCACAATCAAGCCCATAGAGAATCACTAGTAAATCTCTACAGCTATTTTTTTATGAGACACTTTAGCCAGCCCTCTTTTCATATCCTTTACGGGGCTACCTTCAGCCCTACTCACAGTAAAAACCCCGAGTTATGGAAATCATAAGAAAGAAATTATGTATGGAAAAATCATTACATTATAAATTGGTTCCACTGTTCAAAACATGTAGGAAATGGGGCATATAAAACTCAGATGGTGTTGCAGACTTTGATACAAGGTTCATTATTACACCGTGACACGAGTGAAATATGTGCTAACATACTGCCAGCTAATTTGCCTTTACTTGCAATGCAGACCCATCGCTGGGCAACTTCATAAATTTCATCGACCTGGGTGATTTCTCTGATGGAACGTGGCAACCCTCACAGAAACACACACATGGGAAAGAGCAGATCTTGTATCTTCAGGGCTGTGAACGTGTCCCCCGCTGCCTAATTCAAAAATAAAAGCCATCTCCCTGTTTTCTCCTAATCTTTTTCAGATTTCATCCCCCTCACTAGACTATCGAAATGCTGTTATCCAGTTCTGTACATGTTGCTTGTGTCTCTGTTTTTTAATGATCTAATTGAGATAGGAGGCAGGAAAACCAGACAGGAACGTTTTTGACAAAACGTTCTTTGTTAGAAAATACCAATCGGTTAAAATTGGAAAAATTCCATGAAAATGCATCCGTTTTCATTTTACTTCCATCATAAAATATTCTGAAGCCAACAGGGGAATTTCAACAGTCAGAGGCTGATGCCTGAAACTGTCCCCTGGGAAAAGGGACAACTAAGGAAATCCTCTTAACTGTGGTGGCTGCAGGATGCTTCCCTGGGGAAAAAAAAGAAACCCATGGGATTACACTGGGCCACGGTTGTGAGTTACATCAAGTAAGAAGGGGAACTGCCTAAGAAGGCAAGAAACAGACAGAGCTGACACAAAGTATCCACTGGAGTTCTAGTTTTCTTCAGAAAAACTCTCGTTATAATAAACTAGTTTAAAAATAAAATCACAGTCATTATGAAAATATTTCTTAACTGGAAAAATTCAGGGAAATATCTTTTTTAAGATTCAAATGGTCTGTTTCCATACGTCCACTGAGAAGTTTGGTTTCTTCCTGCAAAATTACTTTCTTTAAAATAGACTCTACTTTCTATTAAATTATAAGAGGTTGAAATCTGAATGAAGTGCTTTGAATATATTGAAAATGTTTCAAATGACCCAAAAACAATTCCACTTTTTCTGTTCCAACACGGAACAAAATTTCTTTTGCTTGCTTCCCAAAACCTCAGCAAATTGGAAAATCCATTTGCCATGCAGTTCTAACTCACAGGAAGAATGTCAGAGGTTTCAGTTTTTAATGCCTAGGTGGTGTCTCAATTGAAGAAGTGCCATCAAAACACAAAGCACTATGAACCTCTTCAAATATCCAGTTGGTTTTGCCTGGTCCTTGGTTGGGGCCGAGACCTCGGTGCTGCCATCACCAGGGAGCGTTCCTGTTAATAAAACCTTGGGTGACTGTCCAAACTTCTCCCTGCCCAGCAAAGCTAGCCCCTCATTTTGAAGATACTGCCGATTCTCAGGTTACAATACTCCTGCCCGTGAGGAGTTTGGTGTTCTTTTCCCCCGCCGAGGCACGCTGACAGACCGGAGGGTTTTTACATCTTGCTGTGTGTATCTTCTTTCACATCTTTCACCGTCGTTTTAAATGAAATCACGTACTGAGTGAGAGGGAGGAGGGGAGGCAGCGCAGGGCAGCCGAGGAAACCCTGCCAGCCTCAGGCAGCGCTCAGGGCATACGATGGACCTGTATGTGATCCGTTTTTTCACTGAGGTCCTATAGCTGAGGACTGACAAAACCATTACTTACAGTCTGCAAATTGGTGTGGAAAGACTTTAAGACCCGCAGGCCTGCATGGGCTAATGGGCCTCCACGTCAGATTAAAATTACAAAAAAGCCACTGAAGGTAAGTGGGATTAGAGTTTGGGGATTTTTTGCTCACTACCAGGAGTTGAGGCCCCACTCACACTTAAAGAAGCCCAGCTGCCTGGATACTACGGAGGTAAAAATAAAGCATCCTGTGTTGCTAACACCACACCAAGGACTTGCCTAAAGGAAAGGTGCTTCTCACCACCTCTGCTCACTCACTGACAGCCTTGCTTGCCATGGCCAGAGGCTCCAAGAAGCTCACTCAGCAAGCCAGCCTGCTTTTGGCACGGGATGGAGAGCCATTTGTTGGTTTGGACACACTGAGGACAACCTGCCAGGCACAACAGCTCCCTTGCCATTCTGAGTTAGCTCAGCACAGCCCCACTGGTAACCACTCCGCCCCCAAACCCATCCTTGTACCCATCTGCTCCTGCCAGGAATACTGGAGGTATTTTTCATGTGCACCACAGCCGGGGCAAACAAAGGTCTCACCGGCCATCACTGGCCCCTAATCTCACCTTCACTTGCTCACTTTAGAACAGTTCAAATGCAGCAAATCTTGCAGTTAGCTCATGCCCTGAATTCATACGATTCCCCTTTATTTTTACCTTAGCTTTTACAGCACTATTTAAATTCCTTCTTTTTTTTTAATAAGGAAATTGCATATTTAACGGAAATTAATCTTGCAGTCCCCATCAATAAACCCTTTGAAGCTCTGTATGACTATGACAGAAGCAGGTATTTTTAGAAGGACCGTGTGGTAATTTTCTCTGCAGCATTCTATAATTTGCAATATCATAGCTGAAGGTAAAGATTTCCCCCAAGTATAATTTGGCATTAATCGGGCTTTCACAGGCTTTTCATTGCAGACAGGGCACCAGCCTAGAACACAGCTTCACCCTAAGGATGCTGACCAACTGCCAAGCTGAATAATACAGCCTTATGCAAATCCACAGCCAGGTAAAGCCTGGACAAAGCCCCCCATCTCAGGCGCAGTGAGCTGTCACCACTGGCCAACATCCCTCTGCAGGTGTGCCCAGGCAGCATGGGGAGATGTGTGCAAGCAAGGAAGAGCCCAGGCCGGCATTGTTGCTAAAAGCATCCCTCCTGGGAGAGGAGGGCACAGGGAGGAGCCGGTCCACAGCGCAGCAAATGCAGCTAGCGGACAGAGAGCGCAAATAATCTGCGACGCACAGATTTATGAGGTTCTTCATGATGGCTCCTGGAGCTCCCCTTCTTTTCCCATGTTATTACCATGGATGGTATTTTGCAGCCAGACTGAGAGGGCTGAAACATAACCACTGCAAGGCTGTGTACTGGATCGTGGCAAGAACAAAATCCTCTATGGGATATGAAAGAAACGCAAGGCAGAAGATGTCTGATTTACAGACTGCTCCTAAAACGTCTGTGCTGTGCACGATCGAATACACTTCTTCACCAGAGTGTCTCTCTCTCAAGCTCCTCAGTGCTTTAAGGAAAAGCCATCTGAATCACAACACTACACTCACAAGGGAATAACTAACTATTTTATTACCTGGGCATTAGGTCATGGCAGCTTTTTTTAAAAACAAAGTTGAATTCAATATTTATTTATACAAGCAATGCACAGAATTAGTCTTTTTTTTTTTTTATCTTTTTTTTTCTGTATGTCCACCCCTGGCTACAGTATCTAGAGTTTCTATTTTGAATTTTGAAGAAATAATTTTTTTTACAAGTTAAAGAATGAATTTTAACTAGCTGCAAAAGTCTGATAGGGACAAAGTCCAACAAACTTCCTTATTTAATGAACCAGTGAACATCACCGTGAAGAGAGGAGGCTGAAGCTGGCTCTTAGCACCTTATTGCCTTATTCCCACATACCCCATTAGCAGATCTGCACGCAGTGGTGGCTATCACAAGAACTGCCAGAACAGCAAATTGTGTGGGAAACGTCAACATCTCGCAGCCTGCATTCCCAGGAACCAAAACTTCTCAAGAACAGCAGTTCTGGAAGCTTTTTTTGCTACAAATGTGTATAGAATTACAGGCTGTTAAAACATACAATAAAATATTACTAGTAGAGAAATATGGAAAAAATATAGACAAAAATATATAGAAAACAAATAAAAAGGATTAATTTGTTAAACTTCGTATTTTTAAATAAACTTTTCTTTTTCACAACCAAAGGTCACAATTGCTCTGCAATGAAAATTTCCCAACTGACTTTTTTTGTTCGGAGAAATCTTGTCAAAACGGGCATGGTGTGGAGGACAAAAACTTCGTTTTATAAAAAGAAAAAAAAGCAGATAAACATGAAATAATACTTAATGTTTGGCTCCCTTTGAGCTGCTGGGAGACACACGGCTGTTTATGATGGACACACACGGTCCCACAGAGCCGTGATCCTGTGTTCCCTCTGCACTTCCAGCCCTTTTCCAGCCACAGAGAGCATCTTAAACCAGGCAATATCCTCCTGCTTTCGTTTTACATATGTATAACTTAATACCTGATTACATCGGGGTTTAAACTAATGACTTCTGGACCCACAAGACCTCGGGTGGTGTCTGGCAGCCGTCCAGGAAGAAAACATGGAAACAGAGGACTCCTAAACCTGTGAGGGCGGGAGCATGTGGGGTGGAAATGCTCCCAGCTCTCCCGCCCCCATCTGCTCAGGATCTCATCACAAAGACTCACGTTATAATAACTTTATTATGGACCTTCTGAGGAAAGGGAGCTCCCAGCAAGGGGTTTGCTACAGCAGACAGGAAACTCCTTTGCTCCCCACTAGAGTAAAGCCCTTTATAATTAATGCTGGGTAAATAAAGCGCTCATCTGTAAACACTTTTAATTAGAACTTGGTTAAAGCTAAACCCCCGTGACCACATTGGCCAGAGGGATTAGACACATGTCAAGCTTTGCCTGATCAGCAAATAAAGGGCCCTTTACTATCCTCAATTCCTGTGCTGTGGGACCTCTTTCAGCTCCGATCACACATCACTGCGCTGCTCCAGCCTGCTCTCCAGGCTCAATAGAGGATCAATATTTGTCTGTACTTTCTGAGAAAAAGCCTCCTTGACACAGGCAGCATCTGTGTTTGAACAGTCACTTGCTAACACATAGCAGACTTTTACCACCGAGATCTCGAGCTGGCAGGTCAAGCAGAGCGAGGGTCACCCAGCACCACCAGTGATTTCTGTGTTTGCTCAGCGTGATGCTCAGAGACCAGTGACCAGAAAGGGCTGCTGTGAACACTGCTCAGTGCTCCCAGGGTAGAGCAGACACTTCAGAAAAACAGTACCTGGATAGGAAAAAATAAATAAAAGCCCCTAACCACCTATATTTCCATTTTCTCTCTCTGTAGATGGCCTGTGCCTGATGTCTCGAGTCTCCTGGCAATATGGAAGGTTTTCTGTGAGTGAGGCTGGTAACACGTTGTCAGATTTCAGGGAGAAGGGACTTTCTCTTCTGAGTGATGCCACTCTGCCTAGTCTCAGGTGTCACCTGTGCTTAAGGACAACAGCAGAAGCATCTAGGGTCGAGGAAAGTGTTTCCAGCACAGATGGTTCATGCTCTGGCCAGAGGGTGCCACCCTGGCAAAATGTGTGCTTTGCAATGGTTTGTCTCCGGTATGGAAAAGAAACAAGCCAGCTCTGCTGAACATGGCACTGGGGGCACCAATTTGCCCTCCTCAAGACAGCCAGCACAGAATAGAGCAGCAAAAATGTGTCCTCTTCTCTCCACCTGCAGGAACACTCATCACCTCTGCTGTGCCCTCTCCTCTCCATGCTTTGTCTCCTAGCCCAAAGTTGTTCCTATGGAGGAAAACTGCCATCCATGCCTTTATTCATCGTACTTTATTCATGTACTGCTGCTGATCTCCATATGACAGCTGAACCAAGGAGCGTAAGTCAACAGCAAGCTTTATGAGATCCAACCCCCGTGCCCCTGCTGCCCAGGGTCAACAATTGTTCAGACTGCGGGGGAGCTGAGAGGTCCTGAATGCCATGAAATGTGGGGCCCCAGCACAGTGTCAGTGAGCATGCACATACCAGCTGGTTACTTTAGAGACGGGGAAACTGAGGCACAGGAGGTCAAGGCAATGTGCCCACGCCTGGCCAATGATAGAAACCACTTCTGCAGAGCCCCAGCCAGCCCTGCCCCAGGTAACGTTCTCCCATACCTCCCATCTTCTTTATTCAACCTTGTTAGCCTCTTCCTAAAGACAAGGAAGAATCTTCTTGAGCGTAAGATGGGATCTCCCCAGCAGAAATGTCTCCCCTTTCCCTGGAGGTCCACTGAATGAAGCCATCAAGATTTGCACTGAAGCACAGCTGGGCATGGGGAAGCAGGACATCAGGGCAGGGCTCATACAGAAGAACATGCCTTCCAAGCTGAACTGAGCTGTGACACTGAAGGGACTTCCACCTTTGTCTTATACATGGATCATCTCCAGCCAGCCCAGCTACAGCCTGAGTGAGACTCAAGCCCACGCCTTTGTTGCACCAGCAGATGACAAGCAGCTCTCTCCCCCCTCAACTACACGCTTCAGAGAGACAAGCTGCTCCAAGAGAAGTCTGTCCTGAAATAACTTCTGTCTTGCTGGCATCATCACCTGTGTTTTTACTTTCTCCTGCGTCCAACTGGAAGCAAGGTCCAGCTCTAGCAATAGCCAGACCTTTTTTTAATGATACACTAGAAAAGAAAGCCAAAACTACTCTATAGATCCCCAGCTGGCTTCTGATCCGAAGGCACTTAGTGGCAGCACATCAAATACACCCACGTGCAGTATAACTGTCTGGACAGACATCCCTCCCACCCAGTGATCCATTAGGAGTCGGGAAGTGGTGTTGGCTACCGGTACCTTGTGGGATGGAAAGATTTTTGGAGACATGGAATATGCCAGTCTTTCATCAGAAACGCCACCACAGTTCTCAGGAAATTTTTGCAAGGCTGGCTACCTGGGCAAAGGAGCCTGAAATGTCAATCCCACCCTACTCCCATCCATATTAAGGTGAGATCTCCCCCTGGGTCTAAGCCTCCTCTTTGGAACAATTAAATTTCCTGAAGCATTAACTTCTGACATTTTCAAATTCACCCTAACATCATCTATCTTCCTCAAGTGGCCTGAATCTAAATAGGCATGTGTGATGTGGCTGCTGGAGTGACCTTCATCTGGGAGGTGGAGCACACTGCCATGTGTAGGAACAGTAGACGATCCAGGCACAATGCCCCCAGCTTCTTATGGAGCTCCAGCAATGTAGGATTTGGCTCTTCATTTGGGAATGCCCTCAAGCAACCTCTTGATTGGGGGCGGTAAAATGGATGTGTCTTCTCCAGGGATGGCTTGAAGTCCTCCTCCCAGCCCTAAGTGAGATTTGAGGTTTTAAGAGACAACCACCCATTGCTGCAGAGAAGGGAAGGCTAAGTCGCTGGGATGCCTGTGGTTTTTGCACCCCTCTCTTCTAGCAGGAAGCATTTTCATTTTTATTTCAAATGCATAAACTATCCTACAGTGAAGGAAGGCAACAGAGAAATTTTCACATGGTCAAGAGCCCCACTCCATAGGCATTCAGTTTCTTAATTTATGACATAGTCTCCAGATGTGTTATTAATATGCCTATTATTAGTTCTCTTTAAAGTCTTTTTGTACTCCCAGTCCAATAAAATAATTGAGTGTCAGCCCCCTCAGGCCTGTTGGTGAACAAAAGGGAATGGTGCCCATTTGGATTACCTACACCCAGGGAGAAAGCTTTGATTTAATATCCCGAGCCTGAAGCTCCCAGCTGCTATTCCACTGCCCTGGGATACAGTGTCATTGCTGCTAGAGGGATCAGGGGCTTAATGGGATTTAGGCTGGAAAATCCAAGCTCAGCCTGAGGTGTCTGCAGAGAAAGAAGGAGAGAGACTTTCCCTGTTCTTTCCCTCCTCTCTCATCTGGGACCTGCCTCATTTCTCTTGCCCAGGTATGGGAGGGGCGAAAGTAAAGTTATAGTGTCTGTTATTACTGTCATTATTATCCTAAATGCATAATTATATATCATACATGCTTAATAGCAAGACCTTTAATACCTTTAATAGCGATTATGTAAAACTAATTAGTCTGTTGGCTAAAGAAAGCAGGAGCCCAGGTGCAGTAATGGAGATCTGCTGCCAGTCCTATATGTCATGGTCCTGCCCAGGAAGGTGAACATGGAACAGGAGGTAAAGCTTCCACCAGAAAGAGGGAGGGAAGGAGGATTAACCCTTCATGCCAAATCACTGGTTCATGAGCACTACTGAAATTACTCCATATACATGGGACTGAAATTTGGAGGGGAGAAGCTGTTACTTTTACTACTCAATATTCATGATGTGTCCTATTCAAAGGGCAAATATTGCACAGAGCACACACAACATGTGCTGGCTTCAGCACTCATCCAAGAGCAAAAGCTAATGCTTTTGATCTGACCATATTTTTACAGCTCTGCAAATACACAGGGGTGCTTGTATTAAAATTAATTACCATGAAAGCCACACAAGTTCACAGGATTATTCCCAGGCAAACCTCCCTTATAAAACAGACGTTCAGGATGTCAGGCATCCTTCCCAAAGACACAGAAGAGAGGTCTGGGTGGTAGAGAGCTGAAGCTTTAAGACCTCTGCTGGCAACACTTCCAAAATTTAGTGACTGCCCTGCATTGCACAATCCTGTTCCCATTTGTGTCATCCAAAGTACAAACTTGATGTACATGACAGGCACCAAAGTTGGTCCAGATTCCTCACAGTAGCAATCACAGGAGTGATTTTGAATTATGCTAGTTAAAGACAGGATGACTCATAGACTACACTAGCAAACACTTTGGGGGAAAATGTCTCAAGTCTGCATTACTCATGAAACATACAGCTAAACTGAATGGTTAGGGAGTTACTGTCTTGTGTATTTAACATCAAAAAATAAATCCAGGGAGCAGATACCTTCTCGAGAAAGCACATCTTAAACCAGCTTCAATGCATAGGGCTGGATGATCATCATGGCCCCTCCTGCAACTGAAATGAGTGTCCATGTTTTCCTTCTCACCTTTCATGGGGCTGAGGAGAATGGGCTTATCTGGACTCACTCTTTACATACTCTGTCTTAATCCTGGCCCTGCTTGCAAGGAATGGATATAACAAATTCTTCTGTTTCAGGACTTTAGGTGTGTTCAGGATCAGGAAGAATTTCCTCCCCCATACACAGGCACACAAATGTCTAGAGGTTATTTTTGCTCTAGAGATTCTGTAGAAACACCGGAAGCAGTAACAGTGGAAGAGGAGAGTTTGAGCACTGCAGGGTAAAGAAAAGCCATGTCTGACTGGTATGCACAGCGTGGATACAGTGACCTCCCTCTATCCCACCCCAGAGAACCCCTCCAGGATGGCAGAGTACGGTCCCTCGGGGTTATCCAGGTGTGTATCACCTGAGCAGTCCTCTGCTGCTGTTGGAGCCATCACCATAATGTCTGTTGGAAGGACAGAGTTTAGTCTCCTAGCATCTGTAATGCAGAGGTATCTTTACATCTAATATGGAATCACAGAAAATAAGCCAGTTCTTGACAGATGCCTGCCTAATCTCCCCTGTAAAATCCCTCCCGGTGGAAGCTCCATGTCTTGCCCAATCCATCCCCACCCTACTACTAAAAAAGACCTTACCAGGGTCAAACCTAACTCTCCTTGGCTGTGCCTAAGGCCTAGCACTTTAAGTCCTGTACAAGAGACAACAATATGCCAACTGCCTTATTTGGCTTTTGGTTTTTTTCCAAGGACTTCCAGATTTGGAAATGGATATACTCAGAAACAGGTTTAAAAGAGTTTTATCTGGTTAAAACGCTCCATGAAGCGATTGCTGTCTTCTCCCTGCTCTGTGCTTCTCTCCCCCGCTCAGGGCATGAACTGGAGGCTTGAAGGAGTTTATTGGTACACATGTTTCCTTCTCCCCTCATGGTATACTGCTCCTGGCCTGAAGCATTTCTTGGTTCTCCCAAATTCCCATCCTCTTTTGCGCTTTGCTCCCCGGCCAGTCCTGTGCTGCAGTATTACAGGAACAGTGTGATGAGCTGCCAAGAGCAGTAACAAGGGACTCATAAACTTTCCCTCTCAGCCAGGAATAACACCCGAGGACTAGAAGTCCACTCGAGTTGCAGACAGGAGGAGGGAAGGAACGGGGAATCTATTCGCTTATTTTGCTGTTTAAACAAAAACGTGTTCTCCAAGCTATATCCACACACTGCTTGGCAAGCACAGGAATATTAACTGACTTTGCTGGAAATGCTGACAGCACAACCCTGCAAGACATCCCTGAATACGTGAAGCATGCAAGTCAGGGATCTGGAAATGTGCGTGTGTGTCTTTGTGTCTGTAACTGAAGAGATGCCCTTTGGGAAATGTTGTGAAGACACAAGCACAACTTTGGAATCCCTCTCACTTTCTCCTGAGAACAGCTCAAGGTGAAAGAGATGGCTCAGCAGCATCCAGAGAGCAAGAGGTTCATGCCTTTCTCCGAGTCTTATGTTATTTCCATCTTGCCTTCCCTGTTTGTTTTCACTTCCCTCCTTTGCCTGTCCCGCTCTCCAGGACGGAGCATTTCAGAGGCTCCGTTCCAGCTGGAACAATGCTCATCTGAGCTCCGCGGTTTCCCGACCAGGCAGAAGCCAGGTCCAAGAAGACTTAGGGCTTTCCTCTAAGCCATTACTGAGGTGTTAATATTACCACCCAGAAGCTCTCAGATCCGCGTTTTGCTGCTGGATGCTTGTTAGGCCTGTAACCTTCTCTCCGTGGGGAAGCAATGGCTTCACACCAGCACACCAGCTGGCTGCCCCATTAAGTTCAGGCTCCCCAGAGGAGAAGATGGAGGGCACCAGCATCTTGCTCGGGCAGCTTAATGTATCAACATTTCATGGTGGTCAGGAGAGCAGGGAATCGGCAGGATCATTACTATTCCACAGAGGGAGACATACAGAAACAGAGAACCATATAAATATATACAAACAAATATATACACACTCGAACCCCAAATCGCAAGTGTCCTAGAGTCTTGGCATTCCTTTAAAGAGATTTATTTCATCCATAAAATTCTCTGCAAGCTTGTGTTCTTGTTAATCTGTAATACAGACTATCAAATCCCTTCTACATGATTAAGGGGAGGAAATCTGCCAGTGTCATCCGAGGGCAGTCATTAGAGGCAGGCAGAACCTCATCAGTCCACCTGATTTTATCCATGTGGAAAAGCCTCTGGTGTGGCTGAGGGTGCAATGGCCATGGCACAACCTGTCAGGACACAAAGCTGGGAGAGGAAAAGGCATGTTTCCTTCCTTGCAATAAACCAAGCAAATCACACTATGCCACCCTTAAAGAACATTCCAACATAACAATATTCGGGAGTTTTCAACTAGAGATCTCAATTTACAGAGCAGAGCAACAGGAAGGAAAAACCATCAAGCTTTATATTAGGTGGGGAAACTGAGGCAGGAATTTGCACAAAGATTAGAATCATAAAATCACAGACTGGTTTGAGTTGGAGGGGACCTTAAAGATCATCAAGTTTCAACACCCCCTGCCATGGACAGAGACACCTTTCCCTAGACCAGGTTGCTCAAAGTCCCATCCAACCTGGCCTTAGCACTTCCAGGGATGGGCCATCCACAACTTGTATGGGCAAATCACAAGCAGCAGGAAATTCTCAGTCTCTGGCTTCATGGTCCAGGGCATCTGTGCACACACTGCATCATTCATCTGCTACCCATGCAAACTCCTCTGTGATGCTCTCATTAAAATGGCTCTGTGTGTGTGTGTGTGTGTGTGTGTGTGTGACACAGAAAGCTGGGCTTGGCTCTTCTGCCTACAACTGGGTAAGGCTGCTGGGTTCTTACTTCTGACTGTGCCACACATTTCCTGCGTGACCAACTCTTGCTGCAACTGCCTGCACATCCAAGAATGAAAATCATCAGAGCTGGTCATATAGGCTTAGTTTCACAAGGCAGAAACACAGAGTGGTAAGTACAATACTCAGGAATGGAAAAGACTTGCTCTTGATCATAGTAGGATTTGGTCCAGCAGGGTTATTATCCTGCTTCCAGCAGCTGCTGCTTCCAGATGCTTAGAGAAGGTGTCAAAGCCTCCATCTGCTATGAGTTGTGTGATTCCTTCCTGACCTCACCCCTTGTGAGCTTATGCCTGAAGCAGGGGAACTGATGGCCCATGTGATTTTATTTTCACCAGCGTAACTGCAGATGGTATTCGCCTTGCTAAAAAATAATTGACCACAATATGAGAGATGTGTTGAAAGGCAAAGGTTAGCGTGGCTAAAATGTGTCAAATTCAATTACCTGGGACAGAAAGAACTATTGCTACAGGAAGAAAAGGTGAGGTGCTTATGAAAGTGGTGGATAGTGGTTTTCTGCTCTCTCCCCATTCTTTCCTTTCGGGTTTCATTGCTTTCAGGTGGTGTGATTTGACTAGCAGCCGCTGGGAAAGCCAACCTGGGCTACTCAGAGACTCTTCAGGATGAAGTTGTCTAATATTTTGTACTGTTGGGAGTGGTCTGACCTATCTGTTGCAGATGTAGCCTCCAAGTCAGGAAGTTCTCAAAATGCCTTTCTGCCCCCAGCCAGCCAGAAACACGTGAGAAAAGGTCACTGCACTTACACTCTGAATATTTGCCACTAACTCCTGCCTGATGGCTGGGTGGGATCTGCACCAGTTCTTATGGACTAACACCACGACAGTGGCAACACCACTATTTCTGGGAAGCAGCTCTGGGTAAATGAGGGACATGGTTTGCTCATGGGGCAGGGTGGGTGCAGGTTACCCCATGGTTAGAGAAATCTGAGGCTGAGTAATGAATATGTGTGACACAGCACTTGAGTTTTCTGGCAGTTTCATCTGTTTCTCTCCTGGAATGTCAGAAGGGTGATCTGAGACACAGGAATACAGCAGGAAAATCATCACTCACTGGTACAGGCTGCCCATCGCTCACAAACTGGTTCTCAGGGTGACAAATGTTAAAACAGGAAAATGGGACTGTTTCAGGAACTGACCAAGGAAATGAAGGAATTAAAAGGGGAAAAAAAATCAGATAGAAAACCACAGTCCATGCAAACTTCAGAGGATTCTATAATGCACTATCTACACCAAATTCAGTCTGGGCTGGTTCATTGCCATCGAGGATTTGTATGGCCCAATAACAGCTCCTGTAATCCATCTGTCTCACCATAAAATTCATCCAAAATGCTGCAAAATACCTGGTGTCATTCCCTTTGAGTTCCTTTGTCTGTCACTTCATCATTTGCCCTGCTCCCAGAGGAACAGGGTTCCCCCTCAAACCCACTAGCTGTGTGGCGAGGGTTGTGTCTGCACCGTGGCATTTGTGTACGTATTGGCTGATGTGGGGGGACTGCATTTCTGTTTCTTCAGCTATATGAACCATACCCAGAAGCAAATGCTCCATCAAAATTCTAAATTCGCTTCAAACCATTAGGAAATTTCTTGCCTGGACTTGTTAGTGGTGGCCTTGTTTCAACCCAAAAAGCAGATATTTGATTGAAACAAAGGACGGCACTTATGCAACTTCAGCGTTGTGAGGAGCATTCCTCAGCAAGTACCAGCATTCTAATTTTTTTTTTCGTTTTGTTTGTGTTGAAAACATGTCTTTTTTTCCTTCTTTCCCACTTCATACAGGAGAGGCTCGTGAGGTCTGCAGAGATGTAGCACACTGGAAACCACTGCAGCCCTCCTGGTTACAAAACAACAATAACAATAAAAATAAAACATTGTAAAATAAACCCTGGAATGGATGTGGCTAACCAGCTGTTGAAACCTGAGGCTGTGCTTGACTGAGCCATGATAGGAAAGAGAGCCCCAGCTACTGAGCACGCTAAACAGCTCCATATCCACCCTGCCTTTCCCCAGCATCCTTCTCCCCCATCCCCATTCACAAAACAGGAGCAGCAGATCATTAGCCTGAGGGCTGTTTGTTTTCATTGGGGTTTTATTTTGCTTGTAAAGCCCCAGCCCGCAGTGTTAAGAGGTTCTCTGCAGTGCTGTGGTTACTCCCCTCACAGCCATCTGTGGATGGAGCGATGCTTTCCCAGACAGCAGCACACGTGCACACACAGATCATTAGCACACGCCCATCCTTGCTGGAGATGATGTTCATACACCCTGGCTCTTGATGATGTTCATATTCCACTGGTTTCAAGCCGAAAAAAAAGTCTGCCTGTATGTCTGAAGGATGCACTGGATATGCGCACACATTGTCCAAACCTCCAAAGAGCCACCCCAACGACTCTGTACCTGGAGGGATAAATCCTCTATAAGCAACTACGTCCCCAGCCAAGATCCAAATATCAGCACTTTGTCTTGTGGAGGAGCAAATTCCTGACTCCAGTTAAGCTACACATAATTAAAGAGCAAGTATGAGTAGCTGAAAGCACTCACATGTCAGGAGAGAAAAGTCCCTTGGATTTTCTGGCTAAAGTCTCAGCTTAGGGAGGCGCTGAACGTCCTCACCTCCTGTAGACTCACTGCACCAGTGAACCCTAAATTCCATAGAATGAGACCCAGGGAAAGCTAATTGAATTGATGGTGTTTTGTAGTGCTTTGGTTACGTATGGCCAGGATCTCTCAGTTGGAAGACAGGTTGAAGCTTCACTAGAGTCACTTGTGTGTGTAAGAACAAAATCTGTCTCTGGCAGCAGCCATACTGTCCCAGCACCACTCGTTTGCCCACTGGGCTTCAGGCGTTTTTACACCATTTCCATTGACTATGAACATGTGCAGTTAACTTGGAGAGACTTCAATACTCCAGACTTCCCTGGCTTTAACATTTATTACCAAGGACGGCACTGTGTGATTCTGACACAGTGATGAGATTCATCTTGAGACTCAGTGCCATTCCCACCAGCACACATCATCCTCTCAGCACCTTTCAGTGCTCCAGACAAGTTCCCCTCTACCAAATCTGTTTTCCCACACAAGGGCCTGCAGCTCCCGTGGTGGCTTGTCTCAGGTACAGATCTCCTGCTGTACCCACTCTTGCCTGTATACCGGGAAAAAGACCATAGTGGCTGCCTCTCCCTCTTTACCCAAGATGGATTTCATTAGAGTCCTTCTACTGGCCACGGGTCCTGTAAGTCCCCCTGAATTACAGAAAAGAGATGTTTCAACAGACAGTAAGTGAAAGTGAATCAGATTTGGAGAGCAAAATGCATTCTTCGAGAGCGTAATAAAACATATATTGACTGGGGATTTAGTTTATAAGGGGAACCATTGTGCCTGGGGTTGGAAGCCTTGTGAACACTCACTACAGCCTGCAGGGCATTGCTGACATGTCATAAACCTCAGCGCTTCTCCATAAACAGCACGTGCACGTGTGTATCCACGTAAATAACTGCACACGTAACTGTAGTTACCACACTTAAACGTGGTCTTAGAAGCCCTCAGAACAATAGGCTGAACCAGATGGTGCTGCAGTCCCAAAGGAGAACCTCATGCAGTAAGGCAGAACTTCTGGCAGAATCAGCACAGGTCTAAGAGAAGGATAAATCTCTTACATTTAGGCATGATGCCTAGGCATTAACTTTCCTTTCTTAAGTGAATAGCTTAAGTAATATTTATTTT
Organism: Cephalopterus ornatus; assembly: GCA_013396775.1. NCBI lineage: Eukaryota > Metazoa > Chordata > Aves > Passeriformes > Cotingidae > Cephalopterus > Cephalopterus ornatus. The sequence continues at coordinate 271,734 of VZRE01004190.1, forward strand.
CTGAGGTAATCTTCTTGTTTCCTCTCACAAACTTAGGACTAGGACTGCTATTGTCATTACATGCTCCCGGACTGCCTTCTCCAGTGTGTCACTGTCCTTCACTCTGACATCCTGGACCTGGTGGTGCCCTGCACAGCTCTACAATCACCCATAAAATTCCACTGCTTGGTCTCACAGAGGCTGAAGTTGTCCCTTCCAGCCATAACATTCTTCCTGCTAATTCCTCTTGAAAGCTTGTGAGAAGAAACTCAGGTCCCTTCCCAGCCAACTTCAGATGGTAGAATATCTCATTGGGCTGGGCAGTCATAATTTCAGCTTATTTATGCCTTGCCTTTGATCACTTTTATGAGGGGAAAGACCTCAGCTTGCACCACCTCAGCTGCAATAAGTGTACACAATATGTGGATAGTATGGTTGGTTTTAACTTCACAGTCTCTGAGCTTTCAGAGGTACATGGATTTTATTACAGCCTAATTTATGTCTTCTCCTGCCCAAATCTACTCAATGAATTTTGTCATTCTAAGGAAAAATTACAAGTAACATTCTGACAGAAGTTTTCACAAATGCAATCTCTCAATCTAAGCTTTTATATAGTTTATAGTAAATAAGAAACAATTTCGTGCTTCTTTGTCTGCTGCCTAGAAGTTTGAGAAACTGTGAATGTTGCCTATGTATGTTGTATGGATATATTTACATGACCTTTATTTAAATTATTAAAATTATATAAATAAGAATTATTAAAATCTAAAACATTAAATAAATTTAAAATATTTGCTGAAGTGTTTCAATGGGAAAAGTAAATTATTAAAAATATTTTAATACAAAGTTTTCAGAATAAATAATTTTATATTTTTATTTCTTAGACTGACCCATCTTAATAACATGTTAAGCTTTCAAAATAGTCTACAATGAGAGTTTTTGTCAGAAGTCAATGGAAATCTTGCATTCAGAAAATTATGTTTCAAATAAACCTGTCCTTGGTTATATTCACCCAGGATATGAAAAAACTTTTCCTTTGGATTTCATCCCTAAATTATTTGATTTTCAGTGCTGGTAGCAATACAACAAGAAAGTACTTGCTTTAATTCCAGCTAATTCAACTCACAGAAAGCAGTACTAAAGAAATTAAATTCTCATTCCAAATTTGGGACTAATACTAACTTTCTCTGGAACTTCAAAGATCCTAGGGAAAAACTATTATGCACTTTAAAGACAAAGATTTTCCAAGGAAGAAAAGCAAACCAGCATTATATCTGCCATCACTCCTGTGATAGTTTGTGCAGCTAACCAGGCTCAGAGATGCTTAGAGAATCTCAGCATCTGCTTAAGAGTCATAAAGCTGAAGTAAATGAAAATAACACTTTTTTTTTAAACCCTCTCATGTATATCTGTAGCCAGGCTCTGGGATCAGCTGCACGGCCTTCAAGGTTTTTATGGCCAAGACTAATCACACCAAACGCTGGCGGATCAGAAACTAGCAAGAGACACAGTACAATGGAGGTGTTGCACGCATATTGGAATTGCTAAACCTTTCCCCCAAAGTATTTTATTAAGCATATCCTATGACATAATTGGCGAGGTAATAATAAAACGTGTGACAAGTTCTGGACACTGTTTTAGACAACAAGAGGCGTTTTCTCCTGACGGCTGCCCTACCAAGGGACTCACCGGGATGCGGTACCGCTGCAGCCCCACCAAGCTCACTTCCTAAGGACCACAATGAGATTTTACAGAGTTTTTGTGATCCCTTGCGCAGACTTACACCGATCAGACTGAACTCCATAAAGTCCCCTTCTGGTGCAGCTCAGTGCTACAGCATGTGCTCGGGAAAATTAATGCCTTATTCTTTGATACGCGGCTACTGGGAGGTATTTCGGCATCGGTGAAGTTTGGAAACACATGTGCCCTAACAAGACTCTCTGCGGCCCCGTTCAACAGCCACAAAGCTGCTGAATTTCACATTGGGTTATTTGCAAACATGGAAAAAAGGGGCTCCTGCCAACCTTCCCAGTGTTCCCTGTAAAACACGTCTGATTTTCACTTACGGCATCGCGGCCGGCTGACAACAATCAACGCCTCCGCCGCAGTGCAGGGGAGCCCTCGTGTAAATGTGCATCAGGCCCCCAGGCTTTGCTAAACCCAGCCGAGAAGCCGTCCTGTCCTTCCAGACATGGGATTGTCATAACCTCCCTCCCAGAAGCAAACTGTGCCTGGACTTACTCCAGCCCCGCCGAACAGCACAAGGCCCTTAGCTCATTCTTTACTGCTTAAAGCATCTAAATCCATTGCGATTCCTTAACAGAAATTAATTGTAGGTTTCCAGTTCTTAAATCCTTGGAAACTCCAGACTCTCCCACACCTTTTCCCAGTGCTACACTGAAATATGTAATAAACTAAACACATCTATGCAGAAAGAAACTGGAGAAAGAAAAGCTCACAATGCAGTTGAACTCTGGGATGTCTTTTATTTTGCCTGTTAAGATTGCTTTCCCAGTACTGGGTTTATCAGTAACTCCTGATGACTCCTATAGGCATGGGAGTGATTTCCAGCATTTGGGAAGAAGGGATACAGGCCACCTCTCGGCACTTGCTCCTGGTACCTCTCGTCTCGTTCCCTTGGGACATCCCTCAGCCACTGATGGCACCTACCCTGGACCAAGTCTCCATCCAGTGTCCTCAGGGCTAGCAGAAATGGCTGGGGACCAACAGAGGATCTGACCTTTCTTTGAATTTTATTTCAATTGTATTTTGGAAGTGCAAAGTGATCTAAAAGAAAATCAAGGAGTATAGGATGAGCTTTGAAAGCTCATGTCCTAATCAATCTCATACCACATCATCAAAAGATGCAAAAAATGGCATCTTTTCACAGACAATCTAGTAAAATTTAATAAGCTCTCTGTCCTCAGTCTGTCCCTGATACAAGTGCAATTCATAATGCCTGTGCACACTTCGGGCTTTGTTTAGGCCCTTGACATATGCTTGCTCAAAAATAGCTTTGGCACAGACTTCCTCAACAGCAAAATCTACTTACACTTAGGAAAACATGTTGTTTGTTGTTATGGTGCATTACAAGTATAATTCAGAAATATTCACAGGGAAAAAAAGAGAATCATTTAGGTCTGCTTTTCTGGTATCAGTCTTTCTTTCCCTTTTTTTTTTTAACCACAACATTTTTCTAAACAGGTTTATCTTGATGGAAAACCATTATATACACATGCAGAGCCTGCAGGCTGCAGACATGTAAAAGTAGTTAATAACTGCAGCATCTTTTTTAAGATTTTTTTTTTCTGTAACTCCTGCACAAAAAGCATACATCAGCAAACAAGGAAAGTTAACATCAAGGAGTAAAACAAGAAAGGCCAGACAAACTCTGTAGTAATTTTCTTTTGACATTTATGCTTTAATAGATTCCAGAACCTCATAATTTCTAGGAAGTCTGAAATAGCCATTTGACAGATTTTCACCCTGATGAAAAAGTCATATACTTCAGGGAAAAAATGCAAAATAAAAACAAACAACCTTCCCCACACACAACAGAGTGCCCCTGAAGTATGCAAAATAAAGACTGAATACACCAAATCCAATTCACCTCTATCTACAGCACCCCCCAGGCTACAGGGCTGTTATGTGAAGAGCAAAATCTGGGCAAGAGCAAGTATGCTCTACTCTTAATAGCATGAATTCCTGGACTCCTTGTGGTCCACGCACCACATCCATGCCTGTACAGGTGCAAAGACATCACCTGGTTCATGCTGGACCCAAAGATATGGCACAGGCAGCACACAGACAGCATCAGAGCATTTGGTGTCTGCAGAATGCATTAATTAATACCCACCCCTCGGGCCAGGCACTGACTTTGGTGCTTTGCGGGTGTGTGACAAGTCTCAGCTACACTCATACATCAGGCTATGCTGCCTTGCTACCGGACAGTGAAACCTCCTACCTGTATCAGTCAGCACTAACCAGCTCTTAACTGGAGAGGTGGTGAGCCCCAGAGCCTGGTAGTGGAGCCTCAGAGCCTGGAAGAGAAGATTTCCAATCTCTCAGGCTTTCAGGGCAAAACTCAGCTTCCTTCTGCTCACGGCAGGGTTGCCTCTAGAGAAACCAGAACCAATGCCAACCCTCGGAAGGCAGTTTCACTCTGGATCTCCCTCCACTTCTGTCACAGTGCATTTCTGACAGGTGACTTAAATGACTTCTTAATAATCATAAACCTCCCCCTTTTGGCCTTTTCCCCCTCTCCCTCGCTCTATGCTCGCCTTGGCAGAGCGGCTTGGCAACAAGAGCGGCACAGAGAAAATGCAAACACACAACTGACTTCAAAGCACTTCAGCACTGGCCAGCACTTGTGCTCTCTGAAACCCCCTTGGATAAGGACTGAGGCAGAAGGCCTGTCCCTGCCAAACTACTTGCAAGGATTCCTTTGGATCTCAGGGAGGCATTCTGCACTAATCCTGACTGTGCCACATCGGCACGCTGGATTAAGAGAGGCTTTTATTTTCCAGAGCTGTCGATCTGCTATTTTGACATGCTCAATAAATTCACTTTTTCTATGAACAAAAAAATAACAAAGGAAGAAGATGAACTACAAGGCAATTCAGTCCTGAAATTTCTGGCTGCTTTTCCTCTCCTAGTGAGGGATCAAGACATACTGCTACAGCTTCACTCAGAAAGGTCTTATGGAAATCTCATTTTGATTATAAAATGATGTTTCCAAATGTACGTTTTCCTCATTGAAAAAATTCACCCTTATTTATCTCTCCTATTGGACAGAAAAGGAATAATAAATTATTCCAGCCCAGAAAGCAAATAGCCAGTGACAAAAAAAAAAAAAAAATAAAAAAAATTTNAAAAAAAATAAAAGAAGTTTGCCACTTGCTTTTCACTTATCTGGTTAAACATTTCAAAATACCTTCTTATTATGTAAAATATGTCTGGCTCAGCTTTGGATGGAGGCCTACTGTGGCTGCATCTCCATGGCAATAGTAATGAGAGATGGCAGCCAGACCTGTACAGCCTCAAATCTTTCTTCTTTTCTCGTGATTTCACTGGTCTTGCCACAAGACTTGATAAGAGAGTGGTATTAGTTAACCTGTTCTGTTTTCCAAGTGGTTAAAGCTGGAGTTGCCTTTTTTTTTTTTTTTGGATGAAGCTGGTAACCAAGGATTCACATGAAAATACAGGAAGTACTTCAAAACTTCACTTAGAAGTAAAGCTGGCATAAGCAATGCAATGGGGGGCTAAAAAAGCTCTTTCAGGCTATTAGCCAGACAAAAGGACTTGCAGAGGGTGATGCAATCACCACAAAAACCAAAACCATGCCTTTTGTTTTGCAAATACTTTTTTCAGCAAGATAATCTCCAGGTTGGTGCAGTGGCTGACATATCCTTCGAGGGGGTATGATGTGATTTGGCAGTGTAGATTTAAAAAAAGGCACCAGCAAGAAGGGAAATCAGGACAAGGGATTTGTAATGGGGACTGGCAAGTTCCAGGGACTCAATTTTTAATGACATAATTTTAAGGAAATTCCACACTGGATATCATAAGATCACAGAAATGCTGGTTGGAAGGGATCTCTAAAAGTCTTCAGTCCAACCTTCCACTCACAGCAAGACTATTGCTGACAGCAGGTCAGGTCAGCCAACACTTTGTCTAGCCAAGTCTTGAAAGCCTCCAAGGACAGAGATACCACGGCAGCCTGGGTAACCAGAAGTGCTTCCAGTGCTGCTCCACCCTCCTCTTGAAAAATTTTTCCTTAGGTCTAATTTAAACCTCCCAAGCTGCAATTTGCTGTTGCTCACGACTCACTGCTCTATCGTGTGGCTTTCCTCGGTTCAACGTTGACATCTTTTTGACTGCCCCTCAAATAGCCCCAGGAGGCTACTCGACCACCCCTGCACCCCCACTTCCCCAGTCTGGGGCACCCTGCATCCCTCACTCCTTTCCAAAAATCATGCTCAAGGCTCTTGAGTACCTTGGCTGCAAATGTAGATGGCTCTGAGCAGCACCCCAGTGACGCCCACTGGGTGCAGCCCGGTGCGCCCACACTGATCTCTGCTGATCTCTGCAATCCCCTTGCCAGCCTAGATAATTTCGTGTGCCAGGTACCCTCCAACAGCAATGGGCTCTGCTGCTTAAAGATGACATCTTATGTGCAAAAGGCAACTCTACATTATTTTTCAATCCAGTTTTGCTTTCCCTGAATATTCCTAGAGTTTGGAACGAAGAGACTGAGCAGACCTTCACCAGCCTTCACTTCAGCATACATATTTCACTGTTTTTCATCATGGCTTCCCTTGCCCATCTAAGATATGAATCAGTAAACCAAACATTTATTTAAGACAAAGGTCTGCTTTTTGGTTCTGTTTTTTGATTTGGTTTCAATTCACTGCATCCTTTTGATATTAAGCAGAAACAGCAGATTACTCATGACTGCAGAGGGAATGTGCCACCTCCAAAAACTGGGCTGACTTAGTGGCTCAGCGCTAACTTAGAGGGAGAAATCCGTCCTCACAAACCTCACTGTGGATCCTCTGGCACCCTGTATTCTCTCTGGCAATCCCCCAGGGAAGGACTGATCATGCCTGAGCCTGATTATCCTGTGAGATAAGGTGAGCCCACAGTCCCAGGGGCAATGGCTCTAGCCCAAGGAGAAGGCACATGCTGGGAAAACCAACCAGGGATTTCAAGAAAAAAGAATGAGTAGCAGAATGTGTCATTCCTTACCAATAGCACAGGTAAGCATCTACTGCAAACACAAGTCTAAATTTCTCCTTAAAGCTGCGTAACTATTTCAGACAATAATTTAGAAAGGCATGAGGGGTCCTAATCTGGGCTCTCCTGATCACTAACACAGCAAACTTCTGCAAGTCCCAAACTTTGGTTTCTCCTCGTGCTAGTTCTTTATCTAGCAGCGTTCAAGCCCTTAAGAGGACATGCCATTATATCCTCTGCAGTGAGTCCTGATCTTGTTGCAAACTTGATGTTAAACCGCTGTTAAAGTAATTCTCAGGACAGCAGTACTTTCAGACTATTTGTAAATGCGAAAGATTTGTCTATGTGCTGTTGTTCTCCTTATGTGTTTGGGCCGAATTGCTTTTTAGATGAACAAAGGAAGTGCTGAGTTTATAATTTTTTTTTTCTATTATGCTTGAAATTATTCAAATTAAAGTTCTGGGTTTGATTCTCTATGACCTTCAAGTGCCAAGTAATTCATCTGAGTCTTTCAAGCACTAAGAATACCCTAAGTTAGCTGCACAGGGATCAAGAGAAGCGGGACTGATTTTATCTTGAACTCAGCTCTCTGATCTCATCTGTCAGACTCAGCTGTCTCATCTCTCCAGTTTGGCTCCTTCCCTCCTAGTGAGCCAAGGGAAACGGGAGCTGCTCTCTGAAAGTGTCCGTGTTGCCCTCTGATAAAAAAGTGAGCCTAAATGATGAGATACCAATCCTGAGATTGTTAACACAGATGGGTATCACCTCATCTGCCTGATTCAAAGCCTAATGAAATAAATTAGGAAATTCCTGCCGAATGCCAGGAATCATGTTCCACCCTGTAGAAGGATTATTAACTAGTACATGAAACTGTCTCTGGATCTGCTCCAAAGCCCACTGGAGTCAAAAGTGTCTCACTAACCAATGTTAACAGGCATTGGATTAGGGCTTTTCTGGCATATCAACAGCATACTAGTGCAATATCTTTTACATTAAACGTGTCTGAGTTTGTTTGATCCAAGCTCAAGATACAGGAAACAAAATAACTTCAGCCTTTAGAAAATCAACCCGAAGTCCCAGAGCCTGGACAGGGTTTGGCTCTTTTTGTTGTTGTTGTTCTCTTTTACCAAATAACCACCACCAGCGCTGTGGAATGGAAATTATTTGGAAGACAATTGCTCAAAATCAAATTAATTATTTCTTCCCTCTTTACTTATGAATGCATACGCTTAAAAGTAATTCCAAGCAGTTTGGATTTCACTGATGATGGAGAGCCAGTGGGAAGCAAGGACTATTTTCTGCTATATTGCACATAAGAAATGTGATTGATTCCTTTGCCATCATTTCTTATTCTAATGTAATAGTATTTTTCTTGGGGAGACATCTTTTTCTTTTCATCAACAGATAATAAAGACAGAACCACTACCTTTAATGTGGTGTGGAATTGTTTGACTTAAACAATAGACTCTTTTCCTAGTTCTACATTCAGGAAATATTTATTGGGAAAATGACAGTGAGTGAGTTATAGAGGCCATAGCTGAGCTGAAGATGAGTTGATTGCATTTCCTATTGGCTCAAACCAAGTTGGATAATGTCACTTTTGTTACTCTGCTTTCCCAGTCTCCATGTCTATCTTACACATGGTCCCACATTCAGAAACAAATGGTTTTTCATAGCTAAAGCAATTGTGGGCTGTCAGCTGAGCTGCCATCGCAGGCTTGTGCCAGCTCTCAGCACATTGGGAAGTGGGCTGGGTTGGTTCAAACCCACTTCTGGTGGTCAGACCTTCCTGGTGGGAACATGGGTACCACAGTTCAGCGTATTGGTGGCTCGTGGGTCCTTTTCAGCTGCATCTAGTGGCCTGCTGGGCTTCTCCAGCAGAGCTCCATAAGTCTGGAGCACAAGTCTTATGAGAAGCAGTTGAGGGAACTGGGGTTTTTTAGTCTGGAGAAACGGAGACTCAGGAGGGACCTTATAATTTTACCTGAAAGGAGGTTGTAGTAATGTGGGAGTTGGTCTCTTCTCCCAGATAACAAGCAATAGGACAAGAGGAAATGGCCTCAAGGGGAGGTTTAGATTGGGTATTAGGAGACATTTATTCACCGAAAGGCATTGGAACATGCTGCCCAGGGCACTGGTGGAGTCATCGTCCCTGAAAGTGTTCCAAAAACATGTGGATGTGGTGCTTAGCGACATGGTTAAGTGGTGGACGTGGCAGGATTAGGTTAATGGGTGGATTTGATGATCTTGGAGGTCTTTTCAAACCTTAATGAGCCTATGATCAGGTGTCAGTACATACTCCCGTATCTCTCACTCCTTTGTGTAGCATGACTAACATACACACCAAGACTTCCGTGACTCTTAGCTTTCCAGCAGCTAAATGAACCTGTTAAGCACAGCAACATAAATCTGCCATGATCCTCTCTTTCACCAGGAACTAGGAGAAGTCTGTGGTAGAGCAGAGGAAACCAACAAGCCTGAGTTTCTGCAGCAGCAGTCACCCACCCACATCCTTCAAAATGTGCAAGGAAAACTGCCACCTCTCCCTCACAGAGGGACGTGGGGGAATTTAATGGCTGTTACTGGCTGATCAAAGGCCCTCAGTGAGACTGAATCAGTGCCCAGTAAAGTCAATGGAAAGCCCTCCCATAGACTTCAGTGGGCTGGGGATGAGACAGTGTGTTCATAGACCATTATTACTATAATTGATTTATATGAATGCCATGTGTGCTAAAACAATACAAAAGAGCAGAGCATTCAAAAAATAAATAAATCTTAATTCCATCTTTTCCAAGTAACATGTCACAAATATCTGGTAATCTGAAAAAATGATAGTCCAGATGTCCGCTCTCTCCCTTTCCCTTGTGTCAGTCTCACTCCATACAATATTTGGGGTGCAACAAAAGGGAAATTGCTGCATTATTCAACGTCCCTCTCCACAAATGTATCTTTCTCCCTTTACTTCCCATTTCCCTCAGTGCTATTTTTTTCCCCTGAATCACTGAAATAATTTAATAAAGACAGCAAAGAAGCCAGATGTTTCTGTTGTAAAGACAAGCTCAGTACCTGTAAGTCATGGAAGGGACTTAATAAACATGAAGTGCTTATTCTTTAAAATGTTCCAGAGTTTTGCATTCAATTTTCATTTCGAAATCCAGCAGAGCTCTTCAAAGATTTTGTTACTTTTCAACATCATAATGTTCCTATCAAAGAATGAACTCATCAAATCTATTCAGTAACAAAGCTACTAATCCCAGTCTTTTCTTCCAAGACTTTTTTTCCATGTAATTTCATAGCATCAGGATGTCCTGCCACGGTTTAAGAAAGCAAGCCAAAAATTCCATACAATATAGCTTTTGCTAAGTATGCTTTACTCCAGCCTGCCAGTTACAGAAAGATCAATTGATTTCTAGCCATTGAAAAATAAAATAAAATTAAAAAAAAAAAAAAGAAACCAGAAACAACACATAATTCTAAAAACAGTCACCTTTTTAGGGATCTGTAAGAACTTTGCCAGACCAGAATATTCATAGAATAGCAAAAACACATGGAACTTTATATAATAAAGATGAATAAATAGCAGTTTCATGACAGATACTATTGAATGGCTTGAACCTTCTCCTGCATTACTGGCCAACCAGCAGATACTGAGAATGTTTTGCTGTCTGCTCTACTTTGGATGTGTATCTCCCAGCTAAAGAATCCAGTTGTTACTTCCTAATAAACCTGTGTTTCCTAGGATAAATATGTGTATTTCCATTACAGCCGCTGCAAGCTCTGTATCTAACCTGATCACACACCCTTACATACACGATGAAAGAAAGGCACAAAGACAGAAAACCTTCACAACATTTAACTTCACACACCTGTGCATTATACATCCCTCAAGCTGAGCACTGACCTAAAACCAAACTGACCCTACGCCACCACCCTCCCCGAATTCCTGAACAACAGCCTGCACTCTCCCTTAATCTTTAAGACACCTGTAACTGATGTTATTCAACCTGCAGACACCAGTTCCACCACACCACCCTTCAGGGAGACGTCCTTGGCCCTCCAGGTGAGAGCAGTGCTCCTGCACATCCCTCAGGTCCACAGCCTGCGTGAGTGTCCTCATCTGTTGGTCCTCTCTGCAGGTCTTCACATCCAGCTTAGGGCAAAATCTTGCACACTTGTCCAGCAAAGCATGCGTATGACATGGCCTTTGTTTCCATCCAGCCACTTAAACCCCTATCTTATTACATCTCATGCCTGAGTCCTGATGATGCCCTTTATTTTCTGAGCTTGGGATACACAGCTGTTCTGGGCACATATTCCTCCAGATAACGGCTGTTCCAAACCCATTATTTTGATGATCTCACCTCTATTTTGCTGAATTTTTCTCTCTGACTACTGAACGAAAACTACTTTTCTTTACCTCCAGGTCTCTTCAAGGACAATCTGCTACTGATAAGGCCTCATTTGGTATCAAAGGGTTAATTTACATTTCCAGCTGTCCCATCATACCTTCCACACCCTTGGCTACATTGTCAGAGAAAGTCACTCTCTGTCTCTCCTGTTCTCTCACATTGCCTTTGGTGACTCTGTCTTAAACTCTCCCTCCCCTGAAATAAAACTGGAGAGAGGTTTGGCTGTCAGGGCACCAAGAGCACTACAGAGGCAAAGTCCACTTTCCCAGTCCTTTTCTGCATGGACTCATCATTCTGGGGGATGTTCTGCTGGAAGACCTTTGGGGTGAGAACTGACCTTCTCATTTAAAAACCACTCATTTGTGATGGATGCTGCTGCACTACAAAACCAGATTTACAAGTCATTTATCTTCTATTCAACACACTTCTGTTGTCCAATCAAAAAAAAAAAAACCCCTGAGTCAATATCAGATATTCAAGTAATTAATCACAAATTAATAAATAATGAAAAGCATGCCCTAGGAGTTTATAAATTAACCTGTGGCACAGCCTGTACTCCCATAAATTGTCCACTGAACAGTTATGAGGAGAATTAATGTTGCTTCAAAACAAGATTTTTTGCAATGAATAATTTGACCAATTTAAGACTAATGAATAATTTGACCAGCTTAAGACAGAAGTTACGTCTGGGCATTTGTTACATCAAATACACTCATTTAAAAAGCAGACATCCAAAACCACTTCATAATTTGCAATATGGCAGAGAGGACTTAGTGGTTACTCTTCCAAACTAAACCATTTCTTTTAGCAAAAGAGGGAATTTCTTAGAAAGGAGAACTTGCAGGGCTCTTATGAATTGATAACATATACTGGATTCATATTTCCTAAATACATAAAATGAAAAAATATGATCATCTACTAAGAAAAAATTCAGTCCTGTGCAGTAAATTTCAGAAAATGAGGTATCTGGTTTTTGAAGACGCATTCCAGATATTTGAGGATTTTGCTGACTTAGTCTGTCAGCTCCAATACTAGGTTATGGACAAGACAAGTTTTGCACAACCACTGCCTATCTGTATATTTCAATATATTTTAAAATTCTTTTTTGATGTACATTAAAAAAAAAAATCTTCAAAATTATTACAATGATTTTAAGTGGATTTGAACAATAAAAGAATGTTTACTGAATGTCTGGGAATCCCACCATTATGTCTTCAAAAGGAAAGACCCCAAAAAAGCAAAAAGCATTAAGAAAATACTACCATAGAGTGATAAACGCCGGGTATTTTAACTTGATTGTCTGTCAGGGGTGACTGAACACAGCATGATAAAAGCAAGACGGTACCAGCTGGAAGGAAGTATTGAAGTGGCAGTAGAATGAAACTGAATGAGTTGGAATAGAAATAGCTTTTCTAGACTTGGTCTGAGAAATACCACATGGGCGATAAGACAAATAGGCAAAAAGGCTGCCAATTTTCCAAGAAGCAGAACTAGCAAAAATGTTAAAAATATTAACATCCTGCATGTTGTTGCCTATTTTAAAAACAGGTGTTGTTAGTTCTAAGAAACGAGGGTAAATATTTCTGGTGCAAAAAAAAAATGTTTGTTTAATCAGTTCTAGGAACTTTTAAAAACCAAAATTTTGAAGGAACTCTGCTAGGAAGGAAGGAAAGAGGCCATTCAGTAACTGTTCTATCAGCTTCTCAGAATCCATCCTTCTGCATTCTCGGATTGCCATAAAATGATATGAGAAACTGTGTCCTGAATTTTTGTGTGGCTCTAGATGGTAACATGAAGGGTGGGCCCCATCAGTGGGAATACCTGCTTGGGATCCCAAGAGGGTTCATATTTTAATCCCTAACCCAAATTTTCCCTGCAAATTTTCACTTCAGTGAAACACCACGAACGGTAAAACAGGGCTCAGGGGCAACTAGGATGGGCAAACTTTGCTCAGAGACTGTGCACTCCCCAGGCAGGGCTTATTTTGGGGATTTTAGCTTGTATGGCATCTAAGCCGTTTGGATCCCAGGCCGTGATTGCCTCAGGTATTTGTTAACACAAACAAAGGGTGATAGCAAGGTACCCAGTCATGATTTCAATCAGCACCTTGTGAGCTCGGTAGCACCACCCCAGACCCTAGAAATGGTGAGGCTACTCTTCAGGTGATGCTACATCATACTGGATGTAATCTCTACAAGCACAGTAACCTCCCCTCCCATTCTTTCAAATCCACACCTTTAGACTTTTACCCTTGTGGAGGTCTAGGGGAGTTTTTTCCCTTTATCTTACTGAGCCTGGATCAGGCCTCAACTTGGCAAGGGAAACACTCTGAGCACACACAAAAAATGTACATTTGGGAAGAATCCTGAGTTGTTTTCTTAAAGAATAAAATTCTGCAGAGCACAGGACAGGAAATAAAGTGCTCATGGGTGGTTTCCTCCTCCAAAGCAGCTCATACACTGCAGCTGAGACAACACATGCGGCGGCACTGGAGTGGAGTTTCCCCAGATCCCTCAAATGGGGTTTCGCAGCACTAAGAGAGCTACAGCTGGAGGTAAAGATGGTTTTTCAAGGTGTGTCCGCTGCAAGTGGAAGAATTCAGTACTCTTCTTCATAAGCTGGAGCTGGTTTTCTCAATGGGATGTGCTGCTGCCTGCTCTCTGCTTGGCGAAGTGATAAGTCTGACTTTCAGGAGGCTCTTTGACACATTTTCATTCTCTGTGGTTTCCTCACAGAAACCAGACACAAAGCCCATGATGGATAGCCCCACACCAGAAGGCCATTTCAGCAATGCCATACAGTGAGGAGGATGCTCGGCCCATGAAGTCAAACACAGCACTGAAGATTGATCTCTTCTGGAATTCCTGTCTGATGCACTGACCATTAAGTTATGCAAACATGCTAATTCGCAACGCAGAATAAAGTAACTGCCTCCTGCCTTCCCAGGAATGTTTAATTTGGGGCCCAGCAGGGAGAAGACTTTCTGTTAACATGAACATTTTGTTAGTTTTAGCAACAGGGAATGTAAACTACAATGGAAAAAGTAATGAATGAATATTGAGAAAGAAGCTCAAGGTTAAAATTTGTGTCCTCCAATAAATCAAAGTATGTCTGAGGGGTTACCAACACAGGCATATGGACTCTTAGAATTATTTTATTCTTTTGCAAAAGTGTGAGGTGTATCAAGAGGATTATTTATGGTCCACTGTACAAAGGTGGGCCAAGACGATGCAGGAATTTCCAAAGGTCACATGGAGTCTGTGGCAGACCTTGGAAAAACTCCTAGATGTTTAATCCCCATTTTTCCTTGCACTCATTCCTTTCCCTGACTCAACATCTGTAGTACTCTGTTCACTCACAAGGTTCTTGTCCCCAAAAACAGCAGCCAGATCATATGACCACAGCTCTTATCCTGGCATCTGATTTGAGCTCCAAGAGGAACAGTGGCAGAGGGAACACAGAAAGAGCAGGGACACTGGTGTCCACACAACAGAGCTAGCAGGACATCCATCACACCCTTAGGTTTTCAGTGAGGAAAACTCACTCCCCACCTCTCGTGCTTCTCCAATCTACCACACTATGAACTCCAAAATCACGTGGTGATTTGCTAGAGTGCCTGCATTGCCCCCAAAATCCTTCCATTTCCCAGAACCAAACTGCAACCAAGAGCTCATCCCTCTCACTCTCTGGATTATCACCCCACCTTTTTCTTCAGCTGCAGAGGCCAAGTGCTGATCCGTATCCAAGAGGCCGGACTCAGTCCTGTTCTTTAACTCCCTTTGCCTGTGCCAGCAGCACGATGCCAGTACAGCCCACGGCACTCTGCTTACACAATGCAACCAATGCAACCAAGGTGAGAGGGGTTTTCCCTTCTTTCCTCTTCCAGAAGTGTCAAGTGCTTTCTGCTAGATCAAAGGAGAAGCAAATTAGTCAATCACACCACTAATGCAGCAGTGGCACGTCAGCTTCCCAGAAGGGCCATGTGCTCGCTGCCAGCTAACCGCAGGTGTAACCTACTTCTACAAGCAGAGCTATCCATCATCCCCAACATAAAACATCAAGCTTTCACAAAGAGGCCCCTCTAGGCCAGCTCCGGAGTCTCCAGAGCAGAAAAGCTACAGCAGACGTAACACTCCAAGGCCACATTTGTTGGCTCAGTGCTGGCTGGGACCCCGAGCGCAGGGTGGAGCACACACAGTCACTGGCAGGTGCCCCGCGCAGTTTGGACACCCTGAGCCGCAGCAACATGGGCAGAGAGTACAGAATCCTGCAGCAAAACACTGTCCTGGACAACCTTCCTGACTGGTGCTTGGCATCCTTGCCCCTCTGCCATCATATCTGGACTTCTGGCTTCCTTGGGAGTGCTGACAGCCCAGCTGTCATCTAGGGCAGTGGTGCAGCCAGTGAGTTCTGGCACTGCTGCTGCTGCACGAACCCTGTGACCACATAATCAGCTAGGGCGCAAATTCCACATGCCTGTGTACACCTCTCTGGCCCAAAATACCTTCCTCCCTCTCCCCTTGTCTCCTTCTAAAGCTTCATGGGCTTGATGATTTGGTTTGGGTTAAAATTTATAAATAATTTGGTTATTTCTCTAGCATGTGTGTGAAATAAAGTGATGTGAAGGGCAGGAAATTCTTTTGGTTTATGTCTTTGGTGTTCAGCTGGATGTGCGAAGTGGGTGAGAAGGAACTCAATCATGGTGGTTTTGAGGTTTTGAGACTATGGGGAACAGAGTAAACTGCTTCCTGACCTTGATTTACATTAAGAGTTGAATCTAATGGAACAAATATCTCTGTAATGATGAACCCCCTCTGCAGCTACACCAACAATCAATTTGGCATCTTCTCCTCTCCTTCCCCCAACTCTTTTATAGCAAAGACACAGTAACAAAACAGACATCTTTTTTTAATAAACAGCCCTAACTCCTTGATATTACATGATAACCAGCCCTAGCATGTTATCAAAACAGACAGCACGTGTTACTAGCAGCAGGCACACCATCTCCAGCCCTGTGCTCCAGCACTCTCAAACACCCTTCACTGGAGGTAGCAAAGAGCATGAAACCACTTCAGATCAGCCCGTGTCCCCAGCTCACATCAGCAAGCCTAAAAATAAACAAGTTGCAGCCTGAGGAGCAATTACATCTCATTGGCACCCAGCACTGTTCCCACAGGGTGGAGGCAGGAGGCCAAGGCAAGGGGATCAGCTACCAGTCCATCCTCCTGCAGTTTCCCAGCGCCAAGGTGGGAACCGGCAGCGAGGAAGGGGATGCCGTGCTATGCCAACACCATGAAGTAATTCTTAGCTCTCTGCCTGCACTCAGTATGAATTTAAACAACTCTTTGTCACCTTTGCCCACTGTTAGAAGAGCTCACTGAGGCCAAACGGGCCCCTGAGATTGCACTTTGGTGCTTAAAACAGGTATGCAAGAAAAGTAATCCCCCATGGTCCCCAGTTCCCTCAAAAGCAGCTCGGTCTGGTGATGCTGCATGGATGCTCAGGTGGTGGCTTTCCACAAAGTACAGCTCGGGTGGCAGAGTTCGTGTCTCGAGAGCAGAGCAGCATAAAAAATGAGAAGTTTCCTACAAACAGGCCTCTGCTGCACGACACCAATTGCTCTCGGCCAAGAATTATTGTGAGTGGAAAGCTCAAGCGGAGTTTGGTTCAGGCTTAATGAATTATGTTCATTTTCCAGCACATTGTTTTGGCTGATAAATCACAGCTTCACGCACCATTAGCATGTAATGATCGGAATATTTAATCAAAGGCCAGCTTTTTGTACCGTTTACCTTTGAGAAACCAGATTTGCTCGCTGGAACAGTTTTGAACCATTACGCTCGCTTATCAGCAAAAATCTTTGCTTTATGTCAAGTGGTGCAATATTTAAAGCCCTTGCAGGCAAGCAAGGATTGGGAAGAATGAGTGGCTCACTTAGCCTGACAAATGCAAAAGGATTTGAGATGTTATTTGAAAGAATTGCAGGAAAAGAAAAGAAAAATTAGAAGGAGAAACAACAATTCTGCATTTACAATCAATTATTTTAAATGGTCCTTTGTTTTGGGTTTGGATCTCCAAGCAAAATGAGGACGCTTTTGTTCGGGCTGCTGTAAGACATTGTTTTGAAGACAGATCATCATTTTTTTTGTTTGGTTGGGTTTTTTTCTCAGAGGATGCCCCCCTCACAGCAGATGCCTCTCCACCCAAAAGTTTTGAGTCCTGAACTCCACACTACCAGGCTGTCCTGGATGCAAATGGGAGCTCTCTAGTTTTTTGGTGCTTGACAGGAAATCCAGTCCTTGTCTGAGTGATCAGGATGGTTCGGATGTGAGGGGGTTCAGCCACTCTGCAGCACAGCAAGGAGCCTAAACACAGCCCAAGAGTGGCTGGGGACAGACAGCATCTTCTCAGGCCCTCCTTAACTCACCACGTAGGCAGCCACGAAACACCTGTCAAGAAGATGCTCTGCACTTCAACATACTTTCCTCTTGTATCTATATACATGTGAAAAAGGGGAGACAAAAACCTCACTAGTTTCTGCCTCATGATCTCACAACCCCGAGGAAAAACTGTTGGGAAATTGTTTGTCCACAGAAGTAGAGAGCTATCAAAGGCTAAAAATTAAAAGCACTTCCTACAGAAGGGTGAATCAAAGGTATGCAAAATGGAATACAAATCTGAACTTAAACAGGGTTTCACAACTCCCTCTTGACTACAATTTGTGCTCCTGGATAGGAATAAAGTCTGTGTTTCTAGAGCAGTGAGTGCTTTTGTTTGCTTCTTGAAATGCTTGGTTGAACAACAGTGCAGAGCTGTAAAAATAGGTTTGTTTTTATGTGCTTTATGGGTCTGATTGTTAACAGAGAAGGCCCGAGGGCTGCATGAGTCTATGCTTGTGCACTTCTGCACTAGACTTTTATGTGTGTGATCTCCCACACGGTGTAAACGGTGTCTGTGGCCACAGGAACCACTTGTTGTGCCCCAAACGAGCTTCTGTTCAGGCACAGCGACAGCAGCCACAGTGTCAGTGTGGTGGCCGTCAGCACCCACGTGCTAGTGCATCTCCACCTTCCAAATCCCAGGCGCTAGGGACTAAGGATCACAGGCGAGGTTGTAGACACATGGAACATACTGGTACAAGTGAAATAACACTGGGCAATGAAAGGATAAATGTTTCTACCTGTTCCTCCCCTTCTAAGTTGCATTTTCCTTCACCTTGTCTTTCCCCAGTTACCGAATAGATCATTCTCTTCAATTTTTCCCGCCTTTAAACCTACGGTGAGAACCCCAGATATGAACTCCCAAACTTTTTGGGTTTCCAAATCCATGTGCAGATCCAGTCTGGATCCAATTAAGTCAGATCTTCTGCTGTGAGTCTGGACAAGAACAACAGTACTCAACTCTTTGATGACAGCAGTGCTGTTAGTCTGGCTCTGACAGACTCTGCTTCAGTCCCCTCCGCTTATAAACATTTTCCTTCCAAGCCAGAAGCAAAGAGATTTCTTCCCAGATGAAGAAAAGGAGATGAAGCCCACTCTAAACAGCACAACCTGCCATACCTTCAGCCAACAGCTGCATGTTGCAACCTGCAAATGTGCCGCTAAGGGGCCTTCATCCCCAGTGGGTCTGTAGGTCTGCACTGGTCTCCAAACTGCCACATGTGGTTCCAGAGACACCAAAAGAATAGCCAAAAGCCAGCATCCATCTCATGCTTTCTTGATCCTTCACATCAGCTTAGCACAGTAAACAGATCTGTTTGAAATGAAGGGTACTTGGCACACAGAGGAAAAAAGAAAATATAACTAATTTCACTTTTTCCATGGTGACAGTTCTCCAGCTCACCTAAGTTGAGTTTTCCAGAAAGCTCAGTGCTTTCTACCATAACTGTTCTTGTTGGACTAGAAGATGGCAATGTCTTTCTTTTCTTATTCAAAGAAAAAGGAATGGAATTAGTTTGCTAAAGCCTTCCAGCTCCAAAAGGGCAGGCATGCTGATATGCTTTCCAGACCTTGCCGCTGTTTCCTTTGACTTCCCTTGGAAAATGTTTTCCCTCTGACAAAATCTTCTGGTTTTGCACCCTTGTAGAGGGGCTTGACTAGAACCCCAAAGCCACCGAGAGACAAGAGACCTCTGTGACAGACCTGACTTGTGCTCTGTGCCCAAAGAGCCACAGAAATACACAAACATCTGTGTCCAGAGTTTCTGATCAGATCTAGGAGGTGCTCTCTAAATTGTCTTCCCTGTCCCCTTGAGGAACCAACCATCACCTTTGCCTATCTGATCAGTTGGCTCTTTCTTCCAAATCCGCTATCAATGACACACTGCAGGCAGAAGTTTAGACAGTAAATGATGACACAGCCTCACATGTGAGATACTCAGTATGACGGGCAACAGGAGGTCCACATTTTACTGAATCTGGCCATCTCTCTCTCAGTTTTATTGAGAAGGTTCCTCAGGGTGAGGACAAGCGTTTTCTTCACAGGTAGGGGAAATCATCCTTCAGGATACCCAGCAAATCAGAGACCTTAGTTCAAATCTGCCTGGCTCAAAGGAGGTAACAAAAGAGTCCTACAAGTTTTGTGTTCCACTCTAAACTTGTGCAGGATGAAGAAGTCTCTCCTTCCGACTCATCAAAAACTTCATTCTGAACCAGAGTAGCTTTCCCAGAGCTTTATCAAAACCAACATCCTTCTCCCAAAAGCATCTATGTCAAAGAATGAACAATTTCCAGCAAAATCAATGAGAACATTTTTCAGCGCGTTCCCTCCCATCTCTCATGTTGTCTCCATTTCACTCCCACATTCCTGTGACAAAGCAATGATGTTTGTGTCTCATTTTGTGGGACAACTGGGGAGCTCAGGCAGATTGCTCTGTGGCCCTCTTCATGGCCATGGCAAAGAATTTGTGTCCTCACCTCACAACTCTTGCCCCAAGTCCTTAAATGTACTCGTTCCCTAGGGAATTTTAGCCTGAAATGTCTAACCACAGACCTGGAAACGATTTTAAATATATTATAATGACTGTTGTTAATCACGCCCACTCTTTTATAGCATGGCCTGTAAAAGAAGAATAGTGAGGAGGACTTCCTACTCCCCATATGCTGGCAGCAGATGCATTTCCTGTGTTCCAGAGCTGTACATTTCACTGGGAAAGGATGCTCTCTAGTGGTTAGAGTATGAGACAGGGAAAAATAGACCTCAAAAATTTCACTTCCTGTCTCTCCCACCAGTATCCTGTGTACGAGGAGGCAACTCATCCCACCCCACTGTGCCCTGGTGTCCCTACACGCCTGTGGCTCACAGCAATTCCTCTGCTATAGGGGGAAGGCTTAAATGAGGCCTCCAAACGTTTGGAGGGGAGGTTTTAGGATAGAGCCAAGCACTGTCGCCAAGTTGAGTTAGGTCAGAGTGAAGATGGGAAAAAGTGAAAACTGGTACAAACAAAGACAGAAGGGCCTGAAATGCTCCTGACAGATCTTCCCCCTCTTTGTACTTCAAGTCACGGAAACTGCTCTTTAACTTGATTGCTCCTTATCTTTACCTAAGGCATCATAGATTTTTATACAATTAAAATTTCCTTGACAATTGCCAAGGATTTACAATGTGAAGTGTTTCAGTTTTTCTTATATTATGTCTTGGCATCAAAGAATCTCCTCTCGTTTCCTAAGTATGGGATAAAGATGATTTCTAGTGGGAGACAAATGAATCAAGACCTTGACACCCCTATTTTTTTTTTCTTTCTCTCTCCTTTTCTTTTCCTTTCCTTCTTTTTTTTTTAATACATCTGGTTATTATTGAACAGAGGCTTTCATGTTTTAATGATAAATTGTCTTCTCCCTCTGTAACAATGTCCCCAGACGGCTTGTCTTGGCTGAAATGTCTTCTAAGAGCATCTGCTTTTGATCTATAGGGGTTTTAAATCTTTGGATCTAATCTCTAGCCTGACTGACTTGAAAGTTGATTTCCACAAAAGCAGAGTGTGAAACTTGTAGAAACCCTTTACTGGAATAACTTGAAATTGTTTAAAAGACTGTATTGACAATACTCAAGTATGTCCTCATGACTTTTTTTCTGCATATTTACATATATATGCATGTATATAAAAATACAAGAGACATAAGAAAGGAATTTCTTTTAACAAATGCTTCGGTGGTATTTCCATGTAATCTGCATGTGTTGTGGCTTAATACTCTAATAAAGAAGGACTGGAAGCTTTCCAGAGCACAATATTTATGCCATGTATATCAATTAAGATAATTGCCAATTATAATGATATGTCAATTAAAGTCAAGTGACTTTTAAAAGAGTTATGCCTGCTATTAATTTAGTTATATGCATACACTGTAAGTCTATTTATAAGGGCTGATCTTCAATTTCTCAATATTGTGCCCATCCAGTACATCCAGCACAAAATCACCACATTCATTTTGCTCTTTCTGGTCCACTTCAGGCTGCAGCTCACCAAGCTGTCACTATGAAGATGC
Organism: Cephalopterus ornatus; assembly: GCA_013396775.1. NCBI lineage: Eukaryota > Metazoa > Chordata > Aves > Passeriformes > Cotingidae > Cephalopterus > Cephalopterus ornatus. The sequence goes on from VZRE01004190.1 coordinate 293,340, forward strand.
AGAAGACAAAATCCAGCACAGAGCTCTCTCCCTTGGTGGCATGGTGTTGGCACCCTCTTAGCCTTCATTTGAAGCGTGCCAAGCAGATCTTGATTTCACCCCAACACAAATGAAAATAGGAGCTGGCTAGTATATGCATGAGATTTCTGTGGCTGAGTAGAAACCACTGTGGTCAAATGAAAAAGAAACCTGTAATACTGAGAGATATATATATGTATATATATATATGTATAGATAAACATTTGTGTGTGTTTGTGTGCATGCATGATAAATACCCTCTCAGAGTTCATTTGTCTATCAAACCCTACACAGTGCGCTGTAACACATTAACAACAGTGACAGACAGACCCTGAAGGACTAAGAGCTTGGGTTTTGCTGTGATTAAACTGAATTTAGGACAAATTCGGGAGAGTTTTGAGCAGAAAAGCTCTTCTGCATGAACTTTCTGGTTAGAATATAATGGAAGCCAGACTCCAACCTCCCTGGTTTGAGGTTTGCAAAACCAAGTCGTAACAACTGATGAGGTTTTGCTAAACCAAAGCACCCGCTGTTTTCTCATCACAAAGATGAGATTAAAGGGGAGTCTTTATTCAACCCTTTACTCCTTGCACCTTAGCAGTGGTGCTGAGATATAACCAATTCAATATATATCTCCTTCACCTCCCATTTAGAGTCTGCATCTCTAAAGCAATAATCTTGCTAGTCAGCTTTTAGAGCCCCAGAATGCAGCCCCTCTCAGGCCATCCATAGATTTCCCCAAAGTTCGTGGCTGAAAATTAATTTTTGAGGCTCCACCAAAACTTCAAACTATTTCTGTGGCTGACTGGGCCAGAGACATGATGGAAACAACCATTTCACAACCTTTCAGCACTGCTGCTTCTATCCAAACCCGAACTCCAAAGCTGGGATGGGATGTGAGAAGCAATCAAAAACAACACTGGAAAAGCACAGATCCATCCTAGCAGTAAGGCTCAGCTTGGCTTTGGGTTTGGTCCCAGGCATGAGGAAACACTCAGGGAAAGTGGAGCTATTTCCTTAGATTCATTTGCCCATTTCTCATTAGCAAAGCATTTTGATACTCTGCAAGAAAGAAAATCTAGTGAATTATTCCTACATTGTTATAAAACTGGACTGATAGGATAAATATCTGGGATGGAAATAGGCAAGAAGCCTCAAACTGAGCCAAGAGGCTCGTACACCCTAGGAAATGAGCATTGTGTAGCACAGAATTTTTCCCTCTCTTGCACTAAGATCAGCAAGTGATAAGATTCTCCCTGGATTTAAGTGTTAACTGAAGCATCTTGCCTTAAGTGAATGTTTTATGGGGAACTTATTACACTGAACCATTATCTGCAAGTTCTTCTGTTGTCACAGTTGTTGTTGCTTTGACCCCAAAAATGTGGGAGCTCACTGGGGAGCCGAGAGTTCAATTCAGGCTCCCCTCCCCAGGCGCACTTTCTATCATCTTTGCTACAGCTGCTACTAAAGGGTCTGGTTTGCGGGGTGATGAAGGAACGCATATGAGGAAACTCCAGCCGCCAAACAGAAATGACAACACAACCCAGCGTTCCTGGGCTGGTTTCTCGCAGAGGCCTCGGGAACTGTTACTTGCTGTTGCTTTGCTCCAGCCAACCCTTATCAAAGCGGAGATTCAACTGCACGTGGTCCTAAACTTCAACTAAAACTAAATTCAAATTTGAGCCACTGAGCTGTCAGTTTAATTTCTCTGCTGTGAGTGCCACTATTTTTATCTGACTACAAACCTCCACACCACTTAGGGTATCATGTAAAGTATTTTTGATGAGGCAGGCAGAGTGTCTGCTCTTAAATACTACAGCAGAGCAGAGGCCCAAGCGTCTCAGATTACCCCAGGGACAGACAGCTCACACAGAGATAAAGGAGACAGGATGCAAAAGAGGCTCCCTGGAACAGCAGAGGTTTTATACACTTGGTGTTTCCCCTCAACAAAACCACTGCAAGGAAATGTTTGGAAAATCTGTCCATGGTGACAGGCAGGAGGAGCCCAGTGCCTTCCTGACTCCGCCAGGTGAGTTTAGGACCATCTCTAGTCCTTCCACTATAGGTCAGCCAGGGTGGTGCAAGAGGTGCCTGGCTGCTGCCTGGGGTCGGCGCGGGGCACCCACAGCTGCGGCAGGAGCGGGAAGCGGAGCAGCCGGACACAGCTGGCAGCAGGCTGATCCCCCTGCGCCGCGGTATCACTCTGCAGATTTGCTAACTCTCCTGTTGAGTGCAGTTACGCGTTAGAACTGCTAATATGCAGTGATTTTGCCTTAAGCTTGAAAGCACCAGAGGTTAAACAGATTTTGATATAAGAGCCTACAAGGAACACTCTATTTAAAAAGCCTATGCATCACTGGCTCCGACTGAAAGGATGATGAGTGGTAGGAGGAGATGAAAGGTGGTTCAGACATGGGTATGATGACAACAGTAAAGGGAAATTAAATACACTGCAGGGAAATAGAAGTCATAATCATCTTGGGTTTGCAGCTCATGAACAGTGAAAAGCTTATGTGATGAAACAGCAGGTAGAAGTGCCTTGAGACTCAAGTTTTAAGGCCCCAAGAGTTTAAACTTGACATTCAAGCCTGTTAAAGTTTTATGAGGGCATCCAATAACTCCTCCTGCTCAGCCCCCACCCCCTGCCTGATGTGCTGGTTGTTTGATTTACACACCTTCCTGAGCGTACAATGAATTCCAGGGAAAGCATGCAGAAACCGTTGCAGGCCTGTAATTAAATAGCCCTCATGCAGCTTAACCTCCCCAATAACAAATGTCCAGATGCAATGCAAAAGGTCACTACACCTCTGGCTGGTGAAAACTGACACAGTCCCACCAAAGACTACAGGATCCAGGACAGTTTTTACCCACAGAAGTACAACAATGGCCATTGCCAAAATGTGCTGTCTACTGGATGCAGGCAGGAAAATCCTGCTAATCCACACAGGGCTAATTTATATGCTTGACTATCCTCCCAGGAAAATTACTAGCCCGACAACATGCTCTCCACCAGCAAAGACTTCCCAGCAGAGAACTACAGCTGTATCATTTCCACTGCCAATCTCCCACCAGGTCCTCTGCCATGCAAGTGCATGAACTACCCACCAGAAGTCACTTGAAATGCAGAATGCCAACAGCTTTACTGACCACATCAAATTAACCAACAGTGCAATAGATCCTACCCTAAAAATACCTTTGTGCTAATTTTATACATGTTCTAATTATAATAATGATGTTTCTAATTACATGTTAATTATACTGAAATTAGATGTGATTATGTTAATTATCTAGCTCTGCACTAATGCCACTTTTATTAGATACAAATCTCTTTTGTTAGTCTTAAATAAAACTGACGATTCCTTAAAAATTATGGAAAGCAATGAGTGCCCCTTCATTTCTTTTCCCCACCTTAACCATTGTTTCCTTTGCTGTAACTTCAGGAAATACAGATAGTCAGTGCTTTCAGTCATGCCCATTAATTTGAGATTGTGTCCACAAACACAAAAGACAAAATCCAGTCTTCAGAGAAGACACAGGAGAGCTGCTGTGTGTGCCTCAAATTGTGAACACAGGCTAAGAGCTGTGTCACAGTCATCATGGAAAAGAGATGTTGTTTATGTCAAGATCCCAATCATTCAGCAAAAAAATCAAGGGGAGGTTGCTTTGCTCCTGGTGTGAAAAAAAGGATAGTTCAGGACTAAACATTCCTCAGAGGAGGCTTGACACTGGGATGAACAGAAGGATGGGCAGCTTATCCCATCCATTGCGGTTTAGTAGCACACGGGGTTAGGGAGAGAAATCCAAGCTCCAGAAAGGGACAGAGAAGGAGCATTTTGCAGCAGATCATTTTTGGAAAACGGCAGTGTTTGGAACAGTACATATGGATTATTAGGTAGAAAGAGAGACAAAGCGCGTGTTGGACTTGAATTTCTAACCCACTTCCACAGACGTTCCATTGGCCTCCAGTCAACAGTCAGCATTGTCAGACACATCCCATCATAAGACCTTGGCCATGCTTTGACAACGCTTTGCCATCTTTTGACAAATCATACAGGAATTTTTTTTGGTGCAATTTTTTTTCCCAGGCAACCTGAACTCCTCATTCAATGCTCCTTATAGCCCAATTCCCTGTGCCCTATCTAACTGTGCTTCCTTTGGATCTACCTGTCACAGTAGCTCTCCCTAGGCCCACTTCCATCAGAATGATGGGAGAGTAAGGTCACTAACTTCTATATTTTTTGTGAAGAGAAATAACCAAGGGTGGGATAAAAAAGCTGCTAAAAATCCCTTAAGAAACAGTGTGACTGAAGCAAAAAATCAACCCTTACTAGCACTGAGAATCCAGCCAAAAATAACTTCCAGTAGAAATTTGGTTACAGTGGGTCAAACCTTCAAAGAACAACTTGATACAGAACACAGAAGTGATAAGGATTCTGCTCAGCATCTGCAAGCACAGTCCTGGATGGCCGTATGTAGATACCCCATGCCCAGGGGAGAGATCTTAACAATCTATAATAGCCAGATGGCTCTGAATATCAGTTCTGATTCTGTGCAATCCATTGAAACTACACTTTTATTTCTTTCTTCTTTTTTTTTCCGGATGTATCCTTGTCACAGCTCCAGGTACTCAGGATGTCCCTATAAACCTATTTCTGACATCCCAGCTGCCTAACAGGCTCGGTGCACCCACGAGACGCGGGGTTTGCCTTCCAATGTCAACACACCCTTAACATGCCCATGAGCTCAAGGGCTTCAAGCACACAAACTGGGAGAAAATCAACAAACAATGGGCCACGCTTGTGCTCTTCAAAGTGTGAGCCAACGCTGCCTTTGATGCTATTCACAAAGTTTCCTTGTTCTTGTTATTCTAATTCCTGCAATCTGATTGCAACATATGGCCAGTTTCAGCAATTGACAAAATATTTCCTTTCCATTCTGTTTACGTCACAGCTTTTCTGGGGCCACAGATTGCTTTGACTTAGCAAATGACAGCTGAGAAACAGTGACATGCCCTCTATGTTTAAAAACAAACCACAACAGTAACAGCAGAAACTCAGCTTCTCTCACCCACACACTCACATCACTTCGTGCTGGATGGCTGCTGTGTTGTTTTATTCTGATTTTGATGATCCCCTTTTCACTTGTGATCTGGCCAAGATATAGACAGATACTGAGAGCATCTGAAAGAGATTACCACTGTGTGCTGCTCTGCGAGAGGCCCCAGATAACTGACAGACAGGACAGAGGAAAGAGGCTGAAAAGATAACACCACTCATTAGTAGCTTGAATACTCACAGGGCTGTATATTTAAACCACATAGCGTTAAAATTTGGTATCCACTCTCCAACTGATCTATCCCTAAAACTCCCTTTTGAGAGGTCCAACCTAAACTTGTGCTGCAATTATTACTATCATTTCCTAACATTCATAGTATATTTTCCTCAGTAGACCTCCCTTACAAAGGAAGTTGGTTTTTTCCCCCCATTGCAGAGGAGAGGTGATTTACCCAAGTAAGGACCACCAAAGTACACCAGTGGCATGACTGCAAACACAACCCAGGTCTACCGTGGCACTCACTAATGTGACCTGGGACATGTCACATAATGAGAATGAGATTCACCCACCGGCTGCTGTCTCTCACAGGATCATATGTAGTTGTTTTGTTGACATGCACACACGCTGCACATCAGTGAGTTCACCAGCACCATTAAGGGAGGCTCTGCAGGAGCCAGCTCCTGCAGGACAAGCTGGAGATGTGAGAGACAATTTGCAAGCACAGGATGGAAGGCTCTTCCCATCAGAAACCAACACACGCCCATTGACCTTAATCATGTGTTTCATGTCCCTTCGAACAACAGGGGGAACACAGTTTTTTCCCCTGGGGATCAATGAGAGGAAGAGAATGTTAACTGCACATGGAGTTAATTGGAAATGAAAATGTCTTCCTGCAAAATTTACAATGAAAAATTTAAAAAAAAAAAAAAATCTCAGTGCAACAATTGCTTGGGTGTGTTCTGTTCCCTTTTTCTCCAGAGATTAAATTCCCTGCTTAATCTTCCACAAAGCACCAGGGTAGTGGTTGTTTCATAGGGCTCTCAGGCCAGTGAGCCTGAGGAGAGGTTTCTGTAGCCAGGAGCTCGACCCACAGAGGTTAACCAAACTACAGCTCCAAAGGGGATATTATATAAATGTACCCAAACCGAAACATTACCTTTTTTTCTCCCCCCTCCTTTTTCCCAAAACACCTTCCTTTTCAGGATTTTGAAGACAAGCAAACTTTTTCCCCCACTTTCCAGGAGCAGACCCTTTCCCACAATTAAAAAAGCAACCAATAATGCGTCCAGTTTTGCCATTTTTGAGGTCTCTCTCTGGCGCTGGGGAGAGAGGGCAGCCCCTACGGCTGGGTCCTGGCTCTCCCAGCCACAGCTATGCTGGCCTGTGCCCAGGCTGGGGAAGCCAAAGCTGCTGCTTCTCTGAGCTTTCCTTCCCTTTCTTTCCCCTCCCTTCCCATCCAGTGCTGCCCATGTGCGTGGAGTGAGGAATGCAGCAGCTCTGTGGACTCCTCGTGTGGGTTGCCCACACTAGTCTGGCACACTGGGCAACACACACATAAACGCTCTTTTTTTTAACCTTTTTTTTTTCCATAATTCATGGAACAATATAGACAATTTTATTTGACAGAGCAGCAAGCTTTAGCATTGTGGAGGCTTTATTTGTCTTACTCTCATAATTTTCCCCTGCTGTGGCAGTAAGTGGGGGTAAAGGAAGGAGAAAGTTACTTTTTAAAACTGCAGTGAGATCTTTCCAGATTCCATCACTCCATTTATTGCCTTGGCATCCTAAAAATAAGAGGGTGTGCAAAGGGTTTGCCTTGCAGGAAGGACTTCAATTGGATTTACTAATGAAAGCCATGGAAGTTTCTGAGATGGGGAAAAAAGTGAATTTTCAACTGTCCTTGAGTTTTTTGTTTTTCTCTTTAGTCTGGAATAGAAAAACTTACTCATTCTCAAGAAATTCACTGGAACTTTTTGAGATATAAAAGACTGTATGACAAGCATTAAGCCTTTGTTCATAAAGTAGAAAATTATTAGAAATCTGTTGGAGAAATGTATTGGAATAATCTCATCCCAAAATCTTGGGGACTCTTTTCCCCAAGTGACAGCACCTGTGGTTTTGTTTTCTGTTTGGAGAGCACCATGTCCAGGGATTTTCCAGATTCAGTTCCAGAGCTACAGATTTCGTCAGGCAAGTTTAGAAGTCAGTGGAATTTTAGGAGCTGCCAATGTGTTTTTGCCAGAATCTTTTAAATTTTTTTTGTAATTTTTTTTGCTTGCTTTTCTATGAGATGGAATTTCCTACTTTCTCCTCCCGCTGTTTTTTCCTTGCCACTTAAAATGCAGATTTTTTTTTCACAATATCTTATTTGAAATGCGTTTCTCTCTTCCAAAGAAAGAGTAGCAGTCTGATTTTTTCTACCAGCTGTAATAAGGATAGATCACATCAAACTTTCAGAGTTCAAATATCAGCCGAAATTGTTGAAATCCAAAGCCATTTTTTAACAGGATAAATCTTCACTGACATTAGACAAAAAGCTGTATCAAGAAACTCACTGCCTTTAAGGTCTTGTTGCTCAGAATAGTAGTACTACATCACTAAAAATCAAAGGAACTACTTTCTCTAGTGTTTTGGGGCTTTTTTTTCATTGTCAGCTCATAACACTGTGTTACATAAACTCACTGTTCCCTTCACCTTGGATGACTTTGTATTTTGGCTGAGACTCATTCCAGGTAACTACTGCTGCTGAGTACTTAGGTATTAAATGTAAGGGGGGCATCTGTGTTCTTCCCAGGTTTACTGGAGCAAGACAAACCTTGCCAGAAGTGATTCAGACCAAGGGTGGTCTCAGCTACTCACCTCTGGATGAAAGAAACTCCACCAGGAGACGTGTTTCTGTCCTTGATTATAGGAGAAATAAAAAATTACTGTGACTAGAGAGACTCCACCTTTCTACAGCTCAGGAAAGATGTATCCAGACGTGTCACTCTCACTGAAGTTGCTGGGAATTCCCCACAGAGGAATGGACAGAGAAGCAGCAAAGTTTCTACCCCTGCAGATTTTCAGAGCTGAACTGGGCAAGTCCCTTGCACAACCTGACCGACCTTGAAGCCAGCCCTGCCCGGAGTGGGGTGTTGGACTGATCTGCTGAGTGCCCTGCCAACCTAAATCATTCCATGCACTTATGAAAGAAGCTTTACAGGAGCTGGCATTACAGAGAGATGTGCACAAAGTGCCCCAGCAGAACATTTTCCAAACCACATAAAAGAGGTATCATTACAGAATTCGCAGAAGAGCGCATGAGTTCCCCAGATCAGGCCCTTCCAGGTAGTCAATCAAACTCATCCTGCAGTGGCCAGTGGCAGAGGCTTCAGAGAGGAGTGTGTGGAGCCCACAATAAATGGCTTTAGAATAACACAGCCAAAGGAGAAATTCCTCTCTAATCCCAGGCAGCCAGTAATGGGTTGGTGCCCTGGAGCATGTGGGTTATTATCCTCATTAGATTTGCACCTATGCAGCGTCACTGGGGATGTTCCCATTGCTCATGCCAAGGACATGTTTTCTTGGCACATATCTGAGGTGATACAGAGCTTGCTCAGGCCTTTGCTACTCAAGCTAAGCTACTGCATGCAATAAAATCTTTACACCACACCATCCTGCATTAGGCAATATATATTTACACAGTCTGTGTGGTAACAGTAAGGGTTGTTGTTTTTTTTTTAAAGGCAGAAGTATGTAATAAATGACATCCCTTCAAACACACACAGACTTTACATTTCAGCACCTTCTGCCTTGCAGTCCTCCTACAGCCTCAGCTCCTATATTTTGTTATGAAATTTATGGGTTTATGCATACCAAAATTGTGTGTGTGTGGACTGTTACCGCCAGGGTGGTCTCGGAGAAAAGAAGCAAATAAGATGCTCAAATTTGATTACAGGATATAATAAAAGTCAAGACTTCTTACAGCTCATTCTCATATAGTCCCTTGGAAAAAGAAGAAGGAGTCTTTCCTTCCCCCCCCCCCCCCCTTTTTCTACAAGGACCTCCTT